>OU343223.1:3621614-3784578 GCA_910596185.1 Chrysanthemum makinoi | reverse complement strand
TATTAGATAAATGAAGGAAACGAGGATACAACGGCATAACCCAATGACAAAACTAACATAAAACAACCCAAAAACTAAAACATCCCTAGTGACTAAAGCAACCCATTTTTTCTCTCACATGCTGTGGACGTATAGTTCGGACTGGGTCAGAAATGGGTCAGGCCCGGCAGACAGCGGCCCACTCTACGCCTAAACCTTAATCCATGCCCTATAAATACATGGCTGGATCTCCTTCTTGAGGACATGATATATGTGACGATAACATGACAGGTTACTCTAACCCTAACTCATCACATCGCACCGATACTAACTTGACCGTTGGAGGTGGACCCCGGGGCTACGGCCTCGGGTCCACTCCTAACGGGTTCTCTTTGTTGACAGGTCTACTTAGGGCTCGAGAAGACGACGAACGGCCCAGGGAGAGTCGTCGAATCCTCCCCGCGCCAGATTATGCATCAACAAGTTGGCGCCATCCGTGGGACCACGAATAAACTATATTTCGTGTTCTCATATTACTGAAGAGCAGGAATCAATTTCTAAAGTCGGTAACTCTAAAACCTTTGCATTCTTTGAATTTTGGTCCGGACATATTAAACTTGATTCAAAATAATTAAGGTCCGGATATCACACCTAGATAAATATCTCATCTAAAGCACCTGCTTGTATTTAATAATGATGGCATGCACTTTTTACCCGCGTTAGGCCGTGCGTTAATTCGCGCACGATCGGACCTATTTTCTCTTTTACCCGCAAATTAATTCGCGCAGATACTGTTTTTACGGTTGGTATGCCTGTTCGCGCTTGTTTGTACGATCGAACAACGCAGTCACGATAAATCTACCCGCGTTAGGCCGTGCGTTCGGACATCTTTGCAGATTAGCTACGAGCGTGAACAAACACCACGATGCTAGTTAATCGCCATGAGCGCACTGGACAAAGGCCGTGGTCATGTTATGTTCATATGCGATCATCCACAAACGTTCGAGTCTATGCGGTCACGATATATCCATCTGCGTCAATTAGTCGCGGTCACGGTACGTCCATCCGGTTTTTTTTTATATATTAACAAAAAAAAAACAATTAATTATTTATGTAGCTTGTAAAACCTCGCGATAGGGGTAATTCGCACTGCCACTTCTCTTATGTGTTCAGTTCACATTCTATGTGCTATATATTGCTTCACTTCATTCGGTTTTATATGTTTCGATTCGTGGCATATACTTTTAATATTTGCATTCAGTGTTTTACTGTGACAACTCGTAATTTCAGGTCATTTTACAAATTTTGAAAATTTCACTATTCATCTCGGGAATTTACTATTCACCGATTACTATTCATCATTTTACTATTCATCGTTTTCGAAGTCGATTTGATATTTTGAAAGGGTATTTCAAAATTTTACTATTCATGAAACACTATTCATTCCCGGAGAAAATCACTATTCATGCTTCATTATTCATCGTTTATCGTAAACTAGGTTTACGAGTATCAAATTCGCGTAACCTTAATGGTTTAGCTGCGAATTCATGAACAATCATCAAGGACATTTCATATAGGCTAGGTTTAGTCTACATATCATTAGCATCATTATCATCATATTAGTTCATGCATGATTTTGCATTTAACATTAAAATGTATAATTTCCTATTAAATAAACGCTATCGCATAATTAATTATTTTGAACATTTGATCTGATACTTCCAAAAATTATCCCGATACATTTTTATGCTCATATTAAGATTATCAAAATAATATTATTAGTTTACCCGGGGATTTAAACAAAAATTTGGAAAACAAAAATTTGGAGAACAAAAATTTGGAGAACAAACTTGGAGAACAAACTTGGAAAAATCATATCTTTTTAACCGTAAGTCGTCACGGGTCGAGCCACCCATCAATTCGAAGATAATTGAGTCTAGTTTCATGTAAAAATACTTTCAAGGGTCAGTTAGTTACAAAATTTTATCAGTTCAACGATTAGTAACAGCAGGTCAGTTTGA
This sequence comes from Chrysanthemum makinoi, assembly GCA_910596185.1. Lineage (NCBI taxonomy): Eukaryota > Viridiplantae > Streptophyta > Magnoliopsida > Asterales > Asteraceae > Chrysanthemum > Chrysanthemum makinoi. The sequence continues at coordinate 3,782,578 of OU343223.1, read as the reverse complement.
TGTCAAGTCATTTCCGCGTAAAAGATTTAAATTTCAATGATTTTAAGTCGTGTCGTCCACGGGGTGTTACAACTCAATATATTTTATTTTGATCCGTTAAAATTTATTTTTAGTTAACGCTACCTTACAAGCTCAAATATATATACATAATTACCAAACTATGCTTATACAAATATACATTACACTACACCTAAATACTTTAACTCAACAAAAATCATTAAACCCCCCCCCCCAATTCACCCTATGACCGGCCACCTCAACCCCCCCCCCCCTTGTCATTATAGTTGCAAAATTGTTTTTGGCTACCTCATGTACACCTACACTTAATCTTAGATATTTTACATAATACTAGATATTATTCTTTCTAAAACACATAGTAAACACTTTCAAAAGGTGAAGTAAATCATTTTCTATCCTTGTTCATCTCTATGGTTCGGCCATGCTCAAGACACCAAGAGAAATCCATAATTTTTCAAGCAACAAGTGTTTACAAGATCCATTTTGTGTTCTAGTTAAGGTTTAGGATTAAACCTTGAAGATTAACTAAGTTTTCTATCACCTAAAACTCTTCAATCACTCAAGTAATCATTTCATGATTTTTATTACTCTTTCATATTCATATTTATGTTATTTCATTATTTTTGCAAGAAAACATGCATGAATTCCATGATCCATACCACTTTTATTGGTTTTTAGTACATATAATGAGTTTTAATTATCCAAATAATTATCCCTTGAGACATATCATGGTTGATGATGTTTAGGAACCCATGACACCCTAAGAAGGTGTATGGTAGGTTTAGAATAGTTTTGGCGTTGATTTGAAGTGGTTAGAATAAGTATTACGCGAGAAAAATCATTTTCGACAACTATAAAATAGGGTCTGTTGGTTTTTGTTAAATCTGGAAATTTCGACAGTTTACAAAATATTTTGGGCTAGATATTCAGAAAATATACTTTAAAACGAAAACGTGGCCGCTTGAACGGGTTAAAACGGAGTTATAACGAAGAAGTTATGCTATTTTCAAGTTTAACGACGAAAACTTATATTTTCAGAAAATTCAGCAAGCTGTCTCGACTTTTTACGAGTCAAAAATGAGTCTTAAGTGTTACTAAATGTGTCGACTTATCAAAAATATATTAGTATACTTTAACACGAAGCTAAGGACATATAAAACGTAGAAAACGGACTTATAACGATTAAATTACACGCGTTTAAACAAGTTGCCGTAACTATTATATATAAGCATAACTAATATATTTTCTAATAGACAAACATATCGGCCGCGAATGACCATGTTGAGGGTCGTTTTTAACATCGATGGAGTACTTCTTATAAAATGATGTCTTCTAGTAAAAGTAAGTTCGCCTAACCTATTTTCCAAAATGTCCAACCGTTCGTCAAACGGAGTTGTAACGAGTAAAATACGGTCACTTAAACTTTGCCGAAAACCACCCTTAAACAATATTTTTGGTACAAGTACCCTACTTTACCTATGTTTTTCTCCATGATTGAGACCTCTATGATGAAAATTTAAAAGCTAAGACTTTTAGATAATGCTACAAGCTTCCCAAAACCATTGAGTTTGTTTCCTAACACTCGATATTCACTATTTTACGACTAGCTTTTCGAGGTCATTTAGTCACTTTCATGAATTGTCAAATTATATTATTTTGCGACGAAAAGCTATAAATTCTTGATAAATCACTAAACGACTATCGTAGGAAGTTGTTTCAACATAAATACTTGTAAAGTATTTTATAATATAACGAGATGTCATAAACAAATATTTCGACGATAAACATTATTTTCAAATGTACAAGTGGTATGGATATCATATGAGTTTGCATGCACGACATTGTTTCATGATTTACATTAGAACATATCATTCATAATAGGTCACGGTCAGAGGTTGCGCCTCATTTCAGTATTGCCATTATATCATCATTATCATTGCAACAGGTGAGTTTTCATAGCCCCGATTTATTCAAGTTTATATTTATTTCAAACCTACGGGGGAGAATACATTGCACATCATTTTTATTACGATGCCAAGTATATCAAATTCATTACATTGCTTAAGTTACTTCATTGCCAATTTAATGTCCCCATATCAGAAATCATGAACCGTTAATTACTGGGTAAGCGAGGGTGAGTGGATAGATCTATCGAGGGTGACTCCTCCATCCGGGTTGGTGGATTCCAACTGGTCAAACGGATGCATTTCATTTAATATCATTATTTGAGTTGTTTGGCAAAATACTCTGTTGGGGCGAACATCATGATCAGTCTAGCTTCGGTGTCATGTGCTTAAGCAATTGTATCATTTTTGTGACATATTTGTCATACATAACTTATACTTGCGTTGGTCGTATAAAACATTTACATAAACTCTATGAACTCACTCAACCATTGTGTTGACACTTTTAGCAATGTATTTTCAGGTAACTACGGCATACACTTCATGGCATGCATGTGGACTTATCATAGAGTCGTGGTGACGACGCCTCACACATGGGATTTATGCACTTTAAATCATCGTTTGGCTTGTACCAAACTTATTTTCCGCACATGTTGATTTTCATTTGGGACCTATACTTTGTAAACTCTGAATGTTTTATTAAATTAAACGATGTGTTTTCCAAACGACACTTTAGGTCGTTCAATATAACTGTGATTGTGGTGCTATGACAGTCATCTCCCAGGAATTTCATTCCGCTGCAAAACAGGTAATTTGGGGGTGTGACAGATTGGCATCAGAGCTTCGGTTATAGAGAACTAGGTTGCATCATTGACCCTAGACTATAACTACATCATCATAGCATCTCATCATTTCATCATAAGTGCATAGTCACTATACATGCGGTTTCATAAGCACATTTTGCAAGATATTTACTTTCATCTCAAATCGATTGTCACCTTAATGCCTTCAGATACCCATCCCATCATACTCACATCAGACTTTGACATGGAGAATGCCCTGTCATTCCCTATCACAATTTTAACATCAGTTGACTCAACACCGATAACATCAGATGATGAGACTGAACTCTTTTAGGAGGACGAAGTTGCACCTACACCATCACAATCACCATTGATTCACTGTAGGATCAGGACAGTTTTTATCATTCTGTTGGGACAGATCATACCATTTGGTAGTACTTACAGGCTTAGTCCTAATGGACCTATTAGGATGCTTACTACAAGGAAGATAGTAGTATTTCATTCACCATCATCTCCTAAGTTACCACTAGGATTTCCATCATCATCATCGTCATCATTACCATCTAGAGCATCATTCGTACCATCACATCTCATATACACTACTCATACATATGACTTGCAGCTTGGGAAGCGTGCATGATTTAACACACCATTACCATCTATCACAAAGACTATAGACATTACACCATCTTAAAGGTTTGAGGACTGTGAAAGTTCTAGGGCTGTTGCTACTAGACAACCTATTGCTCCTACACCTGAGACATGATTATACCATCAACAGGAACAGATAATAAGTACCTTTCTAGCTAATGTAATCTGTATCATTTATTATCTCCACGATAATCACAACCTTTGTTTATTTCATTCCCTATTCCAATTGCCCAATTTTCAATCATTTCGCGACGATACATCACTATATTACTAGGGGTTAGGCCAACTTTATTCTTGACCAATTAAGAGACTATTACCACTCTATGAGGTTCTCCCATGTATTCTACAAACCATTCAACAAATTATATTTCAAGTTACTTTGCTACTACTTCATAACATTATTTCACTTAATTTTATTTCAAGCTATTTTATACACCATCTTAGAGACGTTGTTTCATAAAGTTTTAAAACAAGTTGTTTTGTTACCACCCTATCAATTGGCTTTCAGTCATTTTATCAATTATTTAATACCATCACGCGAAACGATTTTCATGTTACTTTGAAAAATTATTGAGCCATCATCTTACAAAACAAAACGTTGAATACCATCTAAAACTTCGGAGGAACATAATTACATTTCAACAAAACCAAGCATCACATCATTTGTCCTCGATTATACATGGCCTAATCACCTATGTATAATTTAGGAAGAATTATGTCATGAAAACAATCTTCACTCAAAAGCAAAGCTTTGTAATCAGATAAATTGTTCATAAACATTTCTTTTGTTAACACTCTATATAAGCCTACGCCATTCATCCCTCACTCAACCGATAAGTTAGAATTTGACGAGTGACCTTTTTAGGAAAGGCTTCCTATACCATCTATGAGGAGGATTCCTCGATACAAGAAAACAATGAAAGGATTTTAGAACTACCCTCAAGGACTAGAAGTATGTGGTAAGATGTTTCCAAACTCAATAGAAATCTTAAGATATCACGAGACATTCCGAACCACTATTTTGGACTAGAAGCCAAATTATATCATTTCAAAAGCATCAGTTGGACCGAGTTACAAGATTTAGTACGAAGCGAATACACACTAAGCAACACTATAGGGATCAACCAAGTCTTCTAGCTGAGACTGCAGAACATTCCATTAAACATGGCCTCAACAATATGTGAACTTCCCTACAATGAGTTTCCCTTAAAGGAAAATCTAGTTAAATTAAGGTTATCGATATAAACTTCCCCTAAGGCATTGTGTTCCCTAGAAATTCCAAGTAACCTCACTTCTATATCAAGAGATGCAACAGGTTTGAACATATCGGACAATCAATGACTCTCCATCTACAAGTGAAATTAGAACCAACATTCTTCGACATAGTATGAGCTGATATCTATTTTCTTGCTAGCATGATAACAATATAAGTGATGAAATATTTTAGAAGCACTCAATATCGGGACAAATCTTGAAAATCAACCACTACACCACATCACTTAAACATAAGGTTTTTGGTGACTCTACAACATATAGTGTGGAAATATTTCGATAAGAGAAATTAGGAGAGACACCATCAAACAATAAACCTTTTTGGTGATGGAGACTAAGCACCTTAGGCAAGTAAGATTCAAGTAATGACATTCGTTAGAACGAGAAACGCGAGGAATCACAACTGTTACCTATAATCTATTCTTTTCAATAAGGTCCTTTTCGACAGATTTAACATTTTGAAATTTGACACGAGACACGTGGTATCAATTTCAGTTGTACTTATTATAAGCTATTCGATTCACCTTAGGCTTCTGACAATCATATCAGGATTCCCATGGAACCTACTAGGACATGATTACCACCTATTACCCTCAGCTCAATGGTCAGAGCGAGAGAACAATTCAAACATTACAAGATATACTCAAGGCATGTGTGATATTCTAGAAATGATTAGGCAAATCATTCTTCATAGAAAAAGTTGCTTTACAACAACAGTTGGCACACAAACATATTTACTACACCAATTGAGGCACTCTATGGTCGAGGTGTCAATCACTTATTCACTGGCCAAAATCAGGAAAGTCCAACTCACTAGTCAATGACTTATTCATGAAACAACACAGAAATCGTACAAATCAAGAATCAGTTACAAGTAACAACATATAGCTAGATAAGCTACGTCGATATACTACGCAAAATATTGGAAGTATGTTCCATAAGTCGCAGACCATTAGAATTTCAAGTTGGCAACAGATTTATGTTCAAAGTCCCGTCTTGGAAGGGCGTGGTACGATTCAGTAAAACATTGGACGACCCAATGCGACTCAAATATTCTCATCTTTTCACAAGTAACACCGTAGAACCTAACATCGACTGAATTCAGGGACTGAATTCCTTTTTGGATGGGCGAATGTGACAACTCGTAATTTCAGGTCATTTTACAAATTTTCAAAATTTCACTATTCATCTCGGGAATTTACTATTCACTGGTTACTATTCATCATTTTACTATTCATCGTTTTCGAAGTCGATTTGATATTTTGAAAGGGTATTTTAAAATTTTACTATTCATGAAACACTATTCATTCCTGGAGAAAATCACTATTCATGCTTCACTATTCATCGTTTATCGTAAACTAGGTTTACGAGTATCAAATTCGCGTAACCTTAATGGTTTAGCTGTGAATTCATGAACAATCATCAAGGACATTTCATATAGACTAGGTTTAGTCTACATATCATTAGCATCATTATCATCATATTAGTTCATGCATGATTTTGCATTTGACATTAAAACGTATAATTTCCTATTAAATAAACGCTATCGCATAATTAATTATTTTGAACATTTGATCCGATACTTCCAAAAATTATCCCGATACATTTTTATACTCATATTAAGATTATAAAAATAATATTATTAGTTTACCCGGGGATTTAAACAAAAATTTGGAAAACAAAAATTTGGAGAACAAAAATTTGGAGAACAAACTTGGAAAAATCATATCTTTTTAACCGTAAGTCGTCACGGGTCGAGCCACCCGTCATTTCGAAAATAATTGAGTCTAGTTTTATGTAAAAATACTTTCAAGGGTCAGTTAGTTACAAAATTTTATCAGTTCAACGATTAGTAACAGCAGGTCAGTTTGATGTCAAGTCATTTCCGCGTAAAAGATTTAAATTTCAATGATTTTAAGTCGTGTCGTCCACGGGGTGTTACAACTCAATATATTTTATTTTGATCTGTTAAAATTTATTTTTAGTTAACGCTACCTTACAAGCTCAAATATATATACATAATTACCAAACTATGCTTATACAAATATACATTACACTACACCTAAATACTTTAACTCAACAAAAATCATTAAACCCCCCAATTCACCCTATGACCGCCACCTCAAACCCCCTTGTCATTATAGTTGCAAAATTGTTTTTGGCTACCTCATGTACACCTACACTTAATCTTAGATATTTTACATAATACTAGATATTATTCTTTCTAAAACACGTAGTAAACACTTTCAAAAGGTGAAGTAAATCATTTTCTCTCCTTCTTCATCTCTAGGGTTCGGCCATGCTCAAGACACCAAGAGAAATCCATAATTTTTCAAGCAACAAGTGTTTACAAGATCCATTTTGTGTTCTAGTTAAGGTCTAGGATTAAACCTTGAAGATTAACTAAGTTTTCTATCACCTAAAACTCTTCAATCACTCAAGTAACCATTTCATGATTTTTATTACTCTTTCATATTCATATTTATGTTATTTCATTATTTTTGCAAGAAAAACATGCATGAATTCCATGATCCATACCACTTTTATTGGTTTTTAGTACATATAATGAGTTTTAATTATCCAAATAATTATCCCTTGAGACATATCATGGTTGATGATGTTTAGGAACCCATGACACCCTAAGAAGGTGTATGGTAGGTTTATAATAGTTTTGGCGTCGATTTGAAGTGGTTAGAATAAGTATTACGCAAGAAAAATCATTTTCGACAACTATAAAATAGGGTCTGTTGGTTTTTGTTAAATCTGGAAAATTCGACAGTTTAAAAAATATTTTGGGCTAGATATTCAGAAAATATACTTTAAAACGAAAACGTGGCGCCTTGAACGGGTTAAAACGGAGTTATAACGAAGAAGTTATGCTATTTTCAAGTTTAACGACGAAAACTTATATTTTCAGAAAATTCAGCAAGCTGTCTCGACTTTTTACGAGTCAAAATGAGTCTTAAGCAATATTAAATGAGTCGACTTATCAAAAATATATTAGTATACTCTAACACGAAGCTAAGGACATATAAAACGTAGAAAACGGACTTGTAACGATTAAATTACACGCGTTTAAACAAGTTGCCGTAACTATTATATATAAGCATAACTAATATATTTTCTAATAGACAAACATATCGGCCGCGAATGACCATGTTGAGGGTCGTTTTTAACATCGATGGAGTACTTCTTATAAAATGATGTCTTCTAGTAAAAGTAAGTTCGCCTAGCCTATTTTCCAAAATGTCCAACCGTTCGTTAAACGAAGTTGTAACGAGTAAAATACGGTAACTTAAACTTTGCCGAAAACCACCCTTAAACAATATTTTTGGTACAAGTACCCTACTTTACCTATGTTTTTCTCCATGATTGAGACCTCTATGATGAAAATTTAAAAGCTAAGACTTTTAGATAATGCTACAAGCTTCCCAAAACCATTGAGTTTGTTTCCTAACACTCGATATTCACTATTTTACGACTAGCTTTTCGAGGTCATTTAGTCACTTTCATGAATTGTCAAATTATATTATTTTGCGACGAAAAGCTATAAATTCTTGATAAATCACTAAACGACTATCGTAGGAAGTTGTTTCAACATAAATACTTGTAAAGTATTTTATAATATGACGAGATGTCATAAACAAATATTTCGACGATAAACATTATTTTCAAATGTACAAGTGGTATGGATATCATATGAGTTTGCATGCACGACATTGTTTCATGATTTACATTAGAACATATCATTTATAATAGGTCACGATCAGAGGTTGCGCCTCATTTCAGTATTGCCAGTATATCATCATTATCATTGCAACAGGTGAGTTTTCATAGCCCCGATTTATTCAAGTTTATATTTATTTCAAACCTACGGGGGAGAATACATTGCACATCATTTTTATTACGATGCCAAGTATATCAAATTCATTACATTGCTTAAGTTACTTCATTGCCAATTTAATGTCCCCATATAAGAAATCATGAACCGTTAATTACTGGGTAAGCGAGGGTGAGTGGATAGATCTATCGAGGGTGACTTCTCCATCCGGGTTGGTGGATTCCAACTGGTCAAACGGATGCATTTCATTTAATATCATTATTTGAGTTGTTTGGCAAAATACTCTGTTGGGGCGAACATCATGATCAGTCTAGCTTCGGTGTCATGTGCTTAAGCAATTGTATCATTTTTGTGACATATTTGTCATACATAACTTATACTTGCGTTGGTCGTATAAAACATTTACATAAACTCTATGAACTCACTCAACCATTGTGTTGACACTTTTAGCAATGTATTTTCGGTAACTACGGCATACACTTCATGGCATGCATGTGGACTTATCATAGAGTCGTGGTGACGACGCCTCACACATGGGATTTATGCACTTTAAAACATCGTTTGGCTTGTACCAAACTTATTTTCCGCACATGTTGATTTTCATTTGGGACCTATACTTTGTAAACTCTGAATGTTTTATTAAATCAAACGATGTGTTTTCCAAACGACACTTTAGGTCGTTCAATATAACTGTGATTGTGGTGTTATGACAGTCATCTCCCAGGAATTCCATTCCGCTGCAAAACAGGTAATTTGGGGGTGTGACATTTACGCAGGCATAACTAAGTTTAATGCTCCTATACAAGTAGCACCATCAAACTTGGGGGGCTACCAGTGTAACAATTCGCATTTTCGGGTCACTATTCATTTTTTTACTATTCACTGTTACTATTCATTTTTTACTATTCACTGCTACTATTCATTTTCACTATTCATTATATTTTGGGTCATTATTTAAACTCAAACTTTTTTTCCGAAAAATTACTATTCACAAATTATTATTCACGAGTTACTATTCACCATAATTTTTATTATTTACTAATTCCGCCTAAATTAAACAAGTAAATACTTTTACACAATTTTCTTGTATAAACAATGTACTCTGTACTCATAATGTATAAATATCTAGTTACTATTTAAAAATATCTAGATATTTTCAAAAATATCTAAACACTAATCATCAAAATATCTAAACACTATTCATCAAAATATCTAGATATTTTCAGATATTTTCCTTATAAATAGAAATAAAACTAGTTTATTTTATGACACGGAAAAACACACACATTTCCCCCTCCTCCTTGATGTCGCCATCCTCCATACACCCTCCATACTTGATTTTCAGGCTCCGAGTTATACACATAAGTTGAAGGCATAAGTATTCTCTACGTAAAAATTTAGTTTATTTTGTATTTCCGCGGTTGGATTAAGAGCTACACAATGGTGGGTTGGAGCTGTGGGTCCCAAAAAATTCTCAAAACTTTTGCAAGAATAGATCGGGCAATATTAAAGATGGGTTTTTATTTTTGAAGCTATTGGGATAGTTATGGGGTAGATATGAGGTGATTTAGAGGTTTTTATAGTTTAGGAAATGGATTTTTGAATTTAGATGCGGAAGCGCTGCCCAATTTTCTAGTATCATTCATCAGTTATTATCAGGTGAGTTCGTAGCCCCACTTTTACTCGTTTAATTGTTTTACAAACTCTTTGGGGGAGATACATGCTCAACTACTTGCTTTTACTTGTATAAATACTCAAAACATTTACACTTTTATGCTACGCTATACTTTTTATACTTGATTGCAAAATACTTGATTGCATACATACATGATTATGATATACCTATTTGCGTTATTCTTGAATGCATTATACTTATTTGCGATATTCAATTCAGTGGCTCCAAATTAAGTTGTTGGATGACCATTAATTTAGTGGCTCCAAATTAAGTTGTTGGAAGACTATTAAATTAGACACATACACAAGTGGCTCAAAATTAAGTTGTTGGAAGACCATTAATTTAGTGGCTCCAAATTAAGTTGTTGGAAGGCTATTAAATTAGATACATCCCAAATTAAGTTGTTGGAAGACCCTTGTGGTGACATTTATACTTTTTACTACTGATACATACATACATGATTGTGCAAACTATATTTTGGCAATGGGTTGTGAACACACAGGTTGCAAGTTTTGTATGGGCGGAACTTGGAACTGAGTGGATTTACAATGCCTTTGCTGTGTGAACATTCTTTAAAGGCTTTTCAACTTATTCAAAACAAACTCTATGAACTCACCAACCATTGTGTTGACACTTTAGCATGTTTATCTCAGGACATAAGGCGATAGCTATTGCATGGAACTTAGAGTCGCACGACATATTTTGAAGACTTATGCTTTTGTCATTTACCATTCGAAACATTTATGTATTATACTTTGGGACCTCATTGTTTGTAACTCTGATTTCATTAATCGAATGGTAACTTTTCAAAACGTCTCATTTAGAGGTCGTTTTCTATAACTTGTACTTTGTATTATGAAGTAGCACCCCAGTGACACAGTCTTCCGCTGCGATATTTTGGGGGTGTTACAACCAGGGTATATACTACCACTGTTTCCGTACGCGTCACGCAGGTATATTTGGAAGCAGATCGTATATAAGAGGTATTGCAAGCCCGGTACAAAGACGGATTTAAATATTCGCACCATCTTGCCGCAGGGGAGACGTCCTCTGTCGGTTGTAAAGACGGATGTAATGCGCACAGCGCGCACTTCTGCTACAGAAGCACGTCTTCTGTCGCACTTCTTTGTCGCGCACAGCGCGCACTTCTGCTACAGAAGCACGTCTTCTGTCGCGCACAGCGCGCACTTCTGCTACAGAAGCACGTCTTCTGTCGCACCATGCTGCGTCGCTACTGGTACAAAAGGTACGCCCTTACCCAGGATGCAGCATACGGGATCCACTTTCACCATTGTGAGACTCTCACAATCGCAATGTCACTGTTACCCCAACTATAGAACTACGTGTTCTTCTTACGGGGTCTTTACTGTCACACTGTGGCGGGAAACTTAGCATATGCGCATTCCTCCCCGTCATGTAAGAACGGGTGTTACTCAGGATGGAACATGGTCACCACGGACGCGCCTACAAGGTCGCGGATTCGGATATAGTCTAATGGGCTAAACAGGACAGCGCCATGGGTCAAGTGCGCACTGTCGCATTTGGGCTGCGCAGTATGGTCCGTCCCATGTGCACACTTGAGTTGCGCACACATGGGCCATGCCGTCATGATTGATTGGGCCTACGCGGCCATGAACAGAACTTAAGTCTAGCATAACATAGCCATGCACTATCTCATACTAGACTTGGGGGGCTTGTGGATGTATAGTCCGGACTAGGCCAGAAATGGGTCAGGCCCGGCAGACAGTGGCCCACTCTACGCCTAAACCCTAATCCATGCCCTATAAATACATGGCTGGATCTCCTCCTTGAGGACAGGATATATGTGACGATAACATGACAGGTTACTCTAACCCTAACTCATCACATCGCACCGATACTAACTTGACCGTCGGAGGTGGACCCCGGGGCTACGGCCTCGGGTCCACTCCTAACGGGTTCTCTTTGTTGATAGGTCTACTTAGGGCTCGAGAAGACGACGAACGGCCCAGGGAGAGTCGTCGAATCCTGCCCGCGCCAGATTATGCATCAACACATGCCATATCCATAAGATATAAACAAGTATACATATAAGAGGTGAATATAGAAAGTCAAGATAAACGCTACATCGATACATTTTAAGACCGAACAAACCATACAATGCTAAGACAGTGAGACCAATTCGCGACTATAAAAGAAACAAAACCAAATGTATTGCACCATCTTGAAGTCTTGTCTAACAAAACTTTAGTAGCAGTCATGTCATGTGTTACATTCACTTAAACTCACAACACTAAAGCCACGACACAAACATATCTCATTAAAACATAGTCGTACCTTGCAACATACTCACAAGTATATAAATTCACCAACTTTTCGTTCAAGGAGCCGAACCACTCATTTTTTTGGATCTTCATGCATGGTCCTCAAGCAATGTAGTGGTGTTCACACATCATTCATGGTGTTAATGCGTGCTCTTCAAGCATCATTAAAAGGGATCTTATAAACTTTAGCTTCAGCTACTTTGCTGATCTTATGTGAAAATAAAGGTTTATCTTTAACTCAAGCTCTGATAATTACAAATTTTTATAAGCTATATTTCTAGCTAATTTTCCCAAGCATATGTCTTAAGGTATTTGAAGATGAGTCTCTTAGAATCGTGTTTTATCTCTTGCCATAGCCCAAAAGAGGAAGTGTGTATATTGACAGTCAAAAGTAGTATAAACTCCAAGGGATTGTTTTCGTCGTATTTATATTTACCATTTTAGTCAGAAAAAAGTTAGTTATCATTTGATGTGATTAAGTTGTAGTTATAGATCTTTTTCATTGGACTTTTTATTAAATCATAATCAGATACAGTAAGAAAAATTATAGGGCTAATAACTTGAAAATGCATCTAACTTGTCACTGTTTATTGTTTCGTGTAGTCATCATCATCATTTTTTATTTTTTTTTTTTGCTTTTAAAACACAAAGCTCTCGAATTTCGACCTTTTGTGTATTTTTTTTACATGTAAAATGATCATTTTACTTTTCAAAATTTGAACAAAATAAGAGTATAATGGTCACAAAATACACTTAAATATCAAAATTTAAGAGCTTTGTGTTTAATAAAAAAAATAACGATAAGGAAGAACAAAAATTAATAAATTAGATGTATTTCTAAATTATTAGCCCAAAACTATGTATACTACATACTAATGTAGGACTTCCTATAAAAGGAAGTTTTAAAAATGTAAACCAACACATTTTACTATAATTAGTAATTCATATAATTAAATTCTACACTATAATAATTGTATTATAATGTACAATAATGACACATTAAAGTTGAGTATCAAAATAGATGTTACAAACTTACAACACAAATTTATAGTTGTAATTTTTATCATAAACATTCAAATTATACAAAATTCAAATGAGTATAAGTATGGATATCTGTATATGTGTTAATATACTTTACGGAAATTCAAACACGCATCTACTCTCATTGTATAACTTAAAGATAAAAGTACGAGGAAAACTGACATAGTGGGTACCGCCGCTGCTTTGCGCGGATACTATGCTAGTATTATCACAAAGGATTCTCTTAACTACAACTTTTAGGGTGCGTTTGGTTTATGGAAATGAGAATGAAGGAATGAATTTCATTCTCAATAAATTGTTTGGTTGTTGGGCTTTATTTTGAGATATGGGTATGAAACTCTTACAAATAAGTAAATCCCATATCCATCGAGTATGATGGGTTTACAAACCCATAATGATTCTTATACCTATACTGATTTCTGTTGACAAACCAAATGCCCCTTAAACTTGTGTTTAACAAAACCTAAGATTGTATATTTCGGGTCTTGATATCTCACCTTTTTACATATCTATGGCGTTAATTATGCATGTGATACTTAAATCATGAGGCAAGCAAATTTAAAGTTCTTTTTCCATGTGGAAGAAACTTTGTGGGTCAGTATGCGGTCAAATTAGGAAGTTACTTGTGACTTAAGAGAGTCATTAATGAAATTTGACCATAATCTAGGGACATTAACGTAAATAGCCTCAAAAAAAAGATGTTTGACTTTTAGCTAAAACAACAATCTTTTCCAAACGGCTTTAACGAGATTTCCAATAACAATAATAATCACAAATTCACATGTCATGTTTACTCGTTTTCTCTAAGTAAGCAAAATAATAAAACTCTCGCAATGGTTGATCCACATGTTATTAAAATATATTCTATTCAAGTCGTATAAAATCATGTTCATTGTTAAAAAAAATCAGAAATATCAACATAGTATGAAAGTTAGCCTTGGTGCACGGTGCACCTATTAATTAATCAATATTGGTACATGGAATTTGATAAGAGATGAAACTTCACAAGTTTAATTAGAGGGATCAAATTATAACGTATTTATTTTAGAGGGTTAGTTCTCAAATCTTATTTAACATTTCTACTAATAATGCCTCGTACTATAAAGTATAAGGGTTAAAAATGTACTTGTTAAAAAATTTAAAGATGCAATGCCCGAACCACTAGGAGAGACCCGTTAAAGGAAACCCTTATAGGGTGTTTGGTAAGTGAGAATGAAAGACAATTAAATTATAACATAGAATGAAAATGGAGAGAATGAGAATTGCTTTGAAATACAAATTCAATTCCACTGTTTTGTACGATAATGGAATCGATGGAGAAAATTGGTCTAAATAATTCGATGTTGTGTTTGGTAATGTGATGAACAAGAATGGAAATGAAATAACTTATTTTTCTTCTGGAACTATTAATTATTAAAATGACTAAATCATAATGGACCAAACCATATTATCACTGATTAATAAAAAGTTGCAGAAAAACAAACTCAATTGCAAGCAACAAAACGATTTTATTGTTAACATCAAAATGCTTAGACAGACATGGGTAGGGTTTTGATTCTTGTAAGTGCCCCAAAATATTTCAGATATTCAGTTCTCGAAATCTTCATGAGAATATTGAGATAACAAATGGGATCAACTATTTTTTTCAATTAATTATTGAAAACTTGACGAAGAACACCAACATACACAATAGGTAGGGTTTGGGAAGATTTTAATATTTGTGATGTCATATGCGCTTCACATGTCAAATGATATTTATATTCTTTTTTTTTTTTTGTGACACTTTTCATTCTAAACTAAAATGTGAGGGAGAATGATCATTTTTAAAAGTTTACATTCCTCACCATTCTTTACCTTTTTAGTAGAATAAAAAACCATGAAAGATAATGGATATTTAAGCCTCATTTTTATTGCGAGACTTGAACCCTGAGTAAAACATCTCTCAAGCTCTAAAAGAAGCTCAGGTGACCAACTGAGTTAAACCCAAATGAACAACTGAACTAAGCCAATTAGTTCATTACTTTAATAAGTGATGAGCAATAATTATAACGAGATAGAAATGATCCGAAAGTAAGAGCATGCACAATCGTAACACCATAACACCAATAACATTTCACCTTAACATCCCCAAAAAACACCTACAACAATAACATCAATAACATTTCCAACAATTTACAAAAACAACCCCTCATTTAGAGGCATAAATGAAAAAATAAATAAATAAACCCCAATAACGGGCGTTACTAACCCAACGTGCAGGGACTAACGGCGTCATTTCACAAACCCTCCAACGGAGTAACGCCAATAACGGCGTTATTAGCATAAAAAACGGCGTTATGCCGTTATGTTTGTACATGCTCTAACGATAGCATAACGATCGGTAAAATTACATTAGCAATAAGCTAGCAATTACCAAGACGTATTATTGGAGTATTGCCTTTTTCAACCTTTTTCCTTTTTGTCCGTTATCCAAGAAAATTCCAAATACTCGTGTACACGATATTTTATTATTTTTTGCCAACGCGAAAGTTGCTTTCATTTCGCTATTTGTTTGTCTGCTTTATTAAATGCTTGGGATATTATACATGCATCAATACATTATTGTTGCACAAAGAGTAGTTATTACGAGAATTTGTAGTTCTGTTGTTACCTTTAATGCAATAACTACATGTTTAATTTATAGTTATTACGAGAGAAAAGAATTTATAAAACTAAAACAAAAAATAATAAAATTTTAAAAATTAAACAATATCTAAACTATTAATTTAATGATCGCTTTTATTATCGTTTTTTATCATTGGTATTTTAATAACTCAACTTTGCTTATTGCTTGTAAATAGTTTGTGATTAATATAAATTTACTTTTTGCAAAAAAAATAGATTAAAATTAAAATTAAAAAGCATGATTTTTTTTCTTTATATATATAGTAGAAATTTGTTTTTTTAACATTACTCGCAACTCAAGTCAAGATATTAGGTGCTTATTTATCATCAGTTTTTTTTATTGGGTTTTTCTAACTTGTGTTTCAAAAGCACATGTTAAAAAGGGTCTTACAATTTGTGACTTTGTATGGCATCTTCTGAATGGACAACAACCACTGATTGGTCCTCATTATTCTTCAGCATTAGACTCCATAACCACTTACTGATCATTCAAAAAATAACACCCAGACTATGAGACCCTCCTTTTTTAACATGTACCCTTAGAGCAGCCGGTATGTTAATGCTCAAACGAGCGTTAAGGGTTAACACATGCGCGTTAGACCCGTTACCCACACCATGTTGCGCGTAAAGGGGAGGTTAAACAAGGCACATTATGGTGCTAACGGGGCGTTAAGCTTGGAATTTAAAAAAAAAAATAAAAAAAAAAATCATTTCACTCCCCTAAATCATTTCAAATAAATTTCACTTACACCCCCTCAATCTATTCAAATTCAAATTTAAATTATATTTGTTAATTCTGAGCGGGATAAATGAAGTTCAAATTGAAATTAAAAAATCAAATATGAGCGGGATTTATTCAAATTCAAAATAAACTATGCATATATATACAACTCTACCAGAGTTGTTTAGAACACACAAGTTACACACACAACTCACACACGCAAAAATGTCTCGCAAAGATTTCTCTCAACAATTCCCAAGTCCACAACAACTGCCGGAAACTACCTTTCCAAGTCCACCACAACTGATGGAAACTACCTTTCCAACTCCACCAGAAGAAGTTGAAGTTTATTCAACACCACCAGAAGATGTCTTTCCGGTTTTCCAACCGGAAAATGTATTTGTAAACACTTCATCTCTCAACAATCCAATTGTTAACACTCCACCTGTTAACAATCCACCTGCTAACAGTCCACAGGTGGACCTCGAAAACAATCCATTTAGGTTAAGTGAGGCTTCCCTTCGTGAACTTGAGCAGGACGAGGAAAATTATAGAGAGATTATGGAACAGGAGGCACGCGAGGAAGCTGCTCATCGTTAACAGGAAGCCATGGAAGCTGAATATCTTAGGGAGAACTACTTTGACATCATGGAGAGAAAGTACTTTAATGGCGAGTTTTATTCTTCTTCGAGTGACGAGGGTTGGAACTCAGGTGATAATTGATACTCACACTACATTTTTTGATGCATGCACTACAATATATGCATTACAGTTTGTACCGTACAATATTATAATGCATAAATTGTGATGCATGCATCAAAAATTGTGGTGTGAGTATCACCCCATATATAATATAGTCAATATTCCCAATTTATATTTGAACGAGTGTGGAAACCCGCGCGATGCAGCGGGATTGGCTTCAAAGGACTTACTTTGCAGCGACACTTAAACCTTAGGGACTATTTTTGCCAAGTTGTAAAACTTTGCATGTAATGTTTGGACTTACTTTGCAACGACGTTTAAACCTCAGGGACTGTTTTTGCCAAGTTGTGAAACTTTGCATTTAATGTTTGGACTTACTTTGCAGCGCCACTTGAACCTCAGGGACTATTTCTGCCATGTTGGGAAAGTTTGCATTTAATGCTTGTGTTTGCAAAAGAGGCATGTACGCCTTTTAGTATTATAAGAAGAATGAATTAAAACTTAAGATATAAATTTCATAATTGACATAATAATTTGGTACGTATGCATTGGGAGAAGAAAGAAAGAAAGAGATGGTCCATTGGCATGTGCATGTAAAGTTACATAAACTGTAGAGCACCTATACATACGAGAAAGTACACAAATGGGCAAATCAAATAATTAAAAAATAAAATCTCAAAAGATAGTGCACATAAATAAAGGGCTGGCCTACGCAGGCACCCCCACATTTCCTTGGCAGGCACCTCTTGTAGGTGGGTCCTCCTTGTCCGGCGGCTACAGTATTTTTTTTTTTTTTTTTTTTTTAGTGTGTTTAGTTGTTTTTAATTTGTGTGTGTAGTGTGTTTAGTTGTATAGTGTATTTAATTTGTGTAGTGTTTTTATATGTATAGTGTATTTAATTTGTGTAGTGTTTTTATATGTATAGTGTATTTAATTGTGTAGTGTTTTTATATAATATTTATTTTACGTTATGCTTTTTAATTGTGTGTCTGTTTCCATTTAATTAAACAATAACAATAAAACATTAAACAAGTAAAACAACAATGTTTTCAATATTACAACGTCTACTCCACATGAAGATTATTAATGTCATCTATAAGCTCATAGAGTATTCCACTCGGCTGACATGCGTGATCAACTGGATTACTTGCCAGTTCCAGTGATGCTTCCAACGCCTTTATTTTTGCCTGCAACAAAGTCTTTTCAGCCAATAGCATGTTGATCGTTGTATCTTTAGTTTCGCAGTTTGAGCACTGCGTTGAAGAAGAGGCTTCACCAAAGTACTTTTGTTGAAATATTTCCTTCCACATGAAGTATCGACACCCATAGTCTTTAGTCCCTGGCTGTTACATGACGAAACAATTATAAGAAATGTATTCTAAACAAACAAGTTATTGATATATTTACGCAAATAAGCAAACGTTTAATTATTTACTGTCACACCCCCAAATTACGTGTTTTGCAGCGGAATTGAATACCTTGGGGGAGGACTGTCATAGCATCAAAGTTACAGTTATATCGAACGACCTAAAGTGTCGTTTGGAAAACACATCGTTTAATTTACTAAAACAATCAGAGTTTACAAAGTATTGGTCTCAAATGAAAATCAATGTATGCGGAAATAGGTTTGATACAAGCCAAACGATGTTTTTAAAGTGTATAAATCCCATGTGAGACGCGTCGTCACCACGACTCTATGATGTGTCCATATGCATGCCATGAAGTGAATGCCTTAGATACCTGAGATAAAACATGCTAAAAAGTGTCAACACAAAGTTTGGTGAGTTCATAGAGTTTGGTTAACAAGTAAAGCCTTTCAAAAATTGTTCATGCAGCAAAGGCATTGTAAATCCACTCAGTTCCAAGTTCCGCCCATACAAAACTTGCAACCTGTGTGTTTACAACCCATTGCCAAAATATAGAATTGTCAATCTTGTTTGTAAGTAGGACATAGGTGCATACGATATATACATGTACTTAATGCAAAGAATCACAGCCAACTGAACCTCTTGACAAGTCTAAATTGTTTGTACTGTTTCATTGAATAACGGATTATATTCACCCCAGGTCACGTCATCAAGGACCCAAGGGTGGGGGCGTCAGCCCGATAGTACTATCAATACCTCTCCGCCGGCTCCCGCAGGAGTTAACCAGTTGCTAAAGTTTGTATGTTGATGCATAATTGAAAACTAGTTTAGCACATTAAGGCACATATCGCAATAAACCACACATAATGTCCAAAGTGTATAAGAAGTATATTGTAACACAATTGTATAAATGGCTTGAGTATTCGCAAGAGTGAAACAAGTATTTAAGCATGTATCTCCCCCAAATAGTTTGTAAGAATTTAAACGAGTAAAAGTGGGGTATGAACTCACCGTGATATGTAAGAGTTTAAAGTACTTGCGAAAGTAATGAAAATAGTTTGAGCATGTATCTCCCCCAAAAGTAATTGAAATGTATAAAAGTAGGGGCTATGAAACTCACGGTAATCAGTAAACGTTTAGAGTATTTGTGAAAGTAAATGAAAATAGTTTGAGCATGTATCTCCCCCAAAGAGTTTGTAAGACAAATAAGTAATAGAAAGTGGAATACGAACTCACCTGGTGTGATTGATATGCTAACAAAATGAAGTGCAAGAAAATGAGGCTCGGAAACTATCCGCGACCTAAAATGAATGATATGATACTTAATGAGTTATGATGTAATGTTATGCATGCATTTCATATGATATTTATACCATTTGCGAGTTTTGAAAATAATACTTATCATCGAAAAATACTCTTTTGACGTCTTGACCATCCAAAATCACTTTACAAGTATTTACGTCAAAATGTCATCCTACAACGGTTTTATAATGATTTATAGTGAAATTATCACTTTTCGTCGTAAAACAATGTCGTCGGAAATTTTCATGAAAGTAACAAAAATGGCTTCGAAAAACTAGTCGTAAAATGGTGTACGTCGCACGTTAAGAAACGAACTCGACGGTTTTGGAAAGTTTGTATAAAAATCTAGAAGTTTCAGTTCAGGAGTTTTTGACATAAAGGTCTCGAACATAAAGATAATAAGGGTTAAAGATGGTGATTTTGTCCAAGTGTTGTGTAAAAAGTGAGTTTCGGCAAAGTTTAAGCAACCGTAAATAATTTATTAAAACTCCGCTATACAAACGGCTTGTCGTTTTGAAAAATATGCTCGGTGATCTTGATTTTATTAGAAGACAATTCGTTCCAAAAAGTTCCACATCATGGTTAAAAACAGCCCTCAACATGGACGTTTCAGCTACCGTAACACTTGTCTCGTAAAATAATATAGTTTTTCAGAAAATAATAGTTACGGCAATTTTATGAAAACGTGCATATCTTTGTCGTTTCAAATCCGTTTTCTACGTATTATACGTCCTTAGCTTCGTATCAAAGTATACTAATATATTTTTGATAAGTCGAAATAATTTGTAAAGCTTAAAGCTCGTTTTTGACTCGAATAAAGTAAAAATAGCTTGCTGAAATTTTAGAAAAATATATATTTCGTCGTCAAACTTGTAAAATCCATAACTTCTTCGTTATAACTCCGTTTTAATCCGTTCAAGCGGCCACGGATTCGTTTTAAAGTATATTTTCTAAATATCAAGGCCAAAATGTCGTGCCTACAGTCGGATTTTCCAGAAAATCAAAACAAGGACAGAACACTTTTATAACTTATCGAAAATAGTTTTTCTCGTACTAAACCTATTCCAATCCCTTCAAATCAACTCCAAAGCTAATCTAATCCTACCATACACCTTCTTAGGGTGTCATGGGTTCCTAATCATCATCAAGACCAAAATATACCAAGGGAATAATTATAGGATGACTTTATATATATAAACTCTAAAATCAATGTAAAAATGGTATAAATAAACACAAGTCTTGCATGTTTGCTCAAAATATGAAGAAATAAATATGGAATGAAAGTGAAAGAGGTAGAATGAAGTGATATGCTTACAAGTTATAATGATGAGGTGCAAGGAACAAGGGTTTAACCTAAACACCCTAGGTTTTTATTTCAAAACCTTGATTAAGAATGTATGCTAGATTGATTAACTTGAGCTTGTAAAATTTTTGGTGATCCCTTCTTACACCTTGAGGAAGGCCGGTTCTAGCAAGAGAGAAAGGAGGAGATATATTTTTTTTTATTTTACACTTTGAGATATGAATGATCTATGTGTTTGTGAATTATTGATTGCATATAAAATGACTTAATTGAAGGACAAGATCCTCATTTTATGGGGAGTTGATGGGGCTTTGACAAGCTCATTTATTTATTTATATATATATACATATATATTTTTTTATTTATTAAGTAATTGTATAAATGTAAGTAAAGTAAATTAAATAGAGATAAGTTGTAACTTGTGTATACATTTGTGCATTAGGGTAGTTTTTGCTAAAATAAATTTTAATGGATCAAAGTAAAATATATTGTGGTCATAAAAATTGTAAAAATATATTTCTTGCATAATTTGAGCGATATAATAATTATCGTGTAGTTTCTAAGAAAAGTGTCGTACTAATATAAATTTAACGATTTATATACAAAATAAATTTAAAACACTAGGTAAACTCAAAATATAGTTTTTATAACTAAATGTAAGTATAAAAAATATATCGGGATCATTTTTAGAAGTAGCGGATTAAATGTTCAAAATAATAACTCACGCGATAACGTTTATTTAATATAAAATTTACGCGTTTAAGGTGAAATGCAAAAATCATGAATGAATCGTTATGAAATGATGAATATGGAGTATGAGAAATGACCGGAAAATGAGAATTGTGACATTCTTCCCATGTCAGCGGAATCACGTCCTCGTGATTCGATTAATGATACTATGGCTCAAAACGCGACAAGGGTTCTAAAAGTTTATGCTCATGTATGGTCTAAATGATTATGTCAATGCTCATGCATATGTCATGACTATATCTCATTCTAAAGACATGCTCCCTTATGATTAGGCTCGATGAGGCAGGCTTTCCCATTCTCAAACAAAATTTTTAAAAGACTTTTTGGTAACCGATTTTTACTTAATCCCACAACTCATCAAACAAGAACTGTCATACGATTAGGCTAAATCGGTTTAGGTAACAACTTGTTTCTAGCTTGATCTTTCCAACTCATCAAACAAGAACTGTCACGCGGATCAAACTGGAAACAAGTGGTTTGAAGAAAATCTTTTGAAAATTTGGCTCGATTACGGAATTGCTTACTCATATGAGACTACTACTCCCTTCATTGCATGATTCTTCCTGAATTAGACATAGGTGATCAGGCTATGTATAATTTAGGAGTAACTATGCAATGCTTGGACTAATCGACTCATATGATGTTTGGTGTTGAGTCATAAGTTCGCATGTATAAAGAATATGCACTTATAATGATATGATGAGATGCTATGATGATGTGGTTATAGTCTAGGGTCAATGATGCAACCTAGTTCTCTATAACCGATGCTCTGATATCAATCTGTCACACCCCCAAATTACGTGTTTTGCAGCGGAATTGAATACCTTGGGGGAGGACTGTCATAGCATCAAAGTTACAGTTATATCGAACGACCTAAAGTGTCGTTTGGAAAACACATCGTTTAATTTACTAAAACAATCAGAGTTTACAAAGTATTGGTCTCAAATGAAAATCAATGTATGCGGAAATAGGTTTGATACAAGCCAAACGATGTTTTTAAAGTGTATAAATCCCATGTGAGACGCGTCGTCACCACGACTCTATGATGTGTCCATATGCATGCCATGAAGTGAATGCCTTAGATACCTGAGATAAAACATGCTAAAAAGTGTCAACACAAAGGTTGGTGAGTTCATAGAGTTTGGTTAACAAGTAAAGCCTTTCAAAAATTGTTCATGCAGCAAAGGCATTGTAAATCCACTCAGTTCCAAGTTCCGCCCATACAAAACTTGCAACCTGTGTGTTTACAACCCATTGCCAAAATATAGAATTGTCAATCTTGTTTGTAAGTAGGACATAGGTGCATACGATATATACATGTACTTAATGCAAAGAATCACAGCCAACTGAACCTCTTGACAAGTCTAAATTGTTTGTACTTTTTCATTGAATAACAGATTATATTCACCCCAGGTCACGTCATCAAGGACCCAAGGGTGGGGGCGTCAGCCCGATAGTACTATCAATACCTCTCCGCCGGCTCCCGCAGGAGTTAACCAGTTGCTAAAGTTTGTATGTTGATGCATAATTGAAAACTAGTTTAGCACATTAAGGCACATATCGCAATAAACCACACATAATGTCCAAAGTGTATAAGAAGTATATTGTAACACAATTGTATAAATGGCTTGAGTATTCGCAAGAGTGAAACAAGTATTTAAGCATGTATCTCCCCCAAATAGTTTGTAAGAATTTAAACGAGTAAAAGTGGGGTATGAACTCACCGTGATATGTAAGAGTTTAAAGTACTTGCGAAAGTAATAAAAATAGTTTGAGCATGTATCTCCCCCAAAAGTAATTGAAATGTATAAAAGTAGGGGCTATGAAACTCACGGTAATCAAGAACGTTTAGAGTATTTGAGAAAGTAAATGAAAATAGTTTGAGCATGTATCTCCCCCAAAGAGTTTGTAAGACAAATAAGTAATAGAAAGTGGGGCTACGAACTCACCTGGTGTGATTGATATGCTAACAAAATGAAGTGCAAGAAAATGAGGCTCGGAAACTATCCGCGACCTAAAATGAATGATATGATACTTAATGAGTTATGATGTAATGTTATGCATGCATTTCATATGATATTTATACCATTTGCGAGTTTTGAAAATAATACTTATCATCGAAAAATACTCTTTTGACGTCTTGACCATCCAAAAATCACTTTACAAGTATTTACGTCAAAATGTCATCCTACAACGGTTTTATAATGATTTATAGTGAAATTATCACTTTTCGTCGTAAAACAATGTCGTCGGAAATTTTCATGAAAGTAACAAAAATGGCTTCGAAAAACTAGTCGTAAAATGGTGTACGTCGCACGTTAAGAAACGAACTCGACGGTTTTGGAAAGTTTGTATAAAAATCTAGAAGTTTCAGTTCAGGAGTTTTTGACATAAAGGTCTCGAACATAAAGATAATAAGGGTTAAAGATGGTGATTTTGTCCAAGTGTTGTGTAAAAAGTGAGTTTCGGCAAAGTTTAAGCAACCGTAAATAATTTATTAAAACTCCGCTATACAAACGGCTTGTCGTTTTGAAAAATATGCTCGGTGATCTTGATTTTATTAGAAGACAATTCGTTCCAAAAAGTTCCACATCATGGTTAAAAACAGCCCTCAACATGGACGTTTCAGCTACCGTAACACTTGTCTCGTAAAATAATATAGTTTTTCAGAAAATAATAGTTACGGCAATTTTATGAAAACGTGCATATCTTTGTCGTTTCAAATCCGTTTTCTACGTATTATACGACCTTAGCTTCGTATCAAAGTATACTAATATATTTTTGATAAGTCGAAATAATTTGTAAAGCTTAAAGCTCGTTTTTGACTCGAATAAAGTAAAAATAGCTTGCTGAAATTTCTGAAAAATATATATTTCGTCGTCAAACTTGTAAAATCCATAACTTCTTCGTTATAACTCCGTTTTAATCCGTTCAAGCGGCCACGGATTCGTTTTAAAGTATATTTTCTAAATATCAAGGCCAAAATGTCGTGCCTACAGTCGGATTTTCCAGAAAATCAAAACAAGGACAGAACACTTTTATAACTTATCGAAAATAGTTTTTCTCGTACTAAACCTATTCCAATCCCTTCAAATCAACTCCAAAGCTAATCTAATCCTACCATACACCTTCTTAGGGTGTCATGGGTTCCTAATCATCATCAAGACCAAAATATAACAAGGGAATAATTATAGGATGACTTTATATATATAAACTCTAAAATCAATGTAAAAATGGTATAAATAAACACAAGTCTTGCATGTTTGCTCAAAATATGAAGAAATAAATATGGAATGAAAGTGAAAGAGGTAGAATGAAGTGATATGCTTACAAGTTATAATGATGAGGTGCAAGGAACAAGGGTTTAACCTAAACACCCTAGGTTTTTATTTCAAAACCTTGATTAAGAATGTATGCTAGATTGATTAACTTGAGCTTGTAAAATTTTTGGTGATCCCTTCTTACACCTTGAGGAAGGCCGGTTCTAGCAAGAGAGAAAGGAGGAGATATATTTTTTTTTATTTTACACTTTGAGATATGAATGATCTATGTGTTTGTGAATTATTGATTGCATATAAAATGACTTAATTGAAGGACAAGATCCTCATTTTATGGGGAGTTGATGGGGCTTTGACAAGCTCATTTATTTATTTATATATATATACATATATATTTTTTATTTATTAAGTAATTGTATAAATGTAAGTAAAGTAAATTAAATAGAGATAAGTTGTAACTTGTGTATACATTTGTGCATTAGGGTAGTTTTTAGCTAAAAATAAATTTTAATGGATCAAAGTAAAATATATTGTGGTCATAAAAATTGTAAAAATATATTTCTTGCATAATTTGAGCGATATAATAATTATCGTGTAGTTTCTAAGAAAAACGTCGTAATAATATAAATTTAACGATTTATATACAAAATAAATTTAAAACACTAGGTAAACTCAAAATATAGTTTTTATAACTAAATGTAAGTATAAAAAAATATATCGGGATCATTTTTAGAAGTAGCGGATTAAATGTTCAAAATAATAACTCACGCGATAACGTTTATTTAATATAAAATTTACGCGTTTAAGGTGAAATGCAAAAATCATGAATGAATCGTTATGAAATGATGAATATGGAGTATGAGAAATGACCGGAAAATGAGAATTGTGACATTCTTCCCATGTCAGCGGAATCACGTCCTCGTGATTCGATTAATGATACTATGGCTCAAAACGCGACAAGGGTTCTAAAAGTTTATGCTCATGTATGGTCTAAATGATTATGTCAATGCTCATGCATATGTCATGACTATATCTCATTCTAAAGACATGCTCCCTTATGATTAGGCTCGATGAGGCAGGCTTTCCCATTCTCAAACAAAATTTTTAAAAGACTTTTTGGTAACCGATTTTTACTTAATCCCACAACTCATCAAACAAGAACTGTCATACGATTAGGCTAAATCGGTTTAGGTAACAACTTGTTTCTAGCTTGATCTTTCCAACTCATCAAACAAGAACTGTCACGCGGATCAAACTGGAAACAAGTGGTTTGAAGAAAATCTTTTGAAAATTTGGCTCGACACGAATTGCTTACTCATAGGAGACTACTACTCCCTTCATTGCATGATTCTTCCTGAATTAGACATAGGTGATCGGGCTATGTATAATTTAGGAGTAACTATGCAATGCTTGGACTAATCGACTCATATGATGTTTGGTGTTGAGTCATAAGTTCGCATGTATAAAGAATATGCACTTATAATGATATGATGAGATGCTATGATGATGTGGTTATAGTCTAGGGTCAATGATGCAACCTAGTTCTCTATAACCGATGCTCGATATCAATCTGTCACACCCCCAAATTACGTGTTTTGCAGCGGAATTGAATACCTTGGGGAAGGACTGTCATAGCATCAAAGTTACAGTTATATCGAACGACCTAAAGTGTCGTTTGGAAAACACATCGTTTAATTTACTAAAACAATCAGAGTTTACAAAGTATTGGTCTCAAATGAAAATCAATGTATGCGGAAATAGGTTTGATACAAGCCAAACGATGTTTTTAAAGTGTATAAATCCCATGTGAGACGCGTCGTCACCACGACTCTATGATGTGTCCATATGCATGCCATGAAGTGAATGCCTTAGATACCTGAGATAAAACATGCTAAAAAGTGTCAACACAAAGGTTGGTGAGTTCATAGAGTTTGGTTAACAAGTAAAGCCTTTCAAAAATTGTTCATGCAGCAAAGGCATTGTAAATCCACTCAGTTCCAAGTTCCGCCCATACAAAACTTGCAACCTGTGTGTTTACAACCCATTGCCAAAATATAGAATTGTCAATCTTGTTTGTAAGTAGGACATAGGTGCATACGATATATACATGTACTTAATGCAAAGAATCACAGCCAACTGAACCTCTTGACAAGTCTAAATTGTTTGTACTGTTTCATTGAATAACGGATTATATTCACCCTGTGTCACGTCATCAAGGACCCAAGGGTGGGGCGTCAGCCCGATAGTACTATCAATACCTCTCCGCCGGCTCCCGCAGAAGTTAACCAGTTGCTAAAGTTTGTATGTTGATGCATAATTGAAAACTAGTTTAGCACATTAAGGCACATATCGCAATAAACCACACATAATGTCCAAAGTGTATAAGAAGTATATTGTAACACAATTGTATAAATGGCTTGAGTATTCGCAAGAGTGAAACAAGTATTTAAGCATGTATCTCCCCCAAATAGTTTGTAAGAATTTAAACGAGTAAAAGTGGGGTATGAACTCACCGTGATATGTAAGAGTTTAAAGTACTTGCGAAAGTAATAAAAATAGTTTGAGCATGTATCTCCCCCAAAAGTAATTGAAATGTATAAAAGTAGGGGCTATGAAACTCACGGTAATCAAGAACGTTTAGAGTATTTGTGAAAGTAAATGAAAATAGTTTGAGCATGTATCTCCCCAAAAGAGTTTGTAAGACAAATAAGTAATAGAAAGTGGGGCTACGAACTCACCGGGTGTGATTGATATGCTAACAAAATGAAGTGCAAGAAAATGAGGCTCGTAAACTATCCGCGACCTAAAATGAATGATATGATACTTAATGAGTTATGATGTAATGTTATGCATGCATTTCATATGATATTTATACCATTTGCGAGTTTTGAAAATAATACTTATCATCGAAAAATACTCTTTTGACGTCTTGACCATCCAAAAATCACTTTACAAGTATTTACGTCAAAATGTCATCCTACAACGGTTTTATAATGATTTATAGTGAAATTATCACTTTTCGTCGTAAAACAATGTCGTCGGAAATTTTCATGAAAGTAACAAAATGGCTTCAAAAACTAGTCGTAAAATAGTGTACGTCGCACGTTAAGAAACGAACTCGACGGTTTTGGAAAGTTTGTATAAAAATCTAGAAGTTTCAGTTCAGGAGTTTTTGACATAAAGGTCTCGAACATAAAGATAATAAGGGTTAAAGATGGTGATTTTGTCCAAGTGTTGTGTAAAAAGTGAGTTTCGGCAAAGTTTAAGCAACCGTAAATAATTTATTAAAACTCCGCTATACAAACGGCTTGTCGTTTTGAAAAATATGCTCGGTGATCTTGATTTTATTAGAAGACAATTCGTTCCAAAAAGTTCCACATCATGGTTAAAAACAGCCCTCAACATGGACGTTTCAACTACCGTAACACTTGTCTCGTAAAATAATATAGTTTTTCAGAAAATAATAGTTACGGCAATTTTATGAAAACGTGCATATCTTTGTCGTTTCAAATCCGTTTTCTACGTATTATACGTCCTTAGCTTCGTATCAAAGTATACTAATATATTTTTGATAAGTCGAAATAATTTGTAAAGCTTAAAGCTCGTTTTTGACTCGAATAAAGTAAAAATAGCTTGCTGAAATTTCTGAAAAATATATATTTCGTCGTCAAACTTGTAAAATCCATAACTTCTTCGTTATAACTCCGTTTTAATCCGTTCAAGCGCCCACGGATTCGTTTTAAAGTATATTTTCTAAATATCAAGGCCAAAATGTCGTGCCTACAGTCGGATTTTCCAGAAAATCAAAACAAGGACAGAACACTTTTATAACTTATCGAAAATAGTTTTTCTCGTACTAAACCTATTCCAATCCCTTCAAATCAACTCCAAAGCTAATCTAATCCTACCATACACCTTCTTAGGGTGTCATGGGTTCCTAATCATCATCAAGACCAAAATATAACAAGGGAATAATTATAGGATGACTTTATATATATAAACTCTAAAATCAATGTAAAATGGTATAAATAAACACAAGTCTTGCATGTTTGCTCAAAATATGAAGAAATAAATATGGAATGAAAGTGAAAGAGGTAGAATGAAGTGATATGCTTACAAGTTATAATGATGAGGTGCAAGGAACAAGGGTTTAACCTAAACACCCTAGGTTTTTATTTCAAAACCTTGATTAAGAATGTATGCTAGATTGTTTAACTTGAGCTTGGAAAAATTTTGGTGATCCCTTCTTACACCTTGAGGAAGGCCGGTTCTAGCAAGAGAGAAAGGAGGAGATATATTTTTTTTTATTTTACACTTTGAGATATGAATGATCTATGTGTTTGTGAATTATTGATTGCATATAAAATGACTTAATTGAAGGACAAGATCCTCATTTTATAGGGAGTTGATGGGGCTTTGACAAGCTCATTTATTTATTTATATATATATACATATATATTTTTTTATTTATTAAGTAATTGTATAAATGTAAGTAAAGTAAATTAAATAGAGATAAGTTGTAACTTGTGTATACATTTGTGCATTAGGGTAGTTTTTAGCTAAAAATAAATTTTAATGGATCAAAGTAAAATATATTGTGGTCATAAAAATTGTAAAAATATATTTCTTGCATAATTTGAGCGATATAATAATTATCGTGTAGTTTCTAAGAAAAGTGTCGTAATAATATAAATTTAACGATTTATATACAAAATAAATTTAAAACACTAGGTAAACTCAAAATATAGTTTTTATAACTAAATGTAAGTATAAAAAAATATATCGGGATCATTTTTAGAAGTAGCGGATTAAATGTTCAAAATAATAACTCACGCGATAACGTTTATTTAATATAAAATTTACGCGTTTAAGGTGAAATGCAAATATCATGAATGAATCGTTATGAAATGATGAATATGGAGTATGAGAAATGACCGGAAAATGAGAATTGTGACATTTACCTTTGAGAAAGGACATGCATAATACTTGCACCACAAGTATGGGGCTGGTGGGATGTTCTTTCAATTATTAATCCACGTTGACAACGACACAAGTAAGGATTTTGTTGTTGCATCTGGCCAAAAGAATTTGTATAATTATTCACAACATAAATTAGTAATATGATGGTTCACAAAATTAGAAGCTTCGAATACATAAATAACCAATCTTGTTATAGATTAATAGTTGATACATGGTTCACAAAATTACAATATAACTAGAAACTAAGATCAATCACCCGATCGTAGTCGCCCAATGATATCGCCATCCGTCCCACACGAGACTCTAACTCAAATGCGTCTCCTCAATCCGTCAATCTCGCCGTACACATCAACGCGAGACGGCCGTATCAAGAGATGAGGAAGAACCGGAGGACGGTGTATAAAATTGTCCTCATTTGCGGGAGATATAGCCGGAGAGGGAGGCACATAGGATTGTGAAGAAAGCACATAATCTGGACTCTCAACACGAGCGGGTGTGTGGTTGACACAATGAATGTCCCTCCACAGAATGTCATCCAATTCCTGTAACAAAACATGAGGAAGAACCGGAGCAGAGCGAAATCAGTAACAAAAGATGACGAGTCGTTTGCTATAAATCAGTAATCGTCTATACATGTTGTGTCATTTACAATATAGATCATGAATCGTCTATACATGTTTTTTTATTTACAATATAAATAAATAATCGTTTTCTACGTATATCTAAACATCCTCTGTCGTTGAGTAAACACATGTTCCCATTGCGCGGCTACGGCATCTCTATGATAACTCCATTGTGGGTGATTATACGGGAGTGGTGAGTCTTCGTCAAGAACCGCAAGAACGAAGTGAGCACCTTCCTCGTTCCCCACACGAAGAATAACAACCGAGTCAAGTAATCGGGTGAATCTGGAGAACCTCTAAGTGGAAGTAACAAAAGAGATTGTCTATTGGTTATACATACAATAGGGCGGTTAATAGTAGCAATAACCACTCCCATTTCGGCATAGTCATCCAATAACGTCGGTGCTTTGCACCGTTATACCAATTCATCGAGTTACGTGTAGATGTAAAAGTTTGACCCCACATTGCCCCCAGAACCGCTTCGTGATTGTCTACCTCTTCCCTGGCAAGAGCTCGAATTGTGGGCCACATTTCTTGCTGATGGCCAAGACCTAGGGCAACAGCTCGATAGCCACAATTTCCATCACCCTCCACGTTAAAAATCCCTAGGATCCAGCGTCGGAAAATAGGTGGAATTTCAGTCATACAATATTCGCTAAAGTCATCCGAACGCATACAAGTGGTGTCTTAAGTCGCCCTCGCTAGGTCCTTCGTTTAAGTCTGGGATGTTAGAAGGCTCTCCCACATAAGAACTGTGTCTCGCAGATTCTTTATTTACTTCTGGGACTTTTTAGGTTTTGTGTAGCTTCTGCGTGCCTTGTGGGGGTCATCGTTCAAATCCGGAGATTTGGTTTAGACTTGGATTTGTTGTCCTTTGCGCTTGGGCGTCCCACGATTATTTTCTTTGACAAGTTGTTGGGTGACTGCATTCGGGAGCGTATATACCTCGAGCATGTTTAACATATTTTTTGACAAACGACGATGCTCGGTATAAACACTTTGGAATTTCTGACGTCATCTTTACACGAAAAATATTCGTGCTCTTGAGGACCTTGTTGCTCTTGAGGATATTCGGCTCATCGGGCTCTTGAGTATTTCGGACAACAGGCCATGGAACGCTTAGTGTTCTCCAAAAATTATCAACATAATCAAGCGGAATTGGCAATCCTGTATTCAAAAAAAGAACTTGTTATAATTATCAGGATTGACGGAAAGAATAACTTGGTAGGCATAAATTTTTAAATAAATACCGTTTGCTTGAAGCCAATACAGTTGGTGATAGCATGGTAAGCCATACACTAACCGCATTTGATGACCACATGCATGTGGGTCAACATCCCGTTTACTTTCTCCGAGTATGAGCCTTAAAGCATCCATTGAAACATTATACCGCAATTGTTAAAACAGTGCTCTTACAAGCATGCGCTTTCTTGATTTTGCTTATATTCAAAGAGGCTCAGATCGCGGTTTCTGCGCACTATAATCTTGTCGACCGAACACAACAACGTGTCTAAGCTGGACTGTGTGGTGCCCAAGTATAACTTCAACAGCGCGTGTTGACCCTCAACTCTACATGTTGTTGTCTGGCCGAAGCTGCGATATTGATCGGTAATGTACGATACAAACATGCGGTCGTAATCTCAGCCCGATTTACGAAAATACCGGAAAACATCTGAGAAAACAAAGAATTACGAAAGTGAGAAAACAAAACTATCCGAGTAGTTATTTATTAAATAATAATAACAAAGTGTATTATTAAAGTACAATTCGAAAGTACCCTTTTTTGGACCAATAAACCACGTAGTTGCCGATAATAATGCACGAACACTTCTTCGTCTGAAATCATCGAATCCCATGTGATTCTAACGGACTCATACTCCTTTAACGTGATCGAATCTGTTTCGCAATTCTTTAGCACATTTTGATTGATATGCCATCGGCAGAGTAATCTGTTAGCGTTGGGAATTCTTCGCGCAAGCCCCAAGCAACGCTTGGTCTCTGTCGGTGACGATAACCCGCGGGTAGTATTGTTCTTGTATCACCAACTTAATACATTCCAACACCCATTTGAAATTTGGCTTTTTTTCTTTGTCCAAAAAGCTAAACGCCATTGAGAATGTTGTGTTTGTTGGAGTAACCCCAACAACCGTAAGAATGGCGGTTTAAACATGTTGGTGTTGTATGTGGAGTCCATCGGCATGATTTCCGGATATGTTGTCCACAGGGCATATGACGTCGGGTGAACAAAAATATTTCATCCAGCTCATTTGTGTGGTCATTTATCCTAGGGTAATACGTTATAACCTTTACGCCGCAAATGTACTAAAAGCATTTGTATCGAGTCAAATCACCACGACTGTCACGACGTATCTTTTCTTGTGCATTATACACCGTTTTAATCGTAGACACGTTATTAGGATCCATCTCTTTTATTGAAGAAAGTATAATTCGTGGTGCTACACGCCGCTTTGTCATCTGCCTCACAAAAACTAACTCGCTTTCTTTTAATCGCATGGCCTGTGAAAAACCATGCAACGAGTCTGGAAAATTATGATTATGCTCCGGATGCTTAACCCTCAATATCCAACCATTAAAAGCTTTTATATATTTCGCTAGTAATCTGAATGGGCAATTACATTTGCGGTACTTAGTCTGCCGTTGAAGTTCATCTTCTAACCCTTCACGTGAAGATGTCCCATGTCTAGAACACAAAAATTCGATAGAGTACTTATAGCCCCTATCTGTTTTACTTTTTCCAATAACAATAACAAAACCAATCGTTTCAAAGAAGAGACCGCACCCAATTAATTAAATCAACTTCAAGATCAAAACCTATACAATATAAAAACACAACAACCTTTTTATTAATACATTTTCTTAAAAAAACTTTATAAATACTTTTTATTAATACATTTTATTAATACATTTTCTATAAAAAAAACTTTATAAATACTTTATTAATACATTTTATTAATACATTTTCTTTAAAAAAAACGTTTATAAAAAAAACGTTTATAAAAGAAACGTTTAAAAAACGTGTTTGTGTTTACTTTTGCTACGTGTGTGGTTCTCGAATGTTGTACGTGTTTCGTTGTTTACCACTTCTCTCGCACATGGTTTTGCAGCCCTTTGCAGTAGATAGTATCTGTCTCTCTCTCACTTCTGTCAAACGTAACCACACTCTCTCTCACTTTTGCATTACCACTCTCGCTCTAAAAATTTTAGATCTAAACATTTTAGATCTAAAATTTTGATCTAATAAGTGTTATACTTGTTAGATCTTTAATTTTGTGATACTGTGGATGTACTGGTGATGTTGTGGTGTTTTTACGTTGTTAAAGATTTTAGATCTAAAACTAATTTTAGATCTTGAAACGTATATTTTGTTGAAACAATTGTGAAGTTTGTAAAAAAAAGGTGAGTTCGTTTGATTTTCTTAAAAAAAAAAGTAGATCTAACAAGTATAATACTTGTTAGATCTTTAATTTTGTGATACTGTGGATGTACTGGTGATGTTGTGGTGTTTTTACGTATGTTACGTTGTTAAAGATTTTAGATCTAAAACTAATTTTAGATCTTGAAACGTATATTTTGTTGAAACAATTGTGAAGTTTGTAAAAAAAAGGTGAGTTCGTTTGATTTTCTTAAAAAAAAAAGTAGATCTAACAAGTATAATACTTGTTAGATCTTTAATTTTGTGATACTGTGGATGTACTGGTGATGTTGTGGTGTTTTTACGTATGTTACGTTGTTAAAGATTTTAGATCTTGAAACGTATATTTTGTTGAAACAATTGTGAAGTTTGTAAAAAAAAGGTGAGTTCGTTTGATTTTCTTAAAAAAAAGTAGATCTAACAAGTATAATACTTGTTAGATCTTTAATTTTGTGTTACTGTGGATGTACTGGTGATGTTGTGGTGTTTTTACGTATGTTAAGTTTTTAGATCTAAAACTAATTTTAGATCTTGAAACGTATATTTTGTTGAGACAATTGTGAAGTTTGTAAAAAAAAGGTGAGTTCGTTTGATTTTCTTAACAAAAAAAAGTAGATCTAACAAGTATAATACTTGTTAGATCTTTAATTTTGTGATCTTGTGGATGTACTTGGTGATGTTGTGGTGTTTTTACGTATGTTAAGTTTTTAGATCTAAAACTAATTTTAGATCTTGAAACATATATTTTGTTGAGACAATTGTGAAGTTTGTAAAAAAAAGGTGAGTTCGTTTGATTTTCTTAAAAAAAAAGTAGATCTAACAAGTATTATACTTGTTACATCTTTAATTTTGTGATGATTATGTTGTTAGATCTTTATAAAACATGTTTGTGTTTGTTTTGAAAAAATTATGAGGTTTGTAAAAAAAAGGTTAAGTTTGTCTGATTTTCATTAAAGTTGCAAATTGAATCACTTTATGTATGTTTCGTTGCTTATATGTTTGTATGTTTTTTTGCAGGTTTGCCTGCATAGGAGGACCCTTTTGTTGTGGGCAAAGCCTACGCAGGCACCTCACGTTATACTTGGCGGGCACCCCACGCTTTTCCTTGTCATACTTGGATGGTAAAGTGATTCACTTTGCAACTGTAATGAAAAAAACTTTGTTTTTGTATAAAAAATTTCATTCTTGGATGGTAAAGTGACCATTCAAGGTCATTTTGCAACTTTAATGAAATAAAAAGGCAATGATGATTTTTTTAAAAACAAAACTTAAAAAGAGTTTTGGCGAGGCAAAACTGAATTTGTAGCCAACATGAGCTATAAAGCTAATAATCTGAGCCTTTGATAAGTTGTTTACCTCTTGTGTGTTAAATGGTGAACTAGACATGTTGGTTGATTGTTGTTGTTGATCTGGACCACTAGTTCTTTGTTGTTGGGTGCTGCGTAGTTTAGCCCTTATAGTGTTGTTGGTGTTGTTTCGGACCACTTGTTTGTGTAAATTTGCTTTCACCAGGTATTATGTTGTTGATCTGGACCACTAGTTGTTGATCTGGACCACTTGATTGTTGTTGTTTGTGTTGTTTCGGACCACTTGGTATTGTTGTTTGTGTTGTTGCTATCACCTGGGATTGTTGTTGGTGTTGTTGGTGTTGTTGCTTTCATATGGGATTGTTGTTGGTGTTGTTGCTTTCATATGGGTAACTTGTGAGAATCTTAGTACTTGTGAACTTTTGAGAATCTTAGTACTGAATGTGAACTTTTGCAGTGGTAACTTGTGAACCTTGTTCAAAACGTGTAACTTGTGTATCTTGTGAAACCTGTGAAACTGGTGAGTCTTGTGCTTGTGCAGATTTGTGAGGCTTGTGCAGTTTTGTGAGGCTTGTGCAGATTTGTGAGGCCTGTGCAGTTTTGTGAGGCTTGTGCAGATTTGTGAGGCCTGTGCAGTT
This sequence comes from Chrysanthemum makinoi, assembly GCA_910596185.1. Classification (NCBI taxonomy): domain Eukaryota; kingdom Viridiplantae; phylum Streptophyta; class Magnoliopsida; order Asterales; family Asteraceae; genus Chrysanthemum; species Chrysanthemum makinoi. The sequence continues at coordinate 3,746,002 of OU343223.1, read as the reverse complement.
TTGTGAGTGCAGTTTTGTGCAGTTCATGTGAACTGTGACTTTGTGCGATTTGTGACTAAAACTTTTCCGAGGCGATGATGTATTTTGAGCCTAAAACTTTAAAACTTTTCGAGGCGATAATGATAAAAACCGAATGGACGGTAAAGTGAGGTCTAATCTCACTTTGCAACCTTCGGGTTTGAGCCTAAAAACTTTAAAAACTTTTCCGAGGCGATGATGATAATGGACCGAATGGACGGTAAAGTGAGATCAAATCTCACTTTGCAACCTTCGGGTTTGAGCCTAAAAACTTTCCGAGGCGATGATGAAAACCGAATGGACCGAATGGACGGCAAAGCTGAATAAAACTTTCTGAGCCTCAAATATTTTTCAACTACGATTTTTTGAAAACTTTTAAAACTGAATAAAACTTAGTAAAACCGTAGAACTGTAAAACCGAAACAAAAAATAAGTTGTAAAACCAACTTGTTGAAATGTAAAACCAAAACAACACTTGTAAAAGAAAAACACATGTACAAAAAGCACTAAAAAAACTTGTAAAAATAAGTGTTATAAGTGATAAATAATAAGTTGTTAAAAGACTTGGCACGGAAATCGAGAAATTAATCATTACCAATGATTGGCACGGAAATCGAGGCACAAACAAAATGCAACCACCCCCTATATGGGGTGCCTCCATAGGAGGACCCTAAATAAATAATGGAATAACATGGTAGTTGGACATCACATCTTATAACCACCTCAATAAATTACTACTAATATTTTTAAACTTTTAAAATGTACGTATACAAGCATGAAGCAAACCATCCCATACCTAAGACAGCTCGGATAGTAATATAAATATAAATATATATCAGTTTTATTGACCTGCTTCGAACATAGTAATAAGATTAATGTAGCACAAAAATGTGGCAACAAATGGTTTTAGATGTTCTCTAGGTTATTTGGTGTTTCAGATCACTAACGGTTATTGGTGATGATTGTTTAAAGATAGAACGATGATGCAAGAGAGAAATATAGTGATGAATGAATTAAAAAAAAAAAAAAAAAAAAAAACTGAGTGATTATTATCAGTAGAACTGTAAACGAATAGAGTTTTCATGTTCAAATTATTCATTGTGAATGATTCTTTAACTTGAACATATGCGGTTTAACCGATATATCTTTGTAACCATTTCCGACCTTCCACTTGATCACCCTCAAATGAGTAAGTGTTTCGATTAATTGTTCCCTTGGGATAGAGTTAACCACTCATCAACATTATCAAAAGGTTGATATCTTTTTTGACCTAATAATTCAAAGAACTTGCTGTTGGGTTTTACTAATCATAACAATTATATAAAAACACATAAACATCATCAAAGCATGCAGCGGAAGTAATAGGAATAATACTTGTAAATTAATTAACCGAATTAAAAGTATATGCGTACCTTTTGCGAATCAATGCAATTAGGGTTTATGAAAAACCCCCAATTAAGATCATCAACCAAGAAACCCTAAACCCTAATAAATTAGGGTTTATGAATGTCGACCAAAACCCTTGTCGATCCACCAAGATATGCAAACACATGTGTATTTGCTCTTCGTTCTTGTACACACGTATTAGTAGCGAATCAATGAGAAAAGCTAGGTTCTTGATCACAATAGATTAACCAAACACCTTTGTTATGCTCAAGGTCACTCGCAAATCCCTTATATGGGGTTTTGCTTCGTCGACCTAAGAACAAGAGGGAAGAAAGAAGAAGTTTGACCTTCTATTGAAATCTAGTGTACCAAAGGATGAATACATGAGGATGTATTTATAGCCTTATGGTAGATGTCAAGTTTACTATGGTTTCCGATGTGGGATTCCATAGTTTCGGCCAAAAACAAACCCAAAATAGGATTTCAAAAACCTTCTCTTGACTTGTTAACTTTTCTTCATATCCCGTTGACATTTAATGACCGATAATCAAAACTCGTCAAATATTAAATATCATTAAGTATTTATTTCGTGATCAAATAATTAAATATAATATTTTATATATTAATTATTTATACATTGATTCTCATACGTAATGTGTGCAATCCCGAAGTCTCGAGTTCGAATCCGGTCATACTAATATTAATAATTATCCATAAACCTTTCAGTTGCTACGAGTACAAAAGTCACCAACGTTTAATTCATTATTCGCATTAGTATTATCTTGTGAACATTATTGACAACCGCTAGGTGTGCGTTGTGGATTTGGAGATAAAAGACAAGATGATAATTGTACTACATACATCTTAATGCACTAGTCTGAAAAATTGCCAATGCATGTTCCCCATCTATAGGTTCCTTGATTGAGGTAATAGCTTTGGGACAGAACTTTATTTTTCTCATTGAGGTAGTAGCTTTGGGACAGTATTTATTGTTTTTATGATTAATGAAGACATTTAAACTCATTGGCGCTTTTTCTTTTATGCTCAGACCTCTTTTTCCCACCTACTTGGCTTTTTCTATTAAGCTCCTTGTAAAAATTATAAAGAAAGAAAAATAATTGGGATGTCTAAAATGTGTGACTAATTGTATGCCTAATAGATGTGTCAATTAATTATTGGTTTGAAAAGAAGTGAGTCCTCCTGCTGTCCCCAATAGGATGTGAACACATATGTTTAGACATGTTATTAGGCATACGAGTTAGTCATCCCAATCAATGCTCAATTATAATTAGGGTTACATTAGCTGTAATAAGGAGGTTAAGATGCGTCTTTCTCATTTGTACCACTCGTCTTGTTTGTTACCAACGCCTCAACACGACACGTTGTCCCTTTCATTTAGTGATAACTCGGTCGTTTATAAGACTAAGTTGTGTGGAGAGAGTAAATAATTTTTGTGTATGTATGTGAGTGTATTGTAAGGTATATTTGTGTACAAATGAGATATATCTTGGTGGTAATTTTATTGTATTATTACAACATTATGTTGGTGGTGATGTTTGTTGTGGAGAGAAAAACGTTATGTTGAGTTAGCGGTGATGATATTGATCACTATTACCACTAGCCTTACGTAATTAACTATTTTGTATCAAAGTCTCATGTAAGAGTGTAAGAGATAACCAAAGGGCTTTGGTTCAGTTGGTATTCACCTCCAATATGAGCTCACTTGAGAGATTTTGTAGATAAAAGGTTTAGGGTTCGAGTTTCGGCTTGTGCTTATTCCAGTTGGTGCCCCATTGAATCAGAAGAGTTGTCGGAGCTATTCCTTATGAGGTAAACAATGACTGATGCTAAAAAACACCCAAATTCAAAGTGTTCTTGTCAATTCACACATTTCGTAAAATAGTGTAAGAGATATCTTTAAATAAATTAATACAAGTAACACATATGTTTTACCGCAAGGCGTGCATAGGAATTAGGAACGGTCTTCAAACGCAAATTGTATGTACATACTAGCTATGTATCATTGACAAGGCATGAAAACTTGTTAAAGTAAACATCTCATTCTCTCTTTGAAGACCATCCTAAATAACAACTTAAAAAAAGTCTTGTTAATTTAAATCAATAACACAATCATACTAAATAATCAAGAACATTTTATTGCAACAAGCTTGAAGTGTTCTTTTTATTAGATTGTGGTATTTTGATGGTCATGGTGCGGACCAAATAAAACAAAATGATTAGGGTGAAACTCATGGAGCATGATTGAAGCCTAGAGATGGCATATGCATATGCATCGTCTATAATTCTTCACCATTTCTAGATCTCCTTCACTTGTACTTCAAGTTATCAACTAATAATCTTAAAGCACATATGTTGACACGTTCTATATAATACCATCCAATAGTTCATCATATGTTGACACGCACATATGGAGCATCAATCCAACCTAATCTCAAAATTTACTAAACTTTCATCATATCTAGGCATGTGTGTCAAAAACTCAAAACCATGTCACTTTTGATTTCAACACACTATTTATTATTACTATTCCATTCGCAAAATGTGTCGCAAACTAATTCGAAAAAAAAGGAATATTACTTTTGTTAATTACAATTAAAATAAGAAAAAAAATATAACAACTCAAATTAACTAATTAAAGAAAGGTAAGAAACATTGCCTAATTTGTTGTCCCTATCCGAATATACTCCGTAAAGTTGGGCGTTATAATAGTGGTCGACCATCTGGTGGTGCCAACCATCACGCGTATAAACCATTACTCCTCCTATTTACACGCTCGGTCTACTCATTTGACGATGGTTTGCCAAACTTTTTTTTTGGTATATTATCGATCATGTTTGTATAAAATGAGTTATTTTTATATGTTTCGTTTAATTTATGGGTGATTATTACACTGATGATGGGTTGTAGTGTGTTAGAACAACGATTTGACGCTAACATGAAAGTGATAGTTTTGATAACCATTACATTAGCCTAAGGCTAATAGGCAAGGGTGTGATTATGCATTTCGGTGACTGCCAAAGTCACACCGAAACCATGGCCTCCAAAAAAGTCACGCGTGAATTGTGCAAATCAAGAAGACTTATGGTGACCGAGTCACCTTAAATGCATTGGTGTGAAGTGGACCTTATTTTTTTGTTTTATATTTGGTTTGAAAGTGTGTGAGGGTATTTTAGTGGAGTATATTTGTATAAACTATGTATTTTAGTGAAAGATGAGAGTAAGGTGACATTGACCACAAATAAGTGAATGAGTGTGAGAGGAAGTGAGAAAAAAAAGAAAGCTAAAATGACGCTAACATGAATGCATTATCCTTGCCATATGAGCAATGACACAAGTAAAAAGGATAAAACTTGCTTAGCTAAATACAAACCCATAGATATATATATTTATGATATTTATTTACACACTGACTTTATAATTTATATGGCTGATGTTATCCATGTCCCCTGTAATATCAATAAACACAACCCAAATCTCTTTCACACACTTAAAAAACACACACACACACAGAAACCTCTCATCTCAACCCAATGGAAAGTCCCATCATCATCAACAGTAACAGTAGAAGAAGCAGTGCCTCAAACTCACCCGAATTCGAATTCTGGACAACCCAACCCCAGCTCCACCAGTCCACCGCCGACCAGCTCTTCTCCGGCGGCATCCTCCTCCCCTTCCACCACCATCATCATCACACATACCCAGATGAAAAAGATCATCAAGAACCCACAAACACACAAAACCCAGATCAAAAAGATCATAAAGATGCCACCTTTGAACCCAAAAGCACACAACCCATAAACCCAAATGACCCAGATGAGAATATTGCCGGATCGGACCTAAAAGCTACCCCTTTAACAGCTTCCAAGAGATGGAAAGACATTTTCAAGAAAAACCCAGATAAAAAAGATAAAGAAAAGAAGAAAAAAACCAAGGAGAAATTTTCCGGCGCCGGAACCGGTCCGGGAACTTCCGGCACGGCGGAGCTGAATATAAACTTATGGCCTTTTTCTCGGAGCAGGTCGGCTGGGAATAGACCCAGGACGGTGGTGGCGGTTGGGAACCGGAAAGTAAGCAGCGCGCCGTGTTCAAGAAGCAACTCAACCGGAGACAAGAACCGGAAGTGGCCGAGTAGTCCCGGTCGAGCCGGGGTTCATTTGGGCCGGTCTAGTCCGGTTTGGCAAGGGGCCAAACGGTTTGGACAAAGTAGGAGTTTACATGATAATCTTTTGAGAAATAGTGTGGGTCCCACACGTGGTGGTGTTAAGGTTGTTCCTAAAGGTATGAGCTGCCGGAGTGGTGTTGGAGTCGCCGGAAGTGTCGCCGGAAGTATCGCCGCCGGTGTACCTCCGGCTGGTGATGGTGGTGGTGGTAATAGTACTAGTATGTTTAATTTGAGGACTTTGTTTACTAAGAAAGTAGTGTTTTAAGTTTGGGGTATGCTACATCACATAAAATCCTCGTAAAAAAAACTCTCACTCGCTGCTGACGTGTCAGCGGATGATTGGTTTTTAGTGGAATCATCTCTCACTCGCTGACATGTTAGCGGATGATTGGTTTTTAATGGGATCTCCACTAAAAGTCAATCATCCGCTGACACGTCAGCCGAGTGAGAGTTTTTTGTGAGGATTTTACGTGCATGTAGCAAAATCTTTAAGTTTTGACTTTTAAATTTTTGTATATTTTATTTTATTAATTTTGTTTTTTGTGCTAGTATTTTACTTAATTATGTGTAAAGATATTACTTTAATGAAATTTATTAAAGGTAGCTTTCTTAACGTGTAAAGATATGTCATTTTCTAATTTCTGCTTTGTAATATTCTTTTTGGATCTATGTCATTGCTTACAACTTTAACTCAATAATTTATGAATATTTTTTGTCCAAAAAAGTAGCATCTAACAGAATATTAAATTGCAAGCAAAATATATTTTACTTTAAACGATAAATATTGTCGATTCGACACATAAGCTTAGGTAAAATCTATTTTATTTATTACGTACTCTGTCTTTATAAGTCAAGTAATTTATCATTACAAAGTTGTATTCTGAAGTTGACAACATCTGCCATAAAACAATAACTAATAAAAATATTACTACGTAATAAACAAAATAAAAGTCAAGCCGGAAGTTCTTTTAGAACCACTCTCTTTACTTCCGGATTTATTCTGAGTTAGGGGTACAATGTGTCTATATTCTACTTCTCATACTTCGCCCCACTAGAATTGGGTATATTATCGTTGTCGTAGAAAATAACTCATGTTCAGGTTACTCGAATACGTTGACCTTTTCATTATATGTTGCATAACCGGTATTTCTATTATCGTTTTCAGACTTTTCTCTGATCGTCTCATAATTTCTCAATCGTCGAACTTTTGTCTCTTCCGAGACTTTAAAGACATGTTTTCACTAGACCATCTTGAAAATGTTAACAAATGAGATAAAAGATGAAAATGGGAAGACAATAGGCACATGGCACTACTCAACCAAACGATCATCACATTACCAACCATTGAGGAAATAACGTGCACCATTGAACACCACTTCAACTATATAAACCCTACCAATATCGTTGCCTTAACAATCAAACAAAAACCATCACAATCAACATTTAAAGTCACAAATACACCAACAATGTAACAAACAAAAAACAATAAACTAGAACGACCTAGTAGAGCTGTCGATTATTCGGACATGGACCCGATTTATTAATGACATACGATTAATTTGTGGTTGTCTATAACTTGTATTTTGGTATAAAGGGTACCATAACTCGTGTACAAAACTACAAATAATACCTCGTGGGTAATTTTGTAAAGAGAAATGAAATATCACTATGTACAAAATAATATTCACATATACATATAATGATTATAATCATGCTATATTATAATCTCTTTTTTCTTTTGTACCATCCATATTTAGTTGGCAAGTTATTATGCGAAAATAATTTTGTAAACATTTGATGGTTTTAGCATCGCTATTTTGCAAAATATCACTACTCATTTCAAAAATTTGTTGCCAGTTTTGAACAAAACTTGGACGCAAAGTCCGTTAATAACTTTTTTATTAGTTTTCTTAATACGTGTCGTGTTGCAAACAACACGACACGATTAGGAAAACTAATAAAAAAAGTTCAAATGCAGAAAAAAGCAAACGTGTTTACATCATGTAACTTCTAAAAATTTTCTACCAACTTTTTCACAACTAAATACAAACTTTTCTATATACCATCTTCTTATTAAGTCGTGATTCTGATTCGTGACTCAAGCAAACGGATTAAGAGAATGATTGGTTATTCATGAAGTCTTGTATGGAGAAGGGGAATGGAGGATGGCTATGGATTATGCTAGAGATATTTTATTTAAAAAAATGTTGACATATACGTACTAGGTCAATCGCATCCATCTAATGTTAATTTAGTAGACCGGTTTATATTTAAACGATAAACAACTCAAACACATCCTCTACCGAGGTTTAAATTCACAACAACAATAACGTACCCAATCCCATCAAAGCATGTAGAGGGCAATAAGATGCAGACAGTTGTACGTCTACCCAAAAATAAAATTATTATTTCTAAAAAGACCTTCGGCTTCTTGATTATATCCATATACCATGTATCTCATAACTCACAAACAGGGCTGACCATTATAGACCGCGGGCCGGACAAAACCGAAAAACTAGACCGGACCGAACCTATTTCCCTCCTATTCTCGATCCACCTTTTTCCTCATTTTTGGTCCTCGGTCCGATCGATTTGGTTCGTTCTTATGCATAACCGATTATTATGCTTTGTTGGACCGGACCGGACCGAATTAGACATGGACCGAACATTTCGGTCCGGTTCTCAGTGGACCGTGATCAGTGCTACTCACAAACGTCTTCAACGCAAGCTTTGGGTTAACGAAGACACTCACTTAGCAAAGAAAGCCCAAATGGTAAATAGTAACCCATGAAAGTGAGAAAAAGTCCAACCCAATAAAGCCCATAACTACTTGCGTTACACCCCCTGTAAACTCCAGCTTTCTTGCGCGCCATTGTCAATGAACAAAAGTTACCTTGGCAAAACCTGAGATCAAACAGCCAAACGGGCAATTGTCGTTTCATGGCTTCAATTCGTCGTTTAACTCGAACTATTCAAACATTTCGTACTACTAAAACCCTAACCCCTCCTTCAATTCATCCTCCACGTCACCTCTCTTACCGTAAGTATATTATTACTTATTATTTTATCTTAATTATTACTCCCTCCGTCCCGTAATAATTGTATTCTTTGACTTTTTTTAGTCTCTCTTTTTCAACTTTGACCATTAATATACTTATTTGTGTTATATAATACTTGATACATTTAAAACCTAATCTATTCATATATTTTTCATCAAGTATTATATTACACAAATAAAAATATTTAAGGTGAAAATTGAATAAAAAATATTTAAAAAAGTCAAAGAGGACAATTATTATGAGACGGAGGTAGTATATCCTTAGTAGTTAGTATACATATTTAATTTAATATAGCTCCCTTTTTTATTTATTTAATTTATTTAAATTGTGCTGCAGTTACTTCTAAACACAACAACTCTTACGATAACTCGTCGTGGGACGTTTCGAGATTAAATTATGTCCCCGCTACGCTAGCCGGGCTACTTGGACTTGGTTTAGTAGACGTAGCCTACGCCGATGCACCCGAGGTTTGTGTAAAACTATATTCCTGCTAATTTTCATTAGCTGTTTGTTTTAATAAAGCGTTTGCTACCATAGGCTATAATTACTACGTGAAAACGCTAGTTGCTAGTAAATGCTACTAAAAGTAGCATTTTGATTTGGAGCGTTTTAGAAATATTAGGAATGCTAGTTGTTTGTTGCCAAACACGCATATGTGTACAAAACGCTAACCCCTACTTGCTAGTTGCACTAAAACCCTCGATGAGAGGGGTCTCGAAAGGGTGTGCAATAGGTGCCGTCGCACAGGGCCTCCACTTATTAGGGGCCACATTTTTAGTAGTTTTGCATATAAATACGTATAATATTAAACATATATGAGTTATAAAATTCAAGTTTATATGCAGTTTTTATTTAGTTTACAAGTATAACAGGCCCTCTTTGTTGTTATTGCCCAGGGCCACCTAAAATCACGAGACGGCAAACATATCCTAGGATTGTTAAATGTTAATAATAGGTCATTGTTTTGGTTTTATGCAGACTGAGGCTAAACCACCGGAAGTGCCTTCGACACATGTTGATATGGAGGCAATTGCTAAGAAAGAGCGAGCGCGGTTAGAAGAGCTGCTTAAGAGCAAAGGACTGGTGTATGGTTCTTATCCTCGCTTTACTGTTGCTGTCAAGGGCCAAAAGGTTGTTCATCCAATCATCCCTTTTCTATCTTCAATGAACCTTAACAAAATATAAACTTTACTAGGTGATCGTTTTATTCTAGTGCTACAGAGTTTTGTGCTTAAGGATTTTCAAACTTTTCGGCTTATATAAACTTATCATGTCATAATAAACTTGTATAAGTCGAAAAGTTTCAAAATAAGCCACAAAAGTTGAGCTTATGAAACATAAGCCGAAAACCACATAAGCCCGTTATATAAACCGAAACAAACACCCCCTTTGTACTTTGCTACTTTACTTTGAGTCATTGATGAAGGGATTTTAGTATCCTTGCTAGTGCTCTTATTTGAAACTTATGTGATGTCATATTTAGGTTACAATCAAGTTCCAAATTCCTCCCACCTGTGAAATTGCACTTCTGATTTCAAACATTGTTTCAAATCTTGGGGTGAAAGTTGAGGAACGAGCTACAGGTTCAGATATGGCGTTGCGCGCTTGGGATAGGTACGTTTCTAAGACTTTACTTCATTCTTCACTATGTTACATTAATTTTGGAGGGTCATTAATACATCCCTGAATCTGAGCTACATGTTCGTATTTGATGCATTGGTATTTTGGTTTGCAGACCCGCATTAACTTTAGATTACTTTTATCTCTGAATGTGATATAAAATGGGTCCGCTACTTATGATTGTTTGTTGTGTTCCATCCCAGTGGTGTTGCGTGGCAGTTGACACTGAACCGTCCAGTGGTGAAGAAGGAAGCTGTTCAGGACAACGGCAGCTCTGATGCAAATTCAAATGATGGAGATTTTTGCGTTCTGTTGTTTCGCTCACTCATTAGTGCCGACAAACCAGTTATCCCTCTTTCCCTTGCTTTATAAATTTTTAATATTTTTTCTATATAGATGCTGTTATATGTGTGTGAAATTGTTAAAGACCGTAACTGAGCTTAAAATCAAAGCCCGAGCCATAAAAATATTTTAAAGTTTATAGAATCAATTATTTTAGAAGTCGTATACTTTCAATGGTACTAAGCTTTGGGCCTACATAAGCTATAATATCTGCGCTACACAAACAGTTACATATATCTGTTCATTTTTTTGTCTTAAATTACTCGAAAGAAACCAATTCAAAATGTTATTGGGAACATTACAAAGCTGTTGCTTTTCTAATATTTTAGAGAAATACTGCCATTAATACCTGATATCCTTATCAAAACCATTTTTAAATCTGTTGACGCATTTGGGATCTCCTAACGGTGTCCAAATGTTTTGGAAAACTTATGTAGGAAATGGAGTTCATAAAGCAAGGGAGCTTTACTGCTGAGGAGCTTGATGCTTTAGTGTCCGTGCTAAAATTGGCAGGAAGTGGACAGAGTAGGATTGCGGATAGGAGAGGGGAAACCGCTCCTACACCGTCCATGGATAAGTCAATCACCAGTCTAGAGGGGATGGGGGTAAAGATCTATGGACTCAAGGAGCCTAAAATAGAAGACTCAAAATCTGAGATATCATGGGAAAACATTGCTGGATATACTCAGCAGAAAAGGTACAGAACTTACTATAACGTTGTACAGTAATATCATAGCTTTAACACACCTCTGTAAATTTTATTTACTGTAATATAAAATGGATACGTGTCAACCAGCAGAAATGGATTGTTTGTGAGTACTCATGAGATATTAAGTAACTAAACCTCTCAATTTGTATAACAAACACATTTCTAATTGTCCATTGCTGAAACATAGCAGGCCAAGGCTCAGTTTTAGATATGCTTTTTGATCTGTTGATTGTTTATATGCAGAGACATAGAAGATACGATACTGCTGGCTCTGCAGAGTCCTGAGGTTTATGATGAGATTGCTCGTGGAACTCGGTGCAAGTTTGAGACAAATAGACCTCGTGCAGTACTTTTTGAGGGCCCACCAGGTTTATCTCTTGACTTTGACACGTTCATCTATACTTTTCTGGGTGTATGGGTGTGTAACTATGCTATATGAGGAATCTATACATAGAAGATGGCAATTAGCTTATCAGTATTACATTTTTTACAAGCTGCTAAGTTCATTGAGAGTGTAGTAAGCGTTTGTTCGATTATAACTCAATTTACGTCTCAAATGAAATCTAGTTTATCATTATTAAAGCTATCTTAGCTGATAGCCTGAAACTAATGTCCTTCATATTTTTTGTTTCTTGCTTGAACATCAGGTACTGGGAAGACATCATGTGCCCGTGTTATAGCCAATCAAGCGGTAAATTGTTTATCTCATTGCTATCATTTCTGACTTTTGGGCATTGCAAAAGATACTTATATTTGCTGGCCTCTGTTACTCCTATACTTGTAGCATTCAGGATGAGTGTATATCATTATACTTTAAGTGAATATGTGTCATATGCAATTCTTGCAACGTTGTTCACATTCGTTTTATTCTGTGAGCTTGAATCAAGTTATTATTATTCACATAGGTTGTCTTAGCGGTGATTTTATTTGCTTTTCCAGTTTTGGATCAAATTTGACAAAATATGTCTAATTTTTTCATTTAGATACAGTGGTGCCAGTGGTTATTATACATATCTCAACAAATGATTCGTGAATGGTTTGCGTGTTTGTCTGTGCAAGAATCGTTGCCTGCTTATAGTTTTAGGTGCCCTGATACTAACCTTCATATCTTTGTAGAATAGAATGCAAAGCAGCCTTAAAAAAGTAATTTAGTAATTTAGGATAAGAGTCTACCTCCACCATCTTCCAGTAAGAAAAAGGTTACGGTTCTCTTAAAACATTAAATAAGTATGTTTATATGACCCTTTTCTGTAGAACTCTAAGTGAAATGGTTTACTAAAAGGATCGTTTTATGTTATGCAGGGTGCCCCTCTGTTATATGTGCCATTGGAGGTGATCATGTCTAAATATTTTGGCGAAAGTGAAAGGTTGTTGGGGAAAGTGTTTACACTTGCCAACGAAATTCCCAATGGTGCAATCATATTCCTTGATGAGGTACTGATGTAAACAAATCTCAACTTCTGTGACCATTCATTCTTTTCTCTTGCGACTATATGTCTAAGATCTACGGAGTAATATCTTTCTTGTTTGACCATTTTCTTTATTTATAAAAGGTTGACTCCTTCGCTACTTCACGTGATAGTGAAACTCATGAAGCTACTCGTAGAATCTTATCAGTTATATTACGTCAGGTAGCATTTATCTCCTTATGGCTTGACCTTAATATCTGGTAAGAAAATAAGCTGTGCTGCTGACATTACCTTATATGTTTACTCTTCTTTGCAGATTGACGGATTTGAGCAGGACAAAAAAGTAGTGGTGATAGCTGCAACTAATAGGAAACAGGATCTTGACCCTGCTTTATTAAGGTGCATATTTACTTCTTTTCGTATAGTTTTTTTATATATAAATAAGAAAGTTATTTCAGACAATGTTTTTGGAGTTCCTCTAACTTATTCCCAACTCTTTTTCAGTCGGTTTGACTCCATGATTACATTTGGCCTGCCTGATCAGCAAACACGTCAGGAAATAGTAGCTCAATATGCAAAGCATTTAGCGAAGACCGAGTTAGCTGAATTGGCTGTGGCTACCGAAGAGTAAGTCTCTGTACCTTGTTGCTTAATATATTTTCTGATTTTTTTTATGAAAGCTACTCCATTGGCGCCTTACTGAGTGTACATGGCTGTAATACATCAAGTACCAATGTGGTAAGAATGGGACACAATGTCCAAGTAATTATTTACTGACAGTTGGTGCTGGCTAGATGATAAACTGCATGTTATTTTCTTGTAAGTTATACATTTTGTTCTATAGTTTATTAGTTTTAACTATATTATTTACAATTCAGAATGTCTGGACGTGATATCAGAGATGTGTGTCAACAGGCTGAGAGGCGGTGGGCATCAAAGGTAACCAATGTAGACCTTACACATATATTTCCTTACTGTTATTATTCCCATCGTCTCTATATTTTTCTTGTTTTCTATCATAAAATTTCGGTTTCATATATTTGGATTGTCACCTTCAAACAAAATAGATAAGTTATTTACCTTCAATTAAAACTACTGGAACAAAATAATAAACCGAAACGTATATTGTGTCGGAAAATGATCTTAAATGAGATAATGTCTAAGCACTTTATTAATGCCCCAGCCTTAAAAAATGCTTTATCACTTGGTAGAACTTTTGACGATGTTTCATTTACTTAAGTGATTATTTGCAACACAAAGTTTTCAGCAAAGTAAATCCATTGTCTGTGCTTTGATTATGTTTTATAGCTTGTTACTAAAACATCATCATCACTTGATTCGCAATTTGCTTCTCCTTGTCTTTGTGAATGGCAGATTATAAGAGGCCAAGCACACAAAGATGTAGAGGGCTCGTCTCTTCCACCACTCCAAGAGTACATCGATAGCGCTATGGAACGACATCAAGTTTTACTTGCCTCCGCAACCCAAAAACCTGACAATAACTCTTCCCCCAAGAAGCCTCAGTATGACTTCTCGTAAGGTTATTGTAATGTTTTAGGGTGTAGTGCAGAAATTGTCCTATTGAAACCGGATATATGTAAATATTAGCATCATGAGGTTTGGTTACTTCCTCTTGGACTAGTTTTTATCCCTATTTTAAGACGCCATTTATAATATTGCTAGAGTAAACGATTACATAGAAATATACAAAGCTATTGTTTTTAGGAGCATTGCTGTTCTATTTTTCTTTGCTTATGGTCTTATACATGTCAAAGAAAATCTAGTTTTATGGCAGAAGTTTGATTTATGTGCTACTTCAAGTTGCATCTACGACATTTAAATTTAGAATTAGTCATTTCCATTATTCGTACACAAGAAGAAAGCAGCACTTTTTAGCGTAAACACTTATGGGTTACAAACGTAATCAGCACTCCTGAATTAAAGATTAACATGTTACATCCCCAAATTGAACTGAAGTAAGCTTAGTAGCATTGCTCCTTCCCTGCATTACATATCAAAAGTTATTCAAAACCTTCTTAAATGTAAATGATATGAATGAATTCCGCAAACTATTTGAACATGAGACTGTATAATTGCTACATTAAAACACTAACTTTTTACTGCACATGTAAACTAGATAAATTTTCAAAGAAAATACTGCCGGTCTGTGTTCATCTGGTTTTAGAGGGTGTTTTGGGTTTTGCGTATGTGAATACTAGTTTAAGCAGAGAAGCTATCTTCAAACTAGTTTAAGGAAATGCTTGTATCACCTTTGAAAAGAAACGGGCGAATCACCACGGTCATCATCCTCAGCACGCTTGCGTTTCCTGTCAACAGATAAAAAGGAGTTGATAATCTGCAAGTGCGAGTTCAGCATCATTTCCATCAGCTCATTTTCCCTCTCAAGTCTCCTATGCTCGGCCTGAATCCTCGCAGCTTCTCTAGCCTTGATCATCTCCATCTCGGCCACTTCCTTTCTTATCATACTCTCTGCTAACTCTCTTAAACTCTCCGTTACACTCCATCGTTCTTCTTCTTCTTCTTCTTCTTCTTCTTCTTCTTCTTCTTCTTCAGAGTTCAGTGGGTTTGAAGTATTATTTGCCATCATCAATATGGACTGTTGATCATGAGATTGGGCTTTTAAAATGATGTGCCAAAAGTGGGATAGTTGATTGGATTCCACTTGCCACTCATTTTCTTTCACTTTTTGTTGTTCTTGTTACTTTTTGGAAAGTGGAATATTTTCTACTACAATGACGTTAATGACTTGCTATTGGTAGTTTTGCTTATACGAGGGTACTTATGTCATTTTATCACAAACCCATTTGACTTGACTCCAATTATTTGTTTAGTACCGGAAGTATGTAAATACACATGTACAAAAGGGTATAAATCGAAAACCACACTAGCTCAATAACGCACATGAGCTTTACAAACCACACGTTTTGATACTCGAGCTCAACTTGAAACTTTATCCGTGTAGCTCGACTCAGTCTGAACCAAATCAGTTTCGAGTTTTTCACGAATGAGTCTCTTGGTGAATTGTGATGTCTTATTCACAACCATCTAAACATACGAGTAGTAAGGTGTATACATAACTTATCTCTTTATAGAAGGACAAATATAAACACTTTTAACACATTTTAGTTGAGGCTATTTTTGGTGTAATTAGCTATGTTTGGTGTAATTAGCTCAAGCTAGAGCTTATAAAAGTTGAGCATCTGAGAACCGGAGCTGAAGCTTATAATTGTAAAATGATAAAAAAGCACAAAATTTAATTTATAACATAAATTCATAGTTTGGGGTGTGAGTCGGGTCAAGTTAGTCGGGTTCGGGCCAAACTCGAGTTGAGGCTAAAAATACATACCCGAACTCGACCTTATTAAAAAAATGAGAAAAATGATTAAAAAAGGAGTCAAACTCTGGTTCGGGTTAAACTCATGTCTATTTGAGTTCGGGTCAACCCGAACATGAGTAAAATGATTATAAAATTGCCTAAGAAAAGGTTAAAAGAAATATCTGTGAGTAGTATTTCACCACTGGGCGTGTAGCCTAGTGGTTAGGGCTTTAACTTTTTAGCCAACAGACCAAGGTTCGATCCTAGCTTACCCCTACTTTTAGTTTATTTAGAAAAGGACTAACTGTGCAAATACTCGTTGTAAATATTTTCTATCTCATTAGGAGATAACGGAGAAATAATTTGCATCATTAGTCCTTATTTTAACCAAGGGATGTATATTGGTTAACTTTGACTAATGGAGGGATGTATCTGTCGAAAATTTTAAGATCGTATATATAGTGTGAAGTGAGGTAAACCGTAGGGATGTATACATGGAGTTTACTCTTGCTCTAAGGGTGTGTTTGGTAGAGAGAAATTGTTGAAACCTAGACAACTAGGGTATGAATAACATCAATTGATTGAATGTACACAGTGGAATAATAAGAACACAATCAAAGTTACCAACAAGGTTTTTCTCATAAAACAATGATCCTCTATGGATCTCTATTACTCTCTCTCAAAAAGATGTTTTTCCTGGAATGGTTTTCTCAAGAGTTTTCAAGTGTCCCCTAATACAAAAGCCAACTGTTCTTTTTATACACAAGGAACCCTAAGGGTGTGTTTGGTAGAGAGAAATGAAGGGAGAGAAATGGAAATGAGCTCATTTCTCATGTTTGGTAGAGAGAAATGAAGGGAGAGAAATGGAAATGAGATTTTGGTGGGGAAATGGAGAGAGTTGGCTAGTGTAATTTAAGGAGCTCCATTTCCTTTAATTTTGTGGAGAAATTGGAGAAATTGATTAATTTTTTTGAAAAAATGTTTTTTTTTTTTTTTTTTACATTTAAAAAAGATATATTTAAAAAAAATATATTTTTTTTTTAAAATTATTTTTTTTTTAAAATAAGTTTTTTTTTTTTTAAATAAATACATTTTTTTACAAAATTATTTTTAAAAAATTATTTAATTTTTTTTTAAAATAAATACATACAATTTTTAAAATAAATAAGTTTTTTTTTTAAATAAATACATTTTTTTTCAAAATTTTTTTTAAAAAAATAAGTTTTTTTTTTTTTAAATAAGTTTTTTTTTAAAAAAATTATTTTTGAAAATTATTTTTTTTTAAAAAATAATTTTTTTTTCATTTCTCGGGTCAAGTCTCTGTTGTTACCAAACATTAGAATTGAACAAAATTCTCCACTGATTTCTATTCTCTGAGATTTTATTCTTTACTTCATTTCTTTTCTCTAAATTTCTCCCTACCAAACGCACCCTAAATAGAAAATATAAAATAAATGCATATAACTACCTAAAATAGCTCATGCAAAACCTAACAAACTAATACTGATTAACTATATCAGTAGGAATACAATATCAGCAGGAACCATGTCATCAGTGGAAACCATCAATATCTTCAGTAGGAACCTGTCAGTAGAACGTCATCAGTAGGAACTTCTAAAATTCCCAACAGAAATGGTAAAAGAGAAATGGAAATGAATTGAATTCCCATGTTTAGTTGGCTAGAGAAATTAAAATGTGGAGAATTGAGGAGAATTTGGGAGAATTGGTAAGGAGTTGGTAGTGTAAATTTTAGAGTTTGATTTCCATCCTTTTGAGAAATTGGAGAAATGAGAATTGTTAGTATTCGTAATATTTTTTTCATGATATGTTTTTCTTCTTTTTCAACTTATATTTGTACTTTAGTTTCAAACATACGTTTTTTTAAAATTTTTTTTATTAAATAAGTTTTTTTAAATAAATACATTTAAAAAAAAAAAAAAAAAATTATTTTTTTTTTTTTTAAATATTTTTTTTTTTAAAATAAGTTTTTTTTAAATAAATACATTTTTAAAAAATATTTTTTTAGAAAAAAACAAGTTTTTTTTTTAAATAAATACATTTAAAAAAATATTTTTTTAAAATAATTTTTTTAAAGAAAGTAAATAAATTTAAAAATAATAAAAAAAAAAAAAAAGATGTTTTTTTTAATAAGTTTTTTTTAAATAATTTAATTTTTTTTAAATATTTTTTAAGAATTGTTATTTAGAAAAAATAAAAAATAATTTTTTTAAAAAAAATCAACAAACAAATACATGTGAGTCATATATGACGAAATGTTATTTAAATAATAAAAAAATTCATTTATCGGGTCAAGTCTTTGTTGTTACCAAACATTATAATTGAACAAAATTCTCACTGATTTCTATTCTCTGAGATTCTATTCTCTGCTTTATTTCATTTCTTTGAAATTCTCTCTACCAAACGTGCCTTAATTGTTCAAAATGAGAATAATGAGAAATAACTATAATCACACATTTGAGATATATCGACTTGAATTAACTTCATTTTTATTCATTTAGATGCATTCCAATTTGTTTCGAAAGTTATTTTGAATTGAAAACGATACAAAGTAATACTAACAATAAATTTGATTCACAAATGACGGAAATTATATATGATTCGACTAATTTGATGAAATGTATTTATGTATCTAATTCAAGTTAACGCTTGTTATTTCTCATTTCAAAATTGTCCATTTTATTTAAAAAATGAGATTATTTACGATTTTGTAACAAAATATCAAGTAGTAGAAAGTTTATCTTAACTAAGGGTAAGCATCGGACCGGACCGGAGCCAAGACCGAAACAAGACGTAGACCCAGAATTAGGGTAAAACGGACTGAGACCCAGAGGCCGGTGACCGATGTGGTCGGTCCGGTCATCTATCGGTCCCCCATCCAAATAGGCAAGATTTTCGAGTTTTTGGTCGGACCTGGACCCGGACCGAGACCGCAAATAAGATAAAATCGGGACGAGACCCGCATCGGGCCGCCGGTCCATCGGCTCGGTTCGGTTTTTGTCGGTCGGAACGGTCCGGCCCAATGCCAATCAATGCCCCTAATCTACGATTCGACTAAAGGGTGTGCATGATCCAAAAACGGACGGACCGAAAACCGATTTCAGCATAAACCCTAGACCGAGACCGGACCGAATGTGGTCGGTCCGGTCCAAATTAGCCCAAATTCGTCGGTTTTAGTCCGGACCGGACCGGACCGAGGACCAAATTAGACCAAATGCCAAGACCGCGGACCGGAGCAAATGCGGTCGGTCCGGTCCTGTCCGGTCTCGGTCGTTCCGGTCCGTTCGGGTTGTATTTTGATTAATAAAAATCAAGAATAAATCCAAAACCCCCCCTTTGTTTACTTTACTTTGTTTCTTGGTGATTGAGCAAACCACCAACCAAAGTATCATCATCAAAACCAATTATCAAAAAAGATGACGTCACGCGACAAGAAACCAGCAAAACCCTCAAGCAGCAGACCCGCAGGCGGAATCCGGACCCTATCCGATTTGAACCGACCCACCGCCCATGACTCCGATAGCGACGACGATGACGCCCCTCAGGAGTATTACACCGGTGGCGAAAAAAGGTCTGTCTTTTTTTCTTTTCTATTTTAAGTAAGTTTATTCCCTGTATAAGTTTCATAAACGTGTCATATGTGTTAATTTTTGTATAGGTCGGTTACTTTTTATGCCAATTGAATCCGATATGTGTTTGGTGAAACTAGTAATAGCAGTTAGCAGTAGCAGTTTAATTTATAAAAGTGTTTGGCAGAATAGTTGTGGCCATAATTTTATTGTGTAAAATAGCATAATGCTAAATGCTTATTCAAAGAGCATTTAGCGTTTAGCATTTTTTTTTTGGTTATAAATGCTAACTGCTAATCATTCCAAACAAGCTTTTTTCAAAAACGCTAAATGCTAAATGCTAATTGCTCCATTTATGCTCGCTACCAAACACACCCTTAGGTGTATGTTTGGTCGTTAGAGGATGTACGATATGTGTTTGGCTAAAGTAGCCGTGAGTAGTAGCATATTATTTAGGAGCGTTGAGCGTTGTGATCTTTAATGCTCATTTGGCAAGCAACAAGCAGCAGGGTGTGTTTGGTAGCGAGCATAAATGGAGTAATTAGCATTTAACATTTAGCGTTTTTTAAAAAAGCTTGTTTGGAATAATTAGAAGTTAGCATTTATAAGCAAAAAGACGCTAAATGCTAAATGCTCTTTGAATAAGTATTTAGCATTTAGCATTATGCCATTTTACACAATAAAATTATAGCTACAACTATTCTACCAAACACTTTTATAAATTAAACTGCTACTGCTATTGCTAACTGCTACTGCTAACTGCTTACTGCTAACTGCTATTGCTAATTTCACCAAACACACCCTTCATAATCGTGTGATATGTGTTAATTTTAGTATAGGTCGGTTACTTTTTATGCCAATTGAAGCTGTACACTTTTTAGGTGTTTGTTTGGTCGTTAGAGGATGTCCGATATGTGTTTGGCTAAAGTAGCAGTTTTTTTCTATAAAAATGTTTGGTAACGTAGCTGTATGTGTTTGGCGCGGACCAATTAGGATTATTTAGGAGCGTTGAGCGTTGTGATCTTTAATGCTCATTTGGCAAGCAACAAGCAGCTTTATCTATTTTTTAGGAGCGATGAGCGGTGAGCAATGAGCATTTTGATTTTTACTAGTCGTTTGGCAAAGGAGCGGTGAGCTTTCATAGTTTTTAGGAATGCTCAATTTTCCGATGCTTTTTTAAGAAGCAGTGAGCTGCGCATCTATTGCTCACAGCTACTGCTCACTACTACAGCTCACAACTACTTTTGCCAAACACACGGCAAGTAAGCTGTAGAGCAGTAGCCTGTGAGCTCCTAGCACACCGCACTCACCGCTCACAGCTTCTTAAAGAAACATTGGAAAATTGAGCATTCTTAAAAATTAGGAAAGCTCACCGCTCATTTGCCAAACCACTACTAAAAATTAAAATGTTCATTGCTCACCGCTCATCGCTCCAAAAAGCTTCACACCGCTAGCATTTAGGAGCTGTTTTACACAATATAATGAAAAGTTAAATTTAAGGGGGGAAAAAATACAACTAAAACTATGTTACCAAACATTTTTTTTATAGAAATATAGCTCTCACAGCTACACACTGCTAGCTATGTTAGCTACAACTTACTTATACTGCTCATTGCTATTTTTGCTAAACACACCTGTAGTTATAATATGTAAAACAATTACTAAATGCCCAACACTCCTAAATGCTACTTCATGGAGCGTTGGGAAATGAGCATTTCGAAAAAATAGATAAAACTACTTTTTGTTTGCCAAACGAGCATTAAAGGTCATAACACTCCTAAATGCTCCGCGCCAAACACACTACAGACTTGGTTGAGGCTCGTTCTTTTCTTTAAGAGAACTTATAAGTTATAACCAAATCTGATTGTTGAACCAAGGAGTATGAAACGTATGGCTAGACTAACAGGAGTGCGATAAGTAGGCTGCACATGGAGCTCCTTTTATTTGAATACAACATGGCTGGCTAGTTGGACTCATATGAGACGTGCTACATTTATGTTATGGTAGTAGATTCTTAAGAGATCATTGTCGTAAAACTGAATTTGTTTAAGTTACAGATTTCTAGGATGTTAACCTTAAGGTAGAAAACTGTTTTGATTAAGGTATAGACTTTGTGATTAATAAGGAAGCCGGACTGTTGAATGAAGGAGTAGTTACTTGGAGTAAATTGAAGGGATGTTACAATGTGCGTTTCTGAAAGTAATTAGCTGATTTTACATTTGTCTCAGTAGTTGGTTTGCATATCTGAATTTGAATCTTCTGACCCTAAGTAAATTTGTATCATGACATTAAAGGACCAAGCTGTATTATTAGTTTAAGTATGTATCCATAGACCCTTAAATGTAGCTTGATATGGAAGCGTTTAAGTTTGATTTTTCTGATAATGATATGTAGGCTGCACAGGGAGCTCTCTTTTTCTTGAATAGAAACACGGGTAGTTACTTGAACTCATATCTGACATGATAAAGTTATGTTATAGTAGACTTAGATATCGTTGTCGTAAAACTGAATTTGTTTAAGTTATGGATTTCTAAAATTTAGCCGTAAGGCAGGAAAGTGTTTACATAGGTTGACAAGATTCAGTTCATGACAAGTCCATCACTGTGGAGTCTGTATAATGTATGTCCACAACCTTGATAGCTTTGCGAGGAAATTTTATGTTCTAACCCAGCGGTAAGTAGTTTGAGACCAGCTTGTAAAAGTAGTCGCTGGGTGTTCAATAACATGGTTGTGTCTTTTTGGGAAGAACAAAAAAATTGATTCAAGAAATGGAGCACTATGTTTATTAATAATCCAAGAACGAGTATCTTTTTTCAAGTTTTGTAACATGGTTTAGTTTAAATATGACCTCATACATGATAATTTGTATTTAGTAGTACTCTAGTATACAACACTTTGGATGCTGGATATAGATTGTATCAAATATTGGTTTACAAATTAAAGATCTATGTATTACCATGATGCATGTTTTTAGTACTTTTTACCATGATATAAAGGTATATTTTCTTAGGGTGTGGACTATAGCGCCACTCTGTTTACTGACTTGCCTATAAGTTTTAGGTTGACATGTTACATGTGTATAGAAAAGGCATGGGTTTAGACCCTTTATTAAGGGTGCAATGTTATCATTAGTTGGATGAGGTTGCAAAACTAATTCTTCATTGCTTTTTTATATTAACTTCTTTTATTCTCTAACAAGGAAAGTTACACTATTGATGTCAATACATGGTTGTTACTTTCTCTATTATAGTCACCATAATATGGTTGGAGTATAGTTAGCATTTCTACTAAGGAACCTTAAATAAGAGGAGTATTATATCTCTCCTTTTCCAAAATACACCTTGTTCACAAGGCGAGGATCCAAATTTGCTTCACAATTTCTTCCTTGTATAGTTGTATACCCCTTTCTTGTGAATCGTGAGTTGCCCAGAAGGTTTCTCATTTGCCAACCTCAAATCAACCCCAGTTTGTGGCCCAAATATCAGCCCATCAGTGCCCATATTGGGAGAATTCAGTTTAAGGTCTCCAAGTCCTTTTCTTTCCCTAATGCGTTCCTTACCCGATTTACCCACATGAAACCATCACTGCGTCTCTTGTTTACAATTACTTTTGGTACGTCTTTTGTCAATCGTCTCAGCTGGTGCCACCTCCTCCAGTCCTCCTCCTTCCCCCACTGTATTTCCCTTATCTTCATCACTGTCATGGGTGCGAATCTAATTTCATTTTGATAGGAACTTATTTTATAAAGTTATAGCTAATCATATAGTAAAGGAATGCTTTTGAGGCTGTGTTGACTGTGCCTTTTCTTATTTCCTCAAATCCAGTTTTAGATGAAATTTAACAAAACATATCCATGTCTTTCGTTACTGGTTAGTTGAACGGTTTGCATGTTTGTCTGTGCAAGAATGGTGGGCTGCTTGAGAGTTTAGGTGCCAATTTTTGAATGGATATACAAAAGCTATATGGCAATGATATGGTTATGGAATAGAGCTAATAGTTATATTCTAGAATGCATCTAGTAGAGTTGCTATGTAAATGAATTTACCTTTAATAGTGTGAATATGATCCTTCCATATATAGTTAGATGCGATTTTGTTATGGAAATACTAAAGTAGTACAGTAATGATACGGTTATGGGATAGAGTTAATGCTTATATTTTAGAATTTAGAATGCATCTACTAGAGTTAACTATATTCGGTTTTTACCTTAAATAGTATGAATCTGATTCTTCCCTCCATAGTTGGTAACAAAAACACACCCCCCTTGTGACTTGTGTGACTATTTCTCATTTATCAGCGATCTCAAAGGGAAACCACCATTGTTCGTCACTTTATGTTTCAACTCTTCCCCCTACAAAAGGATAGTCAATTCTAACTCCCATAATAAAATGGCCAAACAGTAATACAAGAACTTCCCTAACCTGATTTCTGACTGATGTTAGTTACAACTAACAAGGATTAGTAATGGAGTGATATAGAGATTCAAGGCTTTATAGCATGGCCATTGGTTCTTTGATTGGATATGGTTGTCTATGGCCCTTGTCTGTGTCAAGGATCTAGCAGAAAAAAGTTATTTTCCAGTTGGAAGGAGAAAGGGTGGGGGAAGCTAGAAAAGGATAAAAATATCCGTCTTAAATTTCTACTACAAAAACTCTAGCGTCTTGGCTAATCATATGCTAAATAATCTTTCTTTTAAGAGCCATTTAACGACGATCTTTAGTATGACCACAAATGGAAATCAGCGTGTGTAATTCTGTTACGGGTTTTCATTGAAACTGCCCTGTAACGCAAGAGCCTTGTGTGGCCCCTTCTTCTCTTGGATATATATCCAATCTCACCAATGCAGAGGAGCAACTGTGTAATTGAGTAAAGATCTATAGTTGGTCTACTATCTTGCCTAAAAGTTATCTAGTAGTGATAGTCTATATGCCCTTCAAGCATGTTGGCTTTTGCAAACTTGTCCATGCAACAGTTTATGTATGTTATTTCCTGCAGGTTAGGATATATGTGCATGATGTCTGAATATTGCTGACATTGTCTGTACTACTATTTGCAGTGGCATGCTTGTCCAAGATCCTAATAAACGCAATGATGTGGATGAAATATTTAATCAAGCCAGGCAATCAGGTGGTGTTGAAGGACCCATGGAGAATCTTCGTCCTTCAAGCTCAAGGAGCTTTACAGGCACAGGAAGATTACTGAGTGGCGAGCCAGTGCCAGCTGCGGCTGCTCCTGAGCAACCTCAAAATGTTATACACAACATTGTATTCTGGAGAAACGGATTTACTGTTAATGAAGGACCTTTGAGGAGGCTGGATGATCCTGAAAATGCACCCTTCCTTGAGGTGAATAAGATTATACCATCTTTTTAATGTTTCCACTTATAATTGGGGGTTGCTTGCGTATGGCATCTTTAGAACCATTTACCTAATTATGGGTCGGTTTGCTGTTATATCTTTTTTTCCAATGACCTTCAAGCAGGTTGAAAAGTCGCCAAAGTGTATTAAAATTTTGAGACCTGTTCACTTCATTCACAATATGTGGATTGTTGATGTTAATTGTATAGCTTTGTAAGCATAAACTTAATAATAATGGACAAAAAGATGTTGATGAGTTAATCCTTACCTACCCATTGTGCCACCTCTATCCTGCGTATTCTGTTTTCAACATAGTTATTGTTATTCGCTTCTTTGACTTTGTTAATTCTTTGTGCAGAGCATCCGGAAATCTGAGTGTCCGAGAGAGCTTGAGCCTGCAGATAGAAGGTCCTCGGTTCATGTCAATCTGATAAGGAGGGATGAGAACTGTCCTGTGAGTCTCTTTTCCCAGTAGCAGTCAAAACTTTATTTATGCTTTTTTGTATGTATGAGTATGAGAAATGATATATCTAATAATTAGGTACATGTTTAGGAGGGCGTAACAAATCTCTATATTTATATAGTGATTCTTGCCTCTGCACTAGTTTTAGTCTGCTTCCCTTAAATCACCATTCTTTGGTTTCGGTTCGTCTTGTAGGAACCAGTGGTGGCAACTCAAGTTGCATTTCAAGGTGTAGGAAGAACATTAGGCAGGAACGCAGATGACGCTGCACCTGAGGCAAATGCTGCCCCCAACACTGCCCCCACCTCCACCCCTTCTGCCGGTCTAGTTCTGGACAGCACGTTACCTTCAACCTCGATTCAGCTACGATTAGCTGATGGCACCCGGATGGTTGCTCACTTTAACCTCCATCATACTGTTTCAGATATTCGCGGCTTCATTAATTCATCTAGGCCTGATGGCCCAAGGACTTATCAGCTGCAGACAGTTGGGTTCCCACCCAAGCAACTCACTGATCAAAATCAGACCATCGAGCAGGCTGGCCTTGCTAACTCGGTTGTCATCCAGAAAATCTAAATAACGGTCTTTCCAAAACTTGGTAATGTGGTCCTTTGAAGTTTGTGCTTTCGTATTGCAAACCATAAATTTATGTTATTAGAACTCTCTTTCAAGTAAAGCCAAATGCTTGTATAAATTTGGGTTATATGTTTAAACTGGATTGCCTTTTATGGGTAAAAACTTGTGTTGGTCAATTATCATACTGTTAAGTAACTTGTTTAAATTTAGGATAAAGAGACTGTTTGTGAGAACTTAGTGCCTTTTTGTTCTGCTTTTGCATGATTAACCATAAACGTCTGAAAGTTGTACATCTTTAGAATTTTAAGGTTTACAGAAATTTGCCTCGGTCAAAAGTTAATATAGGCTTGTTATTTAGAGACTAGTGGCTTCTCTCCTGACCGTCTTCTTAAGAGACATAGGTGATATCTCCATATCCTTTCCGACGTAGTACATACATCCAATCACGATGGTCACATCTGATCAAATTGTATTCACATGCTCGACAAGAAAGAGAAGAATACATCATAGAACTTGTGTCTTGTAAAAGAACTTGTTTGAATCAAAAGTTAGATGAACGGTTTTAAAGTCGACGTTCTAAAGGACCTTCTCTTGATGCAGAGTGGTTTATGCATGCTTTATTGCACGAATCGTGTGTCCCTTCTTTGCTTTAGAGATGTTAACGTACGACACCTACGCAAAATTTTCGACACGATACTAGGTTTTATGATTCGGTTCTAAAGACATACATCATAGCTTTAAAGATTTAAGGTTTAAAAGATAGATATGGTATCCCATGAAAAGACATTCTACAAGACTTGCAAATATATCTTATGTCTGCCATAATTAATAACATTAGCCTCATTTTGCATATTGTAGTGAGACATTGGCCACAAAAAGATAAGCATCTCACTTACAACAAACTTGTATCAAATAGAAACCATTCATAGTGGTATTATTTAGACAACTTCCATCACAAAATCGGCTGTCGGCCAGAACTAAATATTGGAATATTTCATATCAAAAGTGTGTTTAGGGTCAGCTTTGCAGCATAAGCAAGAATTAAGTTCATCAAAATCCAACTCTCTTTTCTCAAAAGGCCAACATGGGTCTTGCGAAAACACTAACATAGAATGGTATTCTGAAGATGTCACTCCTCCTGAAGATTAGGAATCGCGTTACATTCGCTCATTTAAATATTCTCCTTTGGTTCTGTAAGACATAACATTCACCATTTGATTCCATAAATTACTCATGCACGTCTGATAGCTTTAGAGCGGTAATGTAATGTCATTTTCTACCGCACAATACTCTCTTGAAACGCTACCTTTAGCTACAAAATACGTACATATTATGTCTCTGATCTGCATTAAAACTAGTACGCTAGCTACTAATATGTCTCTGCATATTTTGCCCTTAAATGTGGTTTATGATGCTCTTAAAAATGTTTAAAATACCAAACTAGAACTACCAGATTGATCATAACACAAGAGGAAAAAACATGTTTTTCACCTTGAAATGCTTTCATGTTGTTCTGTAGTACTAGTAATTGGTTCTGTCTTGTAAAATGATTTGACTTTTTAACACTGTATATATGTAGAATATTTTCATTTGGGTACGAATGTAATGTTAGAATGGTAACAAATAAGGTGTCATTTCATTCCATGTAAAATAATACATTCCAAAGCATTTGGGGTGTCTTCTGGGATAAAATCAGAACCAAATATTACCTGATGTAAAAAAAAAATTGTAAATTTTCTAACTAAATAATACGAGATACATATTTCGATGAACCGGGCGCATTTAAAATACATTTAAAAAAAATGGATGTTTTTCAAAATCTAACACTACATCAAAGAATCTATGAGCATCCCGAGACCCAGCGAGAACCCCTTCTTTATTTTGAATCACAAACACAATCATCAATGGCTTCACGCACATGTGGCTCCACTACTCGATTGCTATATTTAGAAACCTAAGTCTTGTTTATTACTGCTATCTGCCTTCAATTATTTTCATGTGTGAAATGTTCGACAAAGTTATTTCTAGCATTTGATCATAAAATGTATGTTATCGATCGATCGATATGATATGACCTTGCGGAATTCTAGGCCGAAAAGAAATACCATATGAGAAGTGTTCAATGTTCATAGATATATATGGAATTGTTATGGTACTAGGTACATATAATAAATGTTCCTTGAAAGATATATACGATATGATGTAAAGTCGCTTCGATGTTAGATTTGCCATATGCATTGTATGTCTGCCTTGTTTTGTTGCATACTTCTTTGTTGTACCATGATTCTTGTCCCTTGACGCCGTTTACTCGTTCTCACAGAAATTTGATCACTACCGTCTTTTGGGTAAAAGGTATCTCACCCGATAAAATGTATTATTTCAAAAAAACGTTTAAATACAATGGAATATGGCTGAGTTACCACATTAACCGCAAGCAATCGCTTGACACAACCACTAAATTATTTATTACATGCCATAAACGACAATTAGCTACAACCAACTAGACCTTCAAACCAAAAACCAGCATAAAAGATATAATTTATGCAAAAAAGATAAAACAACCTAGTTAAGACAAAAATCTTGAATTCCAACAGCCTTTAACTGAGCAGGAGAGAGGCCAAAATCATCATCATCATAATTGTTGTCATCACCCGTATCCGCTTTCCATTGCTTATAAAGATTCTGCTCCTTACCTCTATTTTCAGAATACAACGTCCTAATGTGATGATCAAAAACTTCATCATCCTCGCTGTCAGAAACTATCACATTGCCCACCTTAGAGAATGGGTTATTACCCACCTTAGATGAAGAAACAACCTTTTTAAGATGTTTACCATCAGCATCTACAATGGTAGCTTTCCCATCAATAATAAGCTTTATTTTGTCACCAATAGGAGTGTTCTTCATAGGCGATGGATGCGTAGTTTTAGAAGAACTAAAGATAACTTCAGGAGTACTCGTAGTGCCAATCACAGGTTCCAAAGTCGAATCTTGTTCCATAAGCACATCAAAATTGTTCTTCAAATCAACAAGGTTGATATCATGCACCCAATTCCTTTGTCATCCCGGGATGGAGTCGTACTACTATTAGGATCAGTAGTGGGTTCGTTACAAGAAGTAGAACCTACATTAACCGTTGGAGAACCTGTATTCGATTGGACATAAGGCTTAGACGTCGATGCTCCTCCATTCTTTGTCTTAATAACCGACCTACAGTAATACGAAACTTTAGGCTTTTGAAAACGAATCCCATCAATCTGACAATTAGTACCCTGAAGCTTATCTTTTCCTTTCATCTTAAAAGCTTCAACGAAACCCTCTTCATCAACCAACGATTTATCTTTCACAACCGGTTTCACTCTCTTAGGACATCCATAATCATTGTGATCAAATACTTTACAAATCTCACATCTTGGCGGCTTCCACTCATATTTCATATCAATTTTTCCAATAAATGACCTGACACATTAGGGTAAGGGATAGCAACCACAACAGAGTCAAGTAAGGCTTCTTTTGACGACACTTTCACAAAGGCCTTAGCATAGGAATTACGACCCCACGACTTAAGGCACATCGTACTTTTGTAGGAATCAAGCATGATAGGACTACCGTCTTCAGTCAGTGAAATTGAATCTCCTAATCAAAACAGTTACGATCATTGATAAGTTGGTGTTGATCGAACACGAGCATAACGATAGTTATTTATTCTATTCTATCTTTAATTGATTCAATTTACCTTATACAAAAAACATTAAGTATGAATTATGAATTCAATCATAAATTTAATTTTCAAATTCAACTTAAATATTTGTTTAGGTCGGTTATTTTATTTTCACTCATAATTTTATTAACTTGTAAGGGTTTGGTTTAGTTCGTCTTGGTATTTGTTTGTGGTTTATGGTTTAGAACCATCATTCAGTGACTCATAAGTCTTGAACCAGCTTCTATCTTTGAATATAATATAACCATTATTCAGTGACTCATAAGTCTTGAACCAGCTTCTATCTTTGCACACATGAACAATTGCTCTAGAGTCAACCCACCACGTAACATCATCATCCTGCACATAGTTAGATTCAGATACATACGTAACATAATAAACCTAAAGAGATTCATTAAACATATCCTGACCTTTCAGAGGAACTGAATCATTCCCTGATCCACTAGTGCCTGATCCATTGGTTTTACCACCAATCTTAACACATTTGCAATCCCTTTTAATGTGACCAGATTTGCCACATTTCCAAAAGTAGGTGTTGCTTTCTTGGTAGGGTCTGCTCTTGTGATATCCTGATGTTTACGTTTACCCTTGTTGTCATTGTACCTGCTGGAGTTGTTATGCTCTACCATATTGACAAGAGATGCACCAATAACATTGCTACTATTTGGCTTGTTATTATCTTGCACCCTGAGAGATTCCTCAATGCGCAAATGACTGCCCAAATCAACAAGAGTTAACTCCTCCTTTTTATGTTTCAAGGTATGCTTGAAATCTTTTCAAAAAAGAGGAAGTTTATCAATGACACAAGAGACTGAAATAGCCTCATCCATGTACATTTTGTGTTGTGTAAACCTTCTAAGTATACCAATAAGTTCATTGTATTGTTCTATAACTGGTTTTTGAACCAGTCATTTTGTAATTTGTGAAATTAATTGCAAGGAACTTCTTACTAAATGCATCCTCATCCATATATTTGGCATCCAATGAATCCCATATTTCTTTGGAAGGTTCAACGTTCTGATAAATATTAAAGAGATAATCAGACATACCATTGAGGATTAAACCTCTGCAAATGTAATCATCATTATCCCATTTGCTCCTCTTCCTGTTCTGTTCCACAATAGCATCATCCTCATCATCTGGAATTGGTGTGATCAGAACATACACCACACTCATGCTTGACAACAAAAAGTGCATCTTCTTTTGCCATCTTCTAAAAGTCACCCCTTCATCTGACCTTTTACCCCAAAAAAGTCACCCCTTCAAACTTATCCAGTTTGGAGAAGTTAGCAGCCATTGATTATCACAAAATAGTTTACTTTGATTGTTGGGGTAAATTGCCCAGAACAGTGTAAAGATAATCAATAGCAAACCAAATACTAATAAAGGTTACCGGATATCACTTAGAATCGTGTTATCACCTTTCAAAGTAAACTATTCGACCCTAATGATTGGGCATCACAAATATCTACTTGGGATAAGTCCAAATGTATGTTAATGATTTAGGCACAAATCAATAACCCTTTTGCTTACAAGTGTTTTTGTTTTCTGTATATCTCTCATGCATGAACTGATTTTCTACTTATAGGAGATTACTCTTAGCTAGTCAAAATGAAATTATGAGGATTAATCGGCCTATTAATCGCCTCATAATTATCTCCATTATAGCTAGTAGTGGTTACATGACCAATTAAACGTGGTCATTAAGCAGTTGTAACTGCCACTTGAATAGGTCAAAGCCTGTTACAAGTTGATTCCAGCAGTACTAGCAGTAGAAACACTGTCTAGCAGTACTAACATAGCACTAGCAGTAGTAACAGTGCCTAGCAGTACTAACATTAGCACTAGCAGTAGTAACACTCACTGCCTAGCAGTACTAACATTAGTACTAGCAGTATTAACTCTGCCCAACAGTACTAACATTCTGAATCTTACTACTATAAAGTCAAGGTGTTAAGGGACCTTATGGGTGTACACTCCGTACCTCCTGAACTATTATCAGATGTGAACTAATCACACAAGTGCACTAAATTTTCAAACATAATCTTGTAAAGGGTAATCTAGTTCAATTTCAGTAAGTGTTATTTTACGGGTCTGTTAGGTTTTGCATATGTTTTTTGCCTTTCTTTTAAAATTAATCTTGTGGGGTTTACTGCGAGACTCGATATTTCTTTTGTTTGTGATATAACATGACCGGTCACGTTGATTTAAACTTGAGAGAATCTCAATCCACACTATTATACGTATACTATGAACCTTTTCAAGCTAGTTTAACTTAAAAAAACGTAAAAAATGGATTATGCAATTATAACTCGCTCGTCCCAAGAGTAATATCATTAAAATCACTCGAGTTGTTACATCTTTTGGACGTGTAGTTTGTTTTTTTGTCATAAAATCGTGGCTTAATGGTATACTTTTAGGTGTTCTTTGATTTATCCAGGGTTAGTTTTTACTTTTTAGGTCTTGGCTATTGATTGAGTATGATTTTATTTTTCTTTCGTTAATGTGATTGTGTTTGGGTTTTGTTTAGGTTGTCTTTTAGGAGTGTGTCTTTGTGGTTTATAGTGTTATAATAACATCTAGCTCCTTAAATTATCGTCAAAAAAGAACTTAGGTATGTATTTCTGTATTTGTCATATGTATCATGTATGTAAAAGAAAGGGGCATTTACATACATTCTCACTCAAACTTCAATAATTACATATTTCTCCAAAGCATGCTTTAATAGCATTGTACATCATGCATTAAAAACTTGTGTTTTGGAGAAATATGTAATTTTTGAAGTTTCCTTGGGTATATATGAAATTCCCCCTAAAAGAAACGAAATAGAAAGCGAATATAACACTTGCCATTTTAATTAGGGAGTTGATACTCACACCCATCGCTCTAAAAGGCCTCGCAGCCGCAGCCGCGCTGGCGGCTATGCCGCCACGCCGCATTATGGCACATGTTTTTATAAACTCGATATTTATGAGTTGTAATATAAATATATAAATATTTTCATACTTTTTGACGTCTTATACCACGCCTTATAAACGCAAAAGCTTCGCCTTAGCCGCAGCCGGTGATGGCGTGCACTACGCCGTCACACGCCTACGCTATTTATAACTCAGTCATCATTTTGATTATTTACGTCATAGCATTGTACAAGCATAACATCAGAATGCATAAATGATGATGAATGTATCAAAAAATGTGATGTAAGTATAAATTCCTTTTTAATTACTCCAAGATGCTAGCTACTGTTACTTTGATGCTTACTTACAAGTTACAAGTATAGCCTTCTTTTTTTCCTTTAAAATAATAAAATAAAAGAGAAAAGAAAGAGAGAAAAAAAATAAAAAAATAAAAAAAAAACAGCTTATAGACATGACGTAAAGCAATTTACAAAACAACTTTTTTTATCTCCTGTTACAAATTGCAATACAACACCACCATCCCTATTATTAACCCCTCTAGCTAGACCTACTACTTTTCTTTTTCTCTTCTTTTTTTATCATCATACTTGTAGTAATAAATATTTGTGGGTTTGTTAAAACTTCAACTCAAAGCCACTTCCTTGGTTGGTTGACCAGTTTCTTTGTTTCAGTCGCTAAATGTCATTTACTATGTAGTAGTATCTTTGTAGTGCACACACTAGCTACTAGTCATAAAGATATCTTCTCTGTCTTAAATAAATGTCATTTCTTTACTCTTTTGGTGCTTTTGTTCAACTTTGACCTTAAATATCTTTATTTTTGTTATATAATACTTGATGCAAAATATATGAATGTATTGAGTTTTAAATGTATATTTATTGGTATAACTTTCATCAAGTAATATATAACGCAAACAAAATCATTTAAGGTCAAAGTTGAACAAAAAAGACCGCAAAAAGTCAAAGTGGACATTTATTTAGAGACGGAGGTAGTAATTTGTAAGAAGACTTCAAAGTGCAAGAACATTTCATTGTTTCTTGGATTTCGTTACTATGAATTCATACATACACATGCATACTGTGAGTCAATATTTTAAAACCCGGGTTGACCCGGCCGGTTCAACCGGTTGAACTGGGAACCGGTTTGGAGATCGGGCTGGATAAGACCGGATTTTTGTATGGTTGAGAACTGGATTGAACCGTCGGTTTTTAGTTGACCGGTTTGATAAACCCGCCGGTCATGACTTTTTATCAATTTTTTTTTTTTTCAAAAAAATTAACAAAATGATTTTTTCCCATTAACTTTTCTAAGTTTAATTGAAAAGTTAAAATGATGATAACTAATGTTTGTTAAAATTTTGTAAAATAGTAAATTAAGGATACCTGTAATCAGAAATCGCAACTATGATACAAAGCAACAACACCATAAATCTGTAAACGGAAGTATGAACATACACAAAATAAAATAATGAGACAGAAATTTAGATGAAACGTATGCAATAGCGTGATCGAGGCACGCGTTTAACACGCTTCCTTAAACGATTCGCCGTCCATTAGCGCCTATTTCCAGTGGTACAACGACGGAAGCAAGTATGTTGTACTTGCCGGATATGACATCCATGCCTGAAATTTCCATTTGCATTTGTGTGTGATGTGTTTGAACAGGGAATCGAGACTATGTGCTATTTCTCTCATCTTGAATATTAGAGAAGGTTACCATTTATATTGTATAATTTGTAACCGATGCAATGATCACCATTAAACTTATTAATTGTCATTAACATACTCATGAGAACCAAAAGTCTGTTACAACTAAAAAAGATGTAACAAACAGGCTTTTGTACAGGCTTTTGTATTCTTCCAAAATGTTCCATTCAAGTCCCTGTATTTCGAGACTCGATATCTTATTCACAAGTTTTCCAACAAGAATCACCAATTAATATAGTTTTACTATAAACCATTTTATAATTTAGAATCACTCTGAAAATTTTGGCTATATTTTTATAGATGTAAACTTAAAAAGCAAAACTTTTTGGTATAGTCTCAATCTTCTTCATGTGTTTAATCGAATGTATGAATAGAAACGGATAAATTATTAGATTATGCAATAGTACTTATTAAATATTTGAAAAAGTATATATATGTATAAAACCGGTTCGACCTGACGGTTCAACCGGTTGAACCGGTGACCCGGTGAACTAGCGACTTAACCGGGTCGATAAAAAAACCGGTTTTTAAAACATTGTTGTCAAGTACCCTTAGTCAATTATATAAAGAGTTTAATAATGGTTGATGTAAAATCGATCTGCAATGCCATGCAAAGGAAATGACGTTTCTGGTTCTCCTATCGTTTACATACCTTTGGTTCTTGTTATGGGCCCGAACCCGTACCCCACTTCATTATTCGGGTACGGATCCTTTCTCTATATACTACAAAACATACCATCCAAAAAACCTTACCATTAATACGACTAAAAATAAAAAACTTATTAGCAATCTGCAATATAAAAAAAAGCCTTTATTGTTGGCATGCTTTTAAAAGGCTCGCAAAGACTCCGCAAAAGCATCTCGTAAAGGCGTGATACTTGGTCATACCGCCACGCCATGCCCTCATGCTGCCTTGTGCCACATTTTTCTGTAAACTCGATATATATGAAATATGATATAAATATATAAATATTTTCATATTTTGTGCCGCTTTATGAAACGACTTATAAATGCAAAAGCTTCGCCTTGACCGCAAAGGCTTGAGGCTTAGTCATGCCGCCACACCACGGCTCACGCTATTTATAACCTAGATTGTTGGTGTATATGTCCGGAGTACACATGTCGGACAAAAAATATCTTCATGTGTCCGAAGGATCATATGCCGAACAACCACAACAGAGGAAAAACACTCTTTTAACCATAAGATGCTTTTACTTAGGAGTCCGTACAAAGAAACATGCTCAAGCCGCCTAACAAGGAAGTTGGGGAATATCCCCCCAAAAACACGTAGATTGACGCCTAATATTTAGTTTAGGCATAGCTCGACTCGCTCCCTCTCATGATCGTCAGGTACAGTAGTTGGGGTATGATGCGCGTATAACGCGTTCGGGGTCAAAGGAACTTCCTTTTCATCGAGCAAGTTTTTCAACACCCTAGGCAAGCGGTGAACCTAATCATTGTAGTGTAGTATTGGGTAAGCCTCGGGTATTGATACCGTTCTCTAGGGAAATAGAAATGCTAGTGAGAGATGTACTACGCTAAGTTTTGAGGTTGAGGAAGATTATTTTTTATCCTTTTATATTTTTTATAAAGCTAAGGGTAAAATCTCGGGGTTTGGATTTGAGGGTTTTGGTACTTCTACCGATTACTCTACTTATCTAATTATCTAAACTAAGGGGTAGTCTATGTCTATTGATGTGTGCTCGTGTGATGATTAAAAATGTGTCTACCTAGATACTATTACTCCCTAGTTATCTTTTATTTGTGGTTGAATTGTCACGTCCTTATTCTTAACGCGTTGTGTTTTTCTAAGGTCGTGAGGTATGCTTTTATCCCTAACTCTTTGAGACTACCTTAACTTGCGTTCACGCCTGCAATAATCTCTAGTTCATAAACTAACTCTAAGGTTATCTTTGGATGTTTAATCTACAATTACGCTAGGTAAAGATTACTCAAGCATTAAAAACACTGTGGCCTATTGCATAACTCAATTACAATTAAGAAAAAGAGACAACCAATCAATAATTAATAACTAGGTTTCATAGATCTAAGCAAGCACACAGGAAATTTAGCCGGACACGTTAAACATGCAAGCATACACATAAACAATCAAAGACATAATGAAATCAATGAAGTAAATTACTTATCTTGATGTAAAATAAGGTGTGAGAACCCTAAGATACTGTCCAAACAGGACCAAAATCGTTTTAGGTTTTTACTCCACAAGTCTACCTCTTAAAATTCAGAAAATTCGATTTATATATATAATTTTACAACTGCAACGGCGTCACCTTATAGTTGGGTCACCGTCAGATCACCGTCATTAGGGTTTCGTCTTGACCAAGTCATCATTGGGACGACGTCACGTTGTTGTTGTAGCTTTAGGATAGTAGTGTATTCGGGGGAGATGCTATTGCACTTTTCGATCACGGGTATTCTAAAGGAGAGTTATAATTCATAGAACTAGGGGATTAGGCATCACCCTACAACTAGTCGGATTACAACGCACCAATTAAGATAAAAGTGACCAGCAAGCCAAAAAAAGATAACTAGGGAATAATAGCATCTAAGTGAACACATCTTTAATCATCATACGAACACACCTAAATTAGCATAACCTATCCAATAGTTAATTAGTTAGAATTAGATAATTAGTTAAAGTAATAAAATCGGTAGAAGTACCACCCCGATCATATACCAGATTTTACTTTTACTTTCTAAAAACAAAAAGAAAGACTAACAATCATCCTCAACCCCACCTTCTCAGTATATATCTCTTTCTAGCATTCTATTTCCAGAGAGCAAATCAATCCCGAACTGCCCATACTGTACAGCGATTAGGTTCATTTGCCAGAGGGTTGAAAATAGGCATTAGGATAACCCTTGCTAAGTCGAGTCATATCTTTTGTATACAGTTTTGGGACGATTGGGACTCATGGGTAAGTAATATTTTATATGGAGTAGGGAAAGAACGACAAATTCAAATT
Organism: Chrysanthemum makinoi; assembly: GCA_910596185.1. Lineage (NCBI taxonomy): Eukaryota > Viridiplantae > Streptophyta > Magnoliopsida > Asterales > Asteraceae > Chrysanthemum > Chrysanthemum makinoi. The sequence goes on along the minus strand of OU343223.1, from coordinate 3,708,624 downwards.
TCCTTTGTTTACGTTAATTAAAATACTCAAAATATTTTGATCTTTTCAAATCGGTCATTTAGTGTTAGGAAATAAAACTCAAGTGTAGGGGATGCTCCTATAAATCCTTACATTTTGATGTTATCGTAGAGGATGGTAGAGTAAAAGGGATGAAAAAAAATGAAAAATGAGAGAAAAACATCTACGTCTACATCCTACATCTCTCATGTTTTATGTTTTAAGGTTTGTTTTGTGTTTTTGTTTCAAGTTATCTAGTGTGAGTGAGTAGAGGAGTCTTGGCTTAGCAACGCCACTTTACATGCTTGTAACATAAGATTTTTGACTTGCCACCACTAAATATCCCCAATCCAACAAAACCCTTTACTTCACTACCCTAAGCCTAACGTTATAACCCTTGTAAAGACCTCTTAGATAGTTATTCCTAGGTGCTTACGCCAAAGCGGTGGAGGTTTGATCTATTCTTAAGCTTATGGTAATCCATGTATTATGCAAGGTAATGAGTGTTTATCTTCCATTTCTATTCATATTATATTTCATATAAACCTGAGAGATGAGAGAATCCAAACACCAATTGTGAGGTGTTAGTGTATAATTTCATTGCTTGTTATATTATTGTAGCTTTGTACTTGTTGTAGACTATCTTAAACCATGCTTCGTAATGCCCTTAACTTGTAAATTGATTGGCCAAAACACATTTGAGGACAAGCAAATACCAAGTGTAAGGATATTGATAAGGATTTAAAACATACGTTTTTAGGGTCATTTAAGCCCTAAATGGGCACATTTTATATCCGATCTAACTTAAAATTGTTCCTTTTCACTTTGTAGGTCTTTTGGAGCAAAATCTTTGGAATGGCATATTTGGCGAAAGGGCGAAAACATGAAGAAAATGGCAAGTCAAGATCAAAGGCTATCGACACACGCTGTCGCGTCCCATCCAGAGCGTCGTCCCTATGAAGACTTGATCAAAGTGCAGCGGCGGCTGGTAATTTCAAGTCCTAAACTGACGGCGTCACGCTATTAAGGCGTCGCTCACAAAACTACACGGGCGTACAGATCCAAGATTTAGCGATAACCTACATGAAGACGTCACTATCTCAAGTGACGCCGTCCCAGCGATGACAGCCCAAACAAAACTCTAATGGCTGGGCGGCGTCACTAGCAAAAGCGTTCGATTGTAAATCTATATATAAAATTTGATTTTTACGTATTTTAGGAGGTAGAATTTTGGAGAGCAAACCCTAACTGAGTTGCAGTCCGACTTGGACAGTATTCTAGGGTCCCATTCCCTATTTTACATTGCAAGATAAGTTTGTTTATCCAATTTATCATTATGTCTACCCCATGTTCAATTAATTATGTGTATGCTTGCTTGTTTAACATGTCTAGCTAAATTACTCTTGTGTTTGCTTAGATCTATAAAACCTAGTTATTAATTGTTGTTAGGTTGTCTCTTGTATTATTAGGCTTGATGGAAAGGAATTGGAGTCAAATTCTTCTTTCATTGTTCTAGCGAACGAGCCTAAATGGCAAAAAGCCATAGGAGTGCACCTAGGCCATCGTTGTGTTTATTGCGTGAGTTGTAGCTTTATGATAGTTGTGTATTCTGGGGAGATGCTATTGCACTTGCAGATACCGGGTATTCTAAAGGAGAGTTATAATTCATAGAACTAGGGGATTAGGCACCGCCCTACGACTAATCGGAATACAACGCACCAATTAAGATAAAGGAAGTGAAAATTCAACCGACTAATAAAATATAACTAAGAGTAATAGCATCTAAGTGAACACATCTTTAATCATCATACGAGCACACCTAAATTAGCATAACCTATCCAATAGTTAATTAGTTAGAATTAGATAATTAGTTAAAGTAATGAAATCGGTATAAGTACCACCACCCAATAATATACCCTAAGATTTTACCTTTACTTTCTAAAAAAATCATAAAAAGACTAAAAACAATCATCCTCAACCACTTATTCTCGTCATATATCTCTTTTTAGAATTCATATTCCCCTAGAGAACGAAATCAATCCCTGATGCTTACCCCATACTAAACTACAACGATTAGGTTCATTGCCAGAGGTTGAAAAGCGCTCGTGAAAAGGTTTTTCGACCGAACCTGCCATCAATAGCGTGGGTTGAGAGTGGAAGCTCCTAAATGTGAAAATTCTTTGCGGTTAATGTAATATCGGCCATTCTATAGTACTTAAATATTTTTTTGAAGATACTTTCGTAGTCACATTATAAGTCCATTTTGACCTTTTGAAAGTCTTTTATTAACTTTGGCCTTAATATTTTTTTAGTTGTTGTATAATACTTGATGCAAAATATATACATGGACTTAGTTTCAAATGCATTTTTATACTTATATTATATAATGATTATATCAAGTTGAAATAAAATAAAATTGAATGAAAATAGGGAAAAGGAGAAACTAATATATCGGGTGAAATACGATTTTTAAATACCTTTAAATAAAAAAAATGTAAAGCATCATATTTTAGGGGGGTCAATTAAATGTTTTTGTCCTTGTGGCTTTAAACAAATCTACGCCTTTGCTAAAAGTAATTAAGAAAATGATTAATAGAAATTTGGAGGTGATATGTATAAGATACATTTAGTGACACAAAGAAAAACTAGCTATAAAGATTATACGAAGATGCCTTTGGTAAAACATGCATGTTCAACAGCAACTTTATTGATAAAAGAGCTTTTGCAAGTTAAGATAGACTACTAACATTTACGATATTGAATTACATGTAGAAAGAGGATCGGTGATCCAATAAGTCCAAAATAGACGTGAACTCTAACTTCAGTTAACAATCTAAAAAAAGGAAAAAGTTTTAACATCTCAACAATTTGGCGCTTGCCTGGATCACTATCTTACTAGCAATAGTGTTGTTGTCTATTCGAGCTTTTCTTTTTTCCTTTAAATGATTAAAATCGATTTTTCAGCGGGGCTATTCTTCTTCCGAGGAGACAAAGTCCGCTTGCTCCTCCGAGAATCTCTCTACATAAACATTCTCTCTTTTTGAAGAAACTTTGCCAAAAGAGTTCTCCCAAATTGGATGTATCGGTTTATTTTGTTTAAGAAAACAAATCCAAGAGTCGACATTGGTAGATGAATATACTATTCTTCACAAAAATTATTTTGAAAGTGTTGCTAAAAACTCAGAGATATCATTTCTACAAAGTTCTTACAAGACCAATATCTATATACTCATACATGATAATTCTACTTATCATTTTACCCATTTAAAAATTAAACATATATATTTCATTCATCATCTTTCTTCATCTAAACCGTTAATTATTTCTTCATCTAAACCGTTAATTATTTTATGTGTCAGGATGGTTTTTGGTTGCTTCGGTGTATCTATTTTGGTTAGGACTTTATGTTTCTCTTGTTTCTTGCTTTTTGTTGGCTGGTTCGTGTCCTCGAGGCATGGTTGGGATCACATCAAAACACCGCATGAGAGTAAACCGGTGGCACGTTCGTGTGGGGAGTTTTTCTCGTGTCTTGGATCTCGTAGTGGTACGAGGTTTTTAAATTCCTTTTGATCCCTGAGTTAATGTTCTCGAGTTGAGTCTAGAGGTTTTGTTTAATTTTTGTAGCTTTCTAGTCTTTGTTGTAATTGTACCTTTTAGGTGTCTACTGTCTAGTATCTTGCTAGTTTCACCTTTTTTTTAATTTATTCTGCCGTTCAAAAAAATTTTATGTGTCAGGATCATATAATATACTAATTAGTAGGAACAATATAAGAAGAAATATCATTCTAACTAACTTGCTATCATCTAACACAGAGGAGTCAAGTAATGATGGGATTGGTTATATACCATTTAGATTTTATTTTATATACACCTTTTAAATTTTATTTTTTACTTTTACTTAAAAAACTATGAAATCAAATATATAAAGTTTGACAAAGCAAAAGTAATATAAGTCTATTCTCAAAATATAAAATTTGAAAAGTTAAAGTAGTACTCCATCCGTCTCAAAATATAAGTCTATTTTCACTTCTTTTTTAACTTTGACATTATTCTTTTTTGTATTATATAATACTTGATATAGAATATATAAAGATTATGTTTTAAATGTATTTTTAATAGTATATTTTTTATCAAATATTATAAATATGCAAAAATATAATTAAGGTTAAAGTTAAAAAAAAACATAAAATGAATTTATATTCGAGATGAAAAAAATAAAAACAAAAAAAATACATAACAAAAATCATAAAAAAAACTATCTTATTCTACTAAGAGCAAGGGGTATCACAACATCTGCGATCTTCACCCAGGCGCGTGTCTAGCATCACTCTACTTGTCAACCAACACCTATACTGAATCCGCAATAAACATCACCTCTTCTGGCAGGGCCCCACGTTATCATTTTATTTATTTTCCATATTTTCCAAACCAACTAAATTCATTTAATTCATTTAAAATAAAAATACAACATAAAACATACAACTTGCGAAATAAAAAACATCTGAAATTTAAATTAATGTTGTTGCGATGTTGTTCTTGATGAAGACGCTCGAATAGTACTCGGATACTTTGGATTATCGGAAAAATAGTCGATATAAGGCGGTTTCCGGCAATTTCGCGGTCACGGTAGATGTAATTACGGCGACGTGAACTTTACGTCATCTTCTTGCTGATTGCCCATAACTGCAACTTTCAAGATCATCTTGATATCGCCGAAATCATCAAGATCGAATCAATTTGAACCGACCATGTTTATTTTGATGTAAAGAGTTGAAAGAGATGTGTGTTAATTAAAGAAAAAAATGTGATAGATTGTATAAAAATGGGGTATTATTTATAAAGGGTGGGGAAAGTTTTTTTTTATAAATCATGCCGCTACACACAATTGTCAGCAAGCGGATATATGTTTTGTCCTTTTCTTCGTTGTTTCACCCGGCGAAATAAACCGAGGATCTTTGGTATCGATGGCGATGGGCAACCGTTGTGAGTAGCTGGCGATAGCGAGGAAATTTGGCGTAAAATGCCACCCTTGCTACAACAAAGGTAAGTCAAAAAAATGGTGGTGGGGGTGGGGGGCGGCAAGTAGTACCATTACTAGCACCGGTAATGATGTCACATACACCTGCTTTTTTATTTTTGTTAAAGGAATAGTTATATCTTATTTGTGACAAAGACATATGCAAATATAATAAAACCCTAACCCTAGAAAAAACCAAGTGAAGAGACTGGACTCTAACCCAATCTCCTTTTAATATCTTCACAAAAAGACTCTGCACATTTCAATTACCAACAACACTGACAACTTCCAATTTTATACTACTACTACTATATAGTTCCATTTAAACTTATACTAGTACTATTTGCGAATCTTATTCTCATAGTTTAATTAGTAGCTACACACTGCTTCTCCTAATTAATTTCGTCAGTTTTATGCATGTAAACGCATAAACAAGACAACACTTTTTTATTTATACTTTAGGGTTGTTTGATGTATCTTATTTTCTAAGGTTTATGAACTTGTTATCTTAAACTAATCCAGAGTAGTTAAACTTTATAAGCCATAAGCTTACTACAATAATTATAGGTTGTTTAAAATTAGGTCAGCCGAAATATTTTGTTGAAAAAACTATGCACAAATAAAAGGTGTGAATTGCGGGAACACCCTGATCCCCGTTATCTTTTGACACCAGCAATTGTTCACCTCACAAAGAGTAGCTCCGGTAATTTTCCTGTAAGACACCAACTAGAGTGAGATAAGCAAAGACTCGAGCCCGTGATCTTTTATCCACAAATATTGTTAATATTAATAACTTTGTTGTTACCGTTTGCATATATATATATGGCCCTTGTTATTACAGTAAAAATTAAAGATTTGTTACTACTGTAGAAAAAATATATGAAATGAGATTCTCTAATAGCAATGCCCATTTGGGTTTTGGTTGTGGCATCTTATTGTACATATGTGCACTAGAGCTATGTACCGTGTAAACTTGTGTTCTCGAAATCCAAAACCCTTTTGGTCTAAGAGATTCACTTACAGAATCATACGGAGTAATTATTTTCAGTTTCCACTAAGTTGTAAATTTTTAAACCAAAACATGCGTAAAAGATAAGGGAGTTGATTTGCACACTCAAAACTTTGATTAACATACTACGGAGTACAATACTTGTAGTAAACAGTTGGACATATACTACAGGATGCTTATTGTACTTGTACATTAAAGTGTGTCAATCAAATTTTAAAGAAAAATGATAAATGGACCTAAACTTATATCTAAACTCATTTGGCATCATCTTGATGGGTTGTAAAATAAGTGAGTCTTTATGTATTCATCGAATCGTAACAGTTTTAGGTATAAGTTTATGCCTAAGTTTTAAATCCATGTATCATTTCTCAATTTTAAAATATCCAAATCATCTCCCAAAAGATAACCCACTTAATGAGATGGTTTCTTAGAATTTTTTTAAGTAATACCAAAGTTATATATGGAGCATTTGTAATAAAGAGACGTCAAGACCGCATTCATTATTGTTACATCAACGCCACATCAACTTTTGCTCTCTACAATGAATTTAACCACTAATTTAGTTTAATAAGACAATCAACTTCACCACCAAAATATACTCCATTTAAAAACAAATATACCAAAAAAAAATCTTACACACCCCCCACAAACACAACTCCAAGAGTCGGTCGTGCGGACGACGGTTATCTAAATTTTGGCCAATAACACGTGCTTATGGGGTGACCATAGTAAGTTAGACGAGTGCAAGGTGCGTCAGATCTCGTTCGTCTGGGACGACCGAGTTCTCTAAATTTTGGCCAATGACGCGTGCTTATGGGGTGACCATAGTAAGCTAGACGCATGCAAGGTGCGCCAGATGGACAAAAGACGCATGCAAGTGAGGCTTATTACAGATGGTCTTGACTACCTATCATATCAAATAATACTAACGACATTTGTTTAAGTGAAACTCGAACTTACAAGTTTTGTTTGATAGATCACTCACATATCGGTGAACGAAAAGTCATCTCAAATAATAATTATGACATATATATTAGTAATCATAATTCCTAAACATCTATTCCAACGGATTATTTGAAACTTTTTTTTTCTTGCTTGTCGCAAGAATTCTAGTTTTTCGCGAAACAATGTGGCACGTATTCTTTTTTAATTGTATGAATGAATCGTTCTAAATAAAATACGGCATTCCAACGAAAATATTTAATAAAAAAAAAGTTACAGTGTTAAATAAACAAGAAAGACATTCGGATTGTCCATAAACTAGACCAACTTTTAATTGCTGTGAGAAGAGAGCTAGCTATATCACCTTTTCTTTTTGGTAATAATTACAGATTTGATAGGAAGAACCAAATGAATGATTATGAAAGAGAAACAAACTCAACTCTACTCCTATTCAACACCACACTTACCCATCACACAGTTATTAATCCCCATCCCCATTAATTAGTTTTCAATTTAATTATATTTTATGTGCAAAAAATTAATATATTAACAAAAGATTTATGAAAAATATCAATGATCAACTTGATGTGGTTCATGCAATTTAAGGGGGTTTTGGCTTTGATTATCAAGTTTAGAAACGTGGGTACCAAAATGACGTTTTGCAAAAGTAAACCCTACCTCCAGTTGTAAAACCACGTTTTGTGCCCAAAAAATCAGATTATCATGTTTTGAACCAAACACCAAAAGTTGATTATTCACGTTTTGAAAATGTGATAATCAAATAATCACGTTTTGAAAACTTTGCCAAACACCCTCTAAGTTAGTATTCAACTATGCCATCTAAAATAGAACCTTTTTCATATCATGCATAATTTTTTTTCCGAAGAACAATTGAATAAAGAACAACCTAGCAAGAAGCCGGACGAAGTTACATTGAAAAAGAAATACAGTTACGAGAGTTGCTAAACCATTCAATCCAACTAAAAAAAACTTTTCCAGGATCTATTCGACATCCAAGTAAAACTAAATAGTTTTATGCCGTTGAGGATAAGCGAGAGGCGGAACGGCATTATGGAGGAAACATATGTAATAATTTTGGGGAAAAATACCTATAAATATATACACACATTTATACTAATATACAAAACTAAAAAATAAAGCGGCATCCGCTGATTCATAAGTCTTTGATGACTTATTGCATTTAATGTATTAAATCAAAAGCGATTTATCATCTGGCTTTGAAAACACAGTATATAAAGTCTATATCAATGCAATGCATAAAAAGCCTTGCAAAAGACTTATTAAAATAGTGAAAAGCTATTCTTAATTTTGGCATTACGGATGCTTTTAGTGGTCCAAAATTTTGAAAGGCCACAACCCTTTATTGCCCCTACTATGCTCCGTCCATGAGGATAAGCTCTTTGCTAACCCTTTTTAACTTGAAAGTGACCTCGTTTCGGAAACACATTAGGAACCACAACGTGGTTTGGACGACTGCATAACACACTTGGTCAGTTGTGATAGGAATGTCTATATCATAATTCACACATGAAGGATTGGTGTCTTATGTTCTAGTTGTAGTCTTTGTTTTGGGAAGAGCTATTCAATTAAATAGTTGTGAATTTAAGTCTTGCTTCGGATGGATATGTGAGATAGCTTGTGGTTTTATATTATGAGCTAATTGGTTGCCGTTTTAAAAAACAAAAAAAAATTGTGAGTTTAGTGTGCACTTAAATAAGACACGTTTGTATTTAAGTAGGGTATACGTAAAGGGTAGAAGAATGTGACTATTACGAAATGCATGAGGTGAAAGAGAAGATCGCATGACAATAAAGTGATCATATTATTGGAGATGCTAGTATTATTTGTGTAAGAAATTTGGCAACCATGTGCAAATCTTAAAAGAAAATCAAATGATTTGGGGTGACCCTTCCTTTACCACATTGGTCAATGCTTCCCGTTTGATTGACTTGTTAGTCTTTTAATACGACAATGGACAATGGTTTCATTATTATCTATTACTGTAATTAACCTCTAATGCTTTAGGCGAAGTGCAGTGAGTACATTGGCCGTCTCTTACGGCTAACTGGCTGACTGCGACAGTGCAATAAAACTCTCCTCGCCAAACTTAACTTTTTTTACTTTTTTTTTTTTAATAGCAGCTTGGTGGTAGCAAATATACTAGCGTTTTTTAATTTGTAATTTTTATAAAACCTCCTTATTCTTCCATATTTTCACACACTCTTCAAACCTAATTCACACCTCAAAAACACTCATTTTTCTTTCATTATGGATCCAAACCATCCCGAACACTTTAGACAATTATGAAGATTTTTTAAAGGCGTAGAGAGATATATTCGATCAAGAGTATGAACAATATATATATGAATTTGTGTATCAAAGAAGGTGGATCAAGATCGAGTCCTAAAAGGGCATATATACAGCAACGAGAAGCGGTGGGCGTCTGTCGGCAGCGACTATTTGGCGACGGAGATTGGTCCTAAATATCGAGAAGAGAATTTTCGTCGAGGTATCGTATGAGATTCTACACTTTTTAAAAATAGTTAATGCTATTCTAAGTTATGATGCGGCCCTTCCCAAATACTTTCAATTTTTAGAGATGGTTATGATGCTACGGTCGTAAAAGTAGTGATCCTATTTTGAAGTTCACATGCTTTATCGGCAATTAGCGTCGACGCTGCGCTGTCGTTTGATGAGTACTTGAAAATTGCCGAACGAACTCAACGACAATGTTTAATCGACTTTACAAAATGCATACATGTTTTATACGTTGAGAAGTATTTAGGAAATACTTTAGTGATATTGAAATGTTATATATGAATTGCATAAACATGGACTCCAGGAATGCTGGGGTATTGATTATGCATTGGGATTGGAAAAATTGCCCAAAAGCCTTAGCCCTCAATTCAAAGCGTGATAACCAATACTAACTATTATGTTAGAAGCGGTTTGGGATCATGGTTTATGGATATGGCATGCTTATTTTGGGGTTCCCGGTGCAAATAATGATCTAAATGTTTTTATGGTTCTCAGATTATTTGATGATGAACTTGCCAGAGTACTGACTCAGGAATGCCGTTTGAGTAAATGGGCATGTGTACAAGGTTACTATCTAGCCGATGGCATTTATCCAACATGGTAAGGTGTGTTTGAAAGCGTTTTGCATTGCAAGGTCCGAAGCGTTGAGGTTTAAAATAATTGAAAGTTCTAGAAAGGATATCGAAAGAACTTTCGAGTCCTACAAGGTTGATTATTATACGACAACGCGTGCTTTTCGAAATCAGCGCTTTGACAAGGATCATGAATCTTTGTGTAATGTTGCATAACAAGATATTGGAAGACGAAAATTACGTAGTGAATTTAAGAGATGTGTTCGTTGATCCAAGCGCCGACATTACTGCGGAATGGACCGAAAGATGTGATTTACATGTTGAAAACACAAAGAACTTCGGAGATAGCAAAATACACAACGATCTTTGAGATGACCTTGTGGAACATGTTTGGAGAAATTATAACTAGTTTGTAATTTTATCTTTTTAAGTTTTATGTTTTTTATTGTAATGTTTTTAATGAATAAAGTAATTTTAAATATATTCTTTTTTATAAAAAAAAAAGAGTTTAACGTAGAATTTCGTGCCAACGGATACAATGTAAATGTGTGCCATTTTACGGTGCCAAACTCAAAAGCTGGCGGCGGCGGTTGGCGAACGACGCGAGGTTTGGCATGCGGCGGATTCTAAGAGTAGTGATTCAGATGCTTAAAAGATGGGAATTGATTTGTACACATTTCAAATTGATTGACACACTCCAATCCATGAATGCGGACTTGTATCTTGTTTAATATTCTGTATTAGCTACTTGTACATTTGAGTGTGCGAATAAAAAGTTGGAGTGTGGGAATCATCTCCCTTAAAAGATATGATTAAATTCATGTTTAAGCCTATGTGTCATCATCCTGATGGCTGCAGCCAGGGGGCCCACATTTTCACAAACCATCAAAATCATGACATATATGTTTAGGCATGAATTTAGGCATCTGAAATTATGGTGTTCTCAAGTTGAGTAAAAGGGAGGAAGGAAAGTGAAAGTGATAAAAGTTGTGTTCTCCAGTTTTTCTTAGGAAGTAAAGTGAATGAAAGTGAAGAAATTTTAGTTATAAAACTTTCACCCCATTTTTGGGATGAAAGTGACTTTACTTCCTCTCACTTACTTTACTTTATCTCTCTTTCACTTTCTTAATTTTTTTTTTTTAAGAACACAGCGTAAGTCTCTCAATCATTTTCCATGCTTTAATCTACTTTGTTGCATCCGTCTTTTCTCCTCTTTATCATATATGAAATTGTTTGTAAAGCAATTTTAGAATGTACAATTTTTCCAGGTTAGAAGAAGTACTATAAGGGATTTGTGAGGCTGAAGGGAGCGGATGGTGAGCAACTCACTGTAATTTCAGTGTCATCTTAGCTTTCTATTTTTTTCTCATTTTTCATCACTCACTTTCATCAAACATCTGTTTTGGTACCATTCCTCACTTTTTATACTTTTTTTTTTATTTAATTAAATACTTTATATTTATAAACTAAAAACGTAAATATGAACGTAAATGTTTCGGAATTAAAAATGTAAACAAACGAAATTAAAAACGGATACGTATGAAATTAAAAGCATTTCTTCAAAAATTTAAAACATTAAGTAAATTAAACACACAAATGTACGGAATTAGAAACAATACACAGATAAATAAAAAACGTAAACTAAAATTAAACATTACGAGACAAGTGTTCGACCAAATCACACGGAGGTTTTTATGCGCTTGTGATGATCTAATGTACCTCATAACTTCTCGCACTTGTTCATCGGGTCGAGTAAGGTCGTCCGGTTGAGGTGCTTCTTCCGGGAACCATTTGGGAGTTGTCGCTTTTTTCTTATCTTTTCGAACCACATTATGTAATATGACACATGTATACATCATATTCATTATTCTGTCTTTTTTTATCCGTAATGCCAGATTCTCTAGTATAGCCCATTTCTTTTTAAGAACACAAACGCTCGTTCCACATATTTTCTTGCCGATTCCTGCATTCTCTTATACCTTATTCGCTTATGGTCATCATCAGATGGCTATGCAATCGACTTAACGAGTGTCGCCGATTCCGAATATATCCCGTCAACAAGATAGTATCCCCATGGGTATGTTACGCCGTTAACTACAAACGGAATCTTTGATGTTCTTCCTTATTTCGGATCATTAAGTAAAGGGGATTGTTGTAGAATGTTTATGTCGTTGTTGGACCCAAAAAGTACCAAAGAAAGCATGTCATATCCATAAATCTTGTGACGCAACAGCTTCAAATAAAATGAATGGATTCAAACCATGATCGCGTCTAACCTATGCCCCTTTAAATGCGTCCGGACTACCAAACCACTCCCAGTCTGTACAGTCAAGGCTTGTTAATATCCTCGAAAACCCCTCGTCGTATATTCCTAATAAATGACACCGTTTTTCCTATAAAATTGACGTTCCGAGTTTGGATTTCTTGTTCTTCTTTTGAGCTGCCCAACATAAACGTTTAGGAATTCATTTGGATAATGAGAAATAAAAAATAGAGTAAAATACACCCATCGTCCCTAATCTTGTACCTGCGCATCACGTTGAACCAAAAGTTGCCTTTTTCATCGCTGGTAGTCCAAAACATTGAGTTTATATGCTAAACTCGTTCCTTGACCATTAACTCCGAGGTCAACGTCTGATTTAAGTTAGTTAGTCGAGGGTATTATAGTTCATACACATTTATACCACACCTTAGTTAATTCTAACCCAAGACAATTCCACCAACACATAAAAGTGATTGTTTATCGAATTATACCATTACACGACATGTTAAGTGTATTTATAAAAGTCAAACGCTAAATATAATCTCTGAGAATTTAACCCATATGACAAACAAACAAATTTATACATAACCAACTATTTAGAAACAAAGATATCAACTATCTCATGTGTTTTAGCCAGTGCAAACAAAGTATCAACATCATCATCAGTATGAACCAAATGTAAAATATTTTCTAGGGATTCTTTAGGATCACAGAAAAACAACGCCAGTTTTGTTCATTAATCTCCGATAATACATTATCAAGGCTTGAACTAAATATATCTCTATCAATAAAAAGGTACAAAGATTAATTAATGAACCTCCTTCATACACGAGTAGGTATATCAAAAAAAAACCATTACGATGGATTACGAACAGACCTCACCTTCTTCTTTTCAATCATTAAAAGTTGAAGCGAATGCCACGTTCTTTCATTATTTTACTTTATGTTTTTATGAATGGGTATGACTTCATGTGTGTTTTAGTACGTGAGTGTGGATGTATGTTATTTTTGGTTTGGATTGGGTTTTCTTAATTGTGTCGGGTTATTATGATAGTGTTTATGGTTTCGGATCTTGTTAGTTGGGCCCAGATTTGGTGATTAGCCGTTTTTGAACTTAAAATCCTCGTATTTTTACTCACTGAAACTTGACCATTTGTCTTTTTACTTACTTCAGTCCCAATTTGGAAGGTCCGTTGTTTTGCTATTTATGCGTTAATAACCTATACCATTTGCATACCAACAATCAAAAAACATATTCTCACAAAATCTCACAACCTCCAATGGATGACTTCCCTTCTTCTGAAACGCAAAGCTTGAAGTCCGACTACATGTTTGACTCGATTTCTCTCTTTTATCGAGAGAGAAAGCGAGGACATCAAATTACTAGTGGCCTCTAACAGGACTTTTGTGGCTTGATTCTTGGTATGAGCGGCCCAAGAATACATCTCTGACTCGAAGGCTTTGAACTACGATGAACTACAAGTTTCTTGAGGATCTTCGCAAGAAGCAAAGGTTAATGTCTTGAAGGCCTTGGAGATAAGTAGGATGATACATCCAAACACACTCGTGGTGTTTGACGAGAACAACTAAAAGTGATATGAAGGAAGTGGTTATATTTTCTGGTTTTTGGAAAAATATGTACTGAATATTTAATGTATAATATGAAATTAATGAATCTATATGTTATGTTCTAGTGTTATAATTTGTTAATTTTTTTATTCATCTTTGATTGTTGTCATATCTGTTTTGATTGTATTGGGTGTTGGTAGAACTATAGTCCTTGCTTAAACAGCGTAAGAATATAGGGGACTAAGGTTTTAGTCCTGTATCCTACTAATAGTGGTGAGCAACTCACCAAACTTGCTCATTTTGGCCGTGAGCATGCTTTGGTGTTTTGGGGTGCCGCACCTGAGGGGCTAGTCACGAGGGTCACTTCGCTCGCTATATTATAGGTACCCACCCACGAAAAGGGGAATTTCTTTTGTCTCAGGTTCTGATGCAACAATTTTTTTATCTCTTTTTCACATTTCTATTTTTACTTGCTTTTAATACTTTTGACTTGTTAAACTTTATATTTTTTTTTCCGTATTTTTAGTTTTATAGTTTTTTAATATAAACAAAATTATAAATTAAATAATAAATAAAACTTGTAAAAACAGAAAGTCCTTAGGCTTTGACGTGGATTGGGTATAGGATCGAGTAGTTGAAGTTTTGGCTACACCATTCCTTGTGATTCGGTAGTTGAAGTTTTTGTACTAATTCGAGTTCGAACCCGCTCACATCCGACTTTATCTCTTCTTTTTTTGTCTTTTGTTGAAATTTAGTGTTGGGTAGGATCGGTCGAATTTTCTCACTTAGAGGGTAGTGTTAGGGTAGTATTGGGGTAGTTTTGAGTTGGAAGGTTTTTATTAGATAAAGGTAACGTGACACACTCAGAATATTAGAGTATGAAACTTGGACTCCCTCCTCCCTTATAACCTATCCCGTACTATAAATTGATTCAAAAATTCTTTGACAAGTGGACTGTTGTTGTAACAATAAGATAATAATGTATTTGTTTCAAGTTTTTTAATTTATGTTTTCTTTTTGGGTCGGCTCAAATTGTTCATTTTCAAAAGTTGATAGCGAATTTAGATAAAATTTATAATATTATCATCACTTTATTATTACAAAATTATGAAGAAGTTATAAACTAGTTAGGTAAAGGTAAAATTGTTATCTTGTAAAAGATAAGATTAGCCATACTAATTTTACAAAAGTTAAGAAATAAATAGCTGTAATGACAATTATTTTAAGACAATTATAAGTAAATGTTTCTCTGCTTTTTTAGAGATATGCTAAACAATGCATACTAGATGATGATTAAGCCAACACTTAATATAAATATAGAAGAAAAACTTGGATTTTGTTAAATTAAAAAGACATATATTTATATTAATTTTTATGTTTATCATAACTACCTTAAATATAAAAAGAAAAAACTATTTAATATGCATTAAACATTAATCGTTGGTTATCGTTTAGTAATTTTTTTTATACTAACACGATGAGGGGATATCCTCACACTCTATACCTTTTTTTCATCAGTGGCGTCGTCATTGGATGCCTGAACGGGGCGACCTTCGTGTCATTGATTGTTTAAATTCCATTACTGATGGCTTTACGCCAGACTTTTTTTTAAATTTCTTGTATTGTGAGTAAGTAGGTACATTTGTTAAGGTATTTTGTGAGACTTACAAGTATTAATAACATGTTATTGGTATTTTACTGATGGAAGGTTATTTTAGTTATTGGCGTGTTAGTGTAAATTGATAATATAACGCTAAGGTGACATACGAAAAACGATACCTTGCACCCTTAGGCTGCTCACACTCGATCACGATTAATCGATTAGGCAGCGGTGACCGACTATGGTCTGATGCGTTGCCTTTGGAGTCGAATGTCGGTCGTGGAAACAAAAAAAATACAATCGGTCTAATTTACAACCGATATTTTGCACACTTTTACCAACCTCAAAATCTACCACTTTTCAAAATATATCCGTTTGATTAAAAAAAAAAAAAAAAAAACAAACAAACTTGTTCTTAAAAAGAAAAATTACCACTTTACAACCTTATAAATATCAACCTCAAACACACTCCTAAACACACAATTTCAAACAACATTTTTGTCAATACCTTCAAACGCATTCTTTTAATATGTCGATGCAGTTATTATTTGGTTCTTCGTCTTCCGACGATGATGAAGTTTTTAGTGAGTTTGTGGAGTTTACGGAGTTTGCTTGGAAAGCTTACCAAACATCACAACCAAAAGTTCCACGAAGATAATCGTTTAGTGGGGGCATACTTCCGAAAACCAGCGGATTCGAAAAGAACAATCACGGCGTTCGGAATGAATGCGAGAACTATTCACAGAAATTGTTCGAGAGGTAACCGGTCATTCTCCTTATTTTCAACAAACTCTTGATGCGGGAATACGGTATTAGCCCATTGGTCAAGTGTCTTCATTCGCCCAATTGGGACAGCGTCGTTCGATTCTCTTTGAGAATCTGGCATTGGCTGCAACAACATCCCGTGAATGTCTCCATAAGTTTTGCACGGTTATCATGGAGTTATATGGTGTTGCGTTTTTGCGAAATCTCACGTATTCTGACCTTGAAAAATTATATGCTCATCATGAGCATAAGCATGGATTTCCTGGGATGATGGGAAACATTGACTGTACAAGTTGGGAGTGGGAGAATTGCCCATATAATTTGAGAGGTCAATATGCTAGGGGTGATTACGGGCCACATCCATTCATTTTATAGAAGCGTGATTAAGCTTTATGGATTTATGTGTTCTTGGTGTCTCTCACGGAATGAACGTAAATGTTTTACATTCCCCTTTTCAATGATATCAAATCTGTGAAAGCAGGACGGTCGAGAAGCTAGCGATATGTACCTTATAAAAGGGGTTATTATCTTACTGATGGGATATATCCACAATAGTCTGTTCTTATTAAGTTCGTTTCAAATCCTTCCACGGGTGATGAAAAAGAATATTGTACAAGAGGAAGCACGAAGCAGCAATGAAAGATATGGAACGGGATTTTGGTGTGTTGAAGAAGAAGTGGAAAATGCTTAAAGTTCCTACTCGAGGGTTATATAAACGGGATCTCCAAGATATTATATATACATGTATCATATTACATAATATGATCATTCGACACAAGCAGCGAGCGATATTTCCTACATTGTTCGAAGATGAGGGCCATCGTGATCACGAACCCTTAAGATCGCATGAAGAATGCGTTAGTAGTTACTTTCGAGAGCTAATGGACTCATCAACTCATCTACACTTAAAATCGGTTTGATCGAGCAGATTTGGAGAATTCGTAGAAATCAAGTCAATCGAGAATGAGCGGTAGTGACAATACTTGATGGTGACCAGAAGAATTTTTGTAATGTTTTTAATGTTATTTGAATAATTTCGTAATGTTTTAATTTTAATTTGAATTATAATGTTTTTATTTTTAATGAATTTTGAATTTGTTGTTTAAAATGTTTGAATTAAAGAAAAAAGAAAAAAAAAGACCTAATCATGAGCTAAGCTTTATCAGTATCGATTCTTAAGAAATTGATGTGATAATCGGTGATCAAGGTCACGACTATGGGCTGCCTTACAAGTAAATGTTGAGTGTAGTGCATTCATGACTAGTACCTAGTATAATTACTACCAATCCTACATGCTTTTAGGTAGAGAGTGAGAGACAAATGACAATACAATACAACCGTGAAAGAAGAGAGAATAATAAGCAATAAATGAATGGACAAATAGCTACCAAGCAGCGAGTGTGACTCACTAAACGAAAGATATAAAACAAAACATGCAAAAACAAATTACTTCAAAGGGTGCAAGTATTGGTAGCTCTTATAGGCTTATACTTTACTACCTTTGTTTTTCTTTCCGTTTTATTGACGGGATAGAATAGTTTGTTTCTTTTTATTATTATTATTATTATTATTATTATTATTATTATTATTATTATTATTAGTTTTTTTTTTATTATTATATATCTTTGCATAATGATAGAAGTAAAAAGTGCACAATAAAAGCGTGGGGATCTTTTAAATGCATGTCTTTATGTATTTTAACTATCATGGCAGCATGTTAAAAACCATTATTATATTATTATTATTATTATCATTAAAAAAAATCAAAAAATTGAAATTAGTGAAAGCAGGAATCTGAAGTTAGGCTCTTTCCCTCCTTATATAAAACAAACCTACTAAAATATAGTTAGCAATACGGCGCACAATATCTTGGTGACGAGAAACAGTCAAACTGAACAAGTTCCACCGCGATCCTTCTCGAGTTCAGCGAAAGAAGAGAAAATTATGAACCCATATCCATATCAGGCATTTGGTTTCATACTTGACACGTTTCTTGTCGGCTTCAATCACGGCGAATCCGGCACGGACATACCGGTTGCGCGTCCAGGCGTGACCACAAGATCAACACACACATCAAGCCCTCCTCCCACGAGTAAAGTAACAAGTCGGTGGCGTGGTGTTTGTCCTCTCAGCTAAGCCCGACATCAACTTCTTTTTCGAGCCGAACCTACCCGGGAGCGGATATCGGCGAGTATCACAGCATACATTATGTCGATGTTTAATACCAATAATACACGCATGATCCCACGTAGATATCACCCGTAAAACCTTGGAACAAGCGAGCACGCGAGTGGAGAAAAGAGGAACCCCTAGTCGATAGCATAAAACCACGATAGGGTTTTAGCATTCATAGTACGCCTGACCAACTATCGGGACTACTCGGTAGTCAGTATGGTCTCCATTTGCGATCTCATAGGGCCATCTGCAGAAGATAAGCAAAATGTGGATTGACTCTTTGGTGACACGTGTGAAATATAAGTCGCCAATTTCTTCATGAGTTTGGGGGCGGAATGTCACAAGAGCTACCTAGAAGGTCGGTCTCCATTTTCTCATTAAAAACATGTAGGGCATCATCAAAGGAAGATCCGGCCAGGTGGAGGAGTTCAGGGTGGTCGGCCGATTGGAGTCTAGAAGCAAGGAGGGCATAATTCAAGACATCATCGACAGCATATACACAAGCCCCTTCAAAGGTAGAGTAATCTCCATTGCCAATTACAAACGCGGCCTGAAGGCGTGACAATGCGGCTCGAAAGACACGGGGGAACGTAATGCGCCGGCACAGACAACATTGGAAATGCGGCCTTGGCACGGAGAAGCAACAACTCACGTGAGGATCATTGAGCTAGCAACAAGCGTCCATAAGTTCAATGGTTTTAGAAACCCCGTTCAAAACAAGTTTCTCCTAAACTCAAGGTCAATACCTGACCCGTATACAACAATTTAATACCATGTAGAGGCGAGCAATATTAGGCGGAAAGCACGCAAGTCGCTTCTAGGGTCTTCTTTGGCAAAACCGATTTTATCGGCGTTGAGTGTAAACCATAATGAGGTCCATTCATAATGAGCTCGGGGGCCTTCCCGACTAACAAAGTATCTCCAATGATGGTTCCATCATCTAGGTACCAAGTACAGGCGAAAGGGGAGAGAAAAGGAGTTTTTGATCTTGCGTGTTAGGAATTAGAAAATTCAGTCGTTAAAGAGTCGGTCACCTCAAGTATATGTATTATTAGGCATCTCCTAAGCAATGAACTACATCAAGAATGCAAGAACAATTTTAAATGTAATATATGTTTGTGTTCAATGTAATTTTGAGGTGATCTTGAGGTGACCTCCCTTAGGGGGAGATTGTTAGGATTTAGTAAATCCAGTTATTAAAGACTCGGTCACCTAGTATATGTGTCGTTAAGCTTCGTAGTCATGTAGATTATTTAGCGTTTAGTAGTATTTAGTTATGTAACAATCGCGGAGCCGGGCGGGTCTACCTTTGTATGCCTCCACGGCCCGTAGGTGGCGTTTATTTGTAAGACACTATAAATAACCTCTACCTCCCAAGGTAGAGGGTTGGAGCTTTCACAATTTTCTTTTGTTTCACATAGTTCCCAACTTCTTCCCTTCTACTTTCTCTCTAAACAACTTGTACGCATCATATGATTATGGTTTAGTGTGTTTGTGAAATCCTATATCCTACAATTGGTATCAAGAGCCATGGTTTAGTGAAATCCTATATCCTATATCCTACAATTGGCATCATATGATTATGGTTTAGTGTGTTTGTACGCATCCTAAATCGAATGTACATAATTTTTTTTAAAAAAAAAAAAAAAAAAATGAGGCGGAGAAAAATGGTGGTTTACTGTCATTTCGTGATAGAACGTTTTAAAAAGTAAACGGTAATGCTTTTCTTATTTTTCAAATCTCATGCTTTGATTTTTAAAACAAATGTTTGTCATAAAAAAGATAAATGTTTTTCTTTCCAAATATTTTTCCGTCTAACGATTCTTCTGGAAAATATTTGTCACCTAATGAAAATAAAAATTGCTGTGAAAATGCCTTGTACTCTATCCTTTTTTGAAAATCATCTGAGCTTATCATCTGTCAAAATCTCTATCTCTCAATCAATAACTTATGTCATTGATTGAGGGGGAGAATGATTTCAATCGAATTAAAAAAAAAAATTATTTTGAAAGGTTATTTTTCAAACAATAGGCACGTAAATGAGCAAGGTTTATTCTTGGAAAATCAAAAAGAACAATGTTTTATACAATTGATTCAAAACCTTTGCTAATGTTATGTTTTCAAAAGATACTCTTGCATGTTTAAACAATGGAGTTTAAAGTCCAGAAAATCGATCCTATCATTAAAATGTTCTTTTCAAAAGCAAGTCACTATTCTCTAAAAAGCTCTCAAAATTTAACAAATCAATAGAGATCACAACTCTCAAGGACTTGGAAAGTGTGATCGAGGAGAATTTAATGATTTAAATTGGATTTAAGCGATAACTTGACAATTGGTTTTATAAGTGTTTAGCAAGCTTTCCTCCCCACATGTGCCAAACGATTTCAAATTTTTCATACATGTTGATGGGGAGCATCTTTTAAACCACAAAGGAATTGAAACGTGATTGATTTGTCTCTAAGTGGTTCCCTCAGTATGTGCAAAACTATTTCAAACCTCGAGGCACATATTGAGGGAGCAAACTTTTGAAAACCTCATTCTTCCCCAATATGCTTTATCTACTTGATTTAATCAGGGAAGTAATGTTGATATCTTTTAGAAAATGGTAATCAAAGAAGTTAATTCTTCCTCTTGCCTCCGTATGCTAAAAAGATTTCAAATACATGAGGCACCTGTTGAGGGGGAGCTCTTTTTTCTAAAAATATAAAAAACAATTCAGGTACAAAATGCTTTGATAGTATATCACATGTATATGGATTGATTTTCAAATGGTTTTCAATTGGTTCCAATTAGGATGAACAATACCAAATAGACCGACCAAATTTACGTTATGCATGGAGTTATAAAGATGGTGAGGTTAGGTATTTGTTCTCACGATCCGCCAGAACCAGAGGGATCAACCCAGGGACAATCCACTAGTTAGTGTAGAAGTCCTTAGGTATGATGAAAAAAGGAGAAAAGTGAGATATGGGAAGAAGTCTGGTGAGGAGGCTGAGCTAGTGGAATAAACCCAAGGTTCGGTTCTAGTTATGATTCTCTAAAGCAGCGAAGGGTTGAAGAATGAAAAATTAAATGTGAAAAGGGTGAAACCTTGTTGTGCCTTCAACCTTAGGCGGCGGGTTCATTCATATATGCGGTGGTTACCAAGTAACATCGTATTGATTATTACAAGACAAAGCGTGGAGCCCGATGACTTATGCCTTCTTCAAACCACTCAAGTTCCTCTTAAAAGGACTTGTTGTTTCATTCGCGGTTATCTATCGACTTTCTCTTAGAGTTTGTTGATATTGAAGAGAAGAGACCTCACCCAAGTCTCGGCATAGGAGACCAAATATGCACAATTGAGTCTAGAGCCACGAAATCGTCAAATAAATCTCCTTAGACCAATCGTGAAGACTCTACGCTTCACACAATGTGGAAAGAGAGATTATATCTTATGAGGCCTACGCATTATCCTTGTGGTATTGCGGAACCTCAAGTGATATGCGGACATATTTACAATGAAGATGGAAAGCCTTCGAGTCAACATCAAACAATCTCACGGTGGGTGACATGTGAGATCTATCAATAGATCAACCATGTGACAAGCGAGCGAAAACAATGGGGCGATTAAATCTTTTGAATCAATCCTGGTTCAGGTTATGGATTGACGGATACCTTTGAAAAACCGGTCGTTGTGCTTAAAAACTCTTTTCTTTAGCATATCGACTGTGTACTCATATTTCAAACTAAAAGGTGTTTATGATTGATAATTGATTTTCATTAAAACCTTCGTTGTATTGCAAAACAATTTCTATTAGCAAGATACGATTGTTTTTCAAATCTCTTTTCATCAGTGATCTCAATTAAACTGTTCACTTCACTCCGTGTTGTCTTCTGCGAAACCTTGTCAAGGAAATTCTTTGGAATTATACGATCCTGAGCGTACTTGTACGATCAGCGAGGAACCGTGGGCGTGTTCCTCAATTCAGAAAGTGATCAAAGACACTTTGCGCTTTTGCTAAACGTTTATATGCGTAGTTCGCGCTGGCGGCGTTTGCGTGATCGATGCGTCATCCGCAGCGCATGCTCACAATACATTCATCTCTAAAGAAATCATGATAAGTGCTTCAACGACAATACTTTGACTCCATGCTTCGCTATCTTCCAACAAATATCATGAACCGGTAGCTTCGCTGCTCGATGAAAAAAATCATGATCCGTAATGTGATATGCGGTCCAAACGTCACAACATCACATAATACCAACATCACAATGAAAAGTCGAGATTTATGTTAGCGATATTCTCAATGCGAAACTCACTTAATCACGTGGATGGGTTAAAGACCTCTTGCGATCATCCAAACATGAGGAACATGAAGAATCAAAGACTACGCGTGCTAACGAGCAAAAGAACTTAATCAATAATCCTAGAACAATCTAATGTAATATCTGTTTGTATTCATTGTAAATTGAGGTGACCTCCGCAGGGAAAGATTGTTAGGAATTAGAAAATTCGATGTTAAAGAGTCTTAGCCTCAAGTATATGTAGATAGAAAGCTTCGTGTTCATTAGTCAAGTTATGTTAGTAAGTAGTTTGTTAAGTAACACCGTAACTTGGTCTTTACCCAGCCATTTATGCACGATCCACGGCCCGTAGGTGGCGTTTATTTGTAAGACACTATAAATACCCTCTATCTCCCAAGGTAGAGGGTTGGAGCTTCAATACAATTTTTCTTTGTTTCACATAGTTCCCAACTCTCTTCCCTTTCTCTCTCTAGAACTTTCGTCTCTAAACAACTTGTACGCATCATATGATTATTGTTTAGTGTGTTTGTGAAATCCTATATCCTACATTGCGAGCCAAGGGATGTAGCACCAATGCAAAAAGAGGAGAGGTCGAGGAAATTACACGCGCTTGGTGTGACCATAAAGTGTGTTCCCCGTAATAAAGCCTGGTAGGTTTAGAATAACAAAAAAACCAATCGGTGATATAGAGGAAGCGATTAGAGGCCGACATAACCTCGCGATGTACCAAATTGAAGGCGTTCTTGAAGTCCACCAATAACATCGAAAGACCCACCTCATCTCCACGATCTTCAACCACGCGATTTACAGCATGAAGAATGAAACACATCGGTAGCTTTTATTATTATTATTATTATTAATTTTGTATATTTGTCTTTTACTACCTTTAATTTGTCAGCAATAACAACAAACCCAATCCCGTCAGGGCAAGATATGAAAGAAGTAGAATATAGACAGATCTTACCCCTACCTTAGGATAAACCCGAGAGTGAAGAGAATGCTTTCAACGAGACATCTGACAAATACAGGTGTATGAATGAAAGAGAAGAGAAAAGGGAGCAAAAGAGTCAGACTGCTTCCAACTACCTTTAATTTGTCAATTTTATTTTTTATGTTTCATATATTTTTTTGACAGTCTTATCTATTTTATTAACATGAGAAAAAGTTTTTTTAATGGTTTTCAGTATACTAAATTTGACTTGTCAAACTTTATATCTTATTTTTGTATTTGGTGTTTCGAAGTTTTATAATAAAAAACCAAATTCTAAAAATTAATGAAATTGAAAAAGGAAAAAGAAAAAAAATTATTACAATCATTTAAAAGCATGGAGTGTGGTAACATCATAACGGCGCCACTAACACTTGGATAGGCCAACGACGCCGTAATTCCCACATTATCACCCCCCCGGCGCCATTGAGCGTGTGTAAGCGGCGCAACATCATTCACAACCACTTTTTCTGTGTGTCTCTGTGTGTGTGTGTGTGTATATATATATATATATATATATATATATATATATATATATATATCTTTTTTCACATTATATAAATCTAGGATGAGCCGCGATTACCTCGATTCCAGGCGCAATCCGTGCCGAATCCCAATTTTTTTCGAGCATAAATTAGTGGTACCGCGTGCCGTCCGCGGGATTCGGATCGATGCGTCTGCAATCGGGGTTTTCGGCTTTTCGAGAATTTTCCGATTTGGTACCGGTCCCGTGCGAGTTAGTGGTCCCGATTTTTTCACCTTATTTCGTAGTCGATTCACGCTCGTATTTCAAGAATTTGAGTCGATGCGTTCCCCGATGCGGTACGATGGTTCGGTTGATTTCGGATTCGGTTGAAATATATCCATATACATGCAACAATTTTTACACATAATTACTTCCATTTTCAATTTAATTTATTATACACAAACAAACATTTACTTCCATTTTCACTTTCAAAATAATGTCTCAACAATCTAGCGCTATGTTTTTCAACAATCTTCTCGGTATATTGCAACAATCATACTCGTCAAACCCTCCTGCACCTTTGTCATGACACTAAATATCTTCCTCACACCATCCCAATTTCCCCTCGCTTGGTAGCCAATACTCTATGCCGTCATACACCACTGAACAATTATTTCATCAACAACAACAACTACTTAACCAACAATATCAAAATCTTCAACAAAATCCACCACAATTCCAACCATCACAACAAAACCGCGGTCGATCATCTGCAGTACTTGAAGCCCGCGTCCCATGAAAGGACATGAAGAAATGGAAAAAGACCCGCAAAATGTATCACAATCTACATACCCAACACAACCGTATGAACCAACACTACCTCATAGTCGTTGGACGCCGGAGGAGGAAACGTTATTATCCTAGTGTATGTTAACGTTTCCGAGAATAACAAACTCGGAAATGGCCAAAAGGTCGAATCATTTTGGTACAAGGTTTTTCACGAGTTCAACAAAACTTCCCCATATCAAGGATATGTTACGTTGGCGAAAGATAAACGGCCAGCGCATTGCCTAAGGTTCAATGTTACCTTCAAACATTTGAAATGTTTGATTACAAGTGGGGAAAATAATGTTGATCTTATGACCCGTATTTGGCAAGCATATTGTGAGAAGTCAAAAACAGAAAAAGCATTTTCTCAAGACGGGGCATGGGCAAAACTAAGACGACGCGTCAAGTGGGATTCGACCAACCTCGTTGATTCCAGTGATCTCACCGGACATCTCGAACTCTTTGGCGATAATGTGAGACCACGTCCCCCGTCAAACTATGTCACTTGAAAAAACAAATCAGAAACTACGTCAAGCACCACGGGAGGTAAGACGCCGAATTTTGATGCTTTACAAAATGAGTATAATCAAACGAGAAGCCGATGGTGTAAGAGAAAGAATGAACAATAATGCTGTTGGAAAAAAATGAGATTTTTTCGGCACTAGCACAAATGATATGTCGGAGGAGGATGCCTACATGATCAACATGCAAAAAAAAAGAAATCCATCGAAAATATAGGATGAACCGCAATTAGTCTTCTCCGTTTATTCTTTTTTGTATTTTTTAATTTCGTATTAAAAAAAAATTATATGTTTTTAAAAATAATTTATGTAATTTATTTACTATTTTTTTCGTAATGTAATTTGTATTTCTATTTGAATGAATTAAAAATTAGTCGATCTGAGTTATTAGTCAAGAGAGCAAGGTGCAGTGTGTTATTGGTATGTTTGTGTACCAATGGATAACATGTCATGATGCATCCTTTTTGCATGTTACTCATCACTAGCCACTCTACTGAGTTAACGCCGTTTTTTTTTTTTAATCTTATTTTTGTGTGTGAGTGTGACATTTTTGGTGGAGTATTTGTGGGACCTACGTTCACCAATAAGTGTTATAGTTTTTTTTGTTTTGTTATGATGATGTTTTAGTTATTGGTATATTATTGGAGAGGTGATGAGGTGGCGCTGAGGTGACACACTAATAGATGTTATTCGATCATTGCATCTAGTTCTCTAAGGAATTTTAGTGTGTAAATGTAAAAAGTGAAATGCTAAGTTGACGATGAATGACGAAATGGCTCAAGCCACAACACCCGTCCTCTAAGAGCAACTGCAATGCAATTTTTTAAAGTACTTTTCACTATTTGAATAAGTTATTTGAATGACTTGACTCATTGTGGCAAAAGCTTTGCAAATGACTTTTAGCAAAATAGTTTGGTAGAGATCAAGCGTTTGATAACAAATAATACAAGTTATTGTCATTAAATGAAGACTTGTTGAGGAGGTATGAAAAGCATTTATTCGTTTTCGTCCAATTTTCTTACGTTTGTATCCGTTTTTATATGTTTCGTCTGTTTTCATACGTTCTTATCCGTTTTCATCCATTTTGTATGTTTGTTTTTTTATCGTTTTAGATACCGTTTTTCTTTTACGTTTTTTTATTGCTTTCATCCGTTTCGTCAGTTTATCGTTTTTGCTTGTTTTTTTACACATTTTATACATTTTGTACGTTTTCTTAAGTTTTCATACATTTATCCGTTTTCTACGTTTTATTAGTTTTCGTTCTTTTTTATATTTTTGTTCGTTTTTTATACATTTATATCGTTTTATGCAATTTTATCTATTTTGTATGTATAAAATGGGCAAAATATGCATGCGGATAAAATGTATGCGGATAAAACATATGAAACGTAAAAATGGCAAAGGACAAAACATATGATAATGTAAGCGAGCAAAATGTAAAATGCTTTCGTGGACGGTAGCATTATAAAATTGTATGACCACTTAAGAAAAATGGACGAAAAAGTATAAATACGTATGAAAACGGAGGAAAAACATACAAAAAAGTGAAAAACGGATAAAAGCATATAAAAATGGACGAAAACATATAAAAACGGAAGAAAACGGATAAAAACATAAGACGGGGCGAAAAATTTATAAGCATTATGAAAAGTAAGAGCGGCGTATGGAAGGCATTGTAAAAGCGGATAAGCGTATTAAGAAGCGGACAGCGTAAAAGCGGGGCAAAGCACTCAAATGGAGCCACGTGTATAAAAGCGAGGATACGTCGCAGCGGATAAATGCGTATGAAAATACAAAAATGTCAAACGATAAAAGCGGATAAAACTTATAAAAGCGGATGAAAACGTATAAAGCGGATAAAGTAGCAGAAAAATTAGCAGCATTAAAAGCGGGCGAAAACGTATAAAGCCCGACAAAGGCGTATAAGCGGATAAAACTTATAAAGCGAGAAAGTATAAAGCGTGTGAAAACTTTAAGTTATAAACAACGTCTACTATTGGGATAGGCGATGCAGTCTTTTAGCAAATGGGCTTTGCGTGTAAATGATATCGAAACTAACTTGATACCAGTTAAACTAAAGGGTCGGGTGTGTTATTTGTTTCCATATTAGGGACTTCCAATGCAACTTTAAATGTCGAATGACGAAAGTTGTTACTTTTGACATACCACAGGGACCATCAATGTAATTTACTCTTTTTTTTTATTAACAGTATATGTTGATTAAAATATGTTACTTTTTGAATAATAAAAAGAAAAAAAAAGAAAAAAAAACTTTTTCTAATAACTCTTAAAAAATAATAATATAATTTTTTTTGGTTATTTTCTAAAATATAGTTATATTTATCACGAGGTCCAAAATTAATACAGAAAAAGTATGTGTATTTTGTTCACAGAAAGAAAGTAAGATGATAAACATGATATTCTTTGTTGGTATGAAGTGAAATTTGGCAGTTTTGGCAGAAGTAGGGCTCAGTCGCAGTGCAAGAAAAGTGGGGGGAGAGAGTTTTGTCATTGGGAAGATGAAAATCATTTCCTTTCACTCAACATATAAATTCCATGTTACTCCCACATTATTTTTCAGGAATAATGAAATTATCTTTTTAAATGTGTAGAAATTTAATACGTGACTAGTTTAGAAACATCAACCGGTTGTCATAACTTTACGAGAGATGATTTTCACATTTTAATAAATGGTTGAGATACTTAAATTTTGATTGTTCGGATATTTATATCTTGAGGTCTCCAATCGTTTAAAAGTGTCTTGAAATCACCATAAACTGAAACGAAAAAAAGAATTGAGAAGGATATAAAATGGCTATGTTTGGTACGAAGCTTTTTGGAATTTTTTTGAAACGATGAATAGTGAGCAATGAGTTTTTTTTATTTTTATTGTTCGTTTTTTAAAGAAGCGGCGAGCTTTGCTATTTTTTAAGAATATTTATTTTTCTAATACTTTAAAAAAAAAGAGAAGTGTTAAATGTTGCTACTCGCTTCACTACTATTACACACTTATATATGGGTAGACTAGACTTGACTTGAATATAGAACTCAAAATTTTTAAAGATACAATTAATATATCACAATTATTTATTTTTTATCAAAATTTAAAAAGTTATTTTATTTTTCAAAATAAAATATTTTGCAAATGTTAATTCGTTAAAGGTTCTTACCATCCGTTTTATTTTATTTATTTTCTTCGCCGATAATCTATTTATTGTCGCTTAACTATTTTATGTTTATATATTTTATTTTATATTTAATATGTTTTTTTTCAAAATAAAATATTTTGCAAACGGTAAGTTTAAGATACTTTATTTTATTTAACTTCAAATTTTGATCGTGTTTAAAAAAATGTCAATTTAATGACATTTGTTTGTGTCACCACAGTTTCTTGGTAGTGATTTTCGTCATTTTGTTACATCAAAACTTTTAGGGTGTGCTTAGTTCAAACTAGGTAATGAGAAAAGGAATAACTAAAAGAAAAGAAAAGGTAAAGAAATCATTCATTTTAATTTATCAAGTAATGGCTCATTAACCACTATTACAGTGTAATAAATCATTGCATTAAAGTCTAACAAACATCATTAATCACTATCTTTGTTATTAATTATCCTTCAATACCCTCAACCAAGTACACCCTTATTCATTTCTTACACTACACCAACCGAAACCACAAGCCAATAAAAACTAAAGAGTTAAAACACGACACACTATACGTAGTTAGTATGCTAGTGTTTAGTTACCTGGATCGTTTGATATTTAGAAAAGCATTTGTTGAAATTTAGATGTCTACTTATCAAATTAACTAGCGCGGGTATTCGACAGCATCGAGAGGCATACCTAGTCTTAGTGTAGGCGGGATGGCCTAATTACCATCACCCTGCGTGCACATCACCTCTATCCAAAAAAAACCTTCCAACTCAAAACTACCCAATTTTACCCTAACACTACCCTAAGTGGAGGGAGTGGTCACCTAATACCCGATTTTATTTATTTATTTTATTTTTTATTTTATTTTTATTTTTTTTCATACATAAAATCACATACAATATTTAAAATAAAAACATACCATTTCATTAAAAAAAAAACATTACATAATACTTAAAAAAAAAAACATAACATAATACTTAAAAATAACTAGATTAAAATAAAAAAACCCACTAATCATCGAAATGCGGCAAGTATTGAGGTGCTACGTGTTCGCGGAGATCATATCAAGACGGTCATGGAGAACTTCGCCTAGTAACTCCGCCACGACAAGCCGTCAATCGGCCGGACCGACTCATCCATTATATGAACCGGTGAGATTGCCCTCCCCTCGCGTTTTGGTAATTATTTTTTGTTTTTGAGATATTTGTGTGTGTTTTATTTGAAAATAAAGAGAGTAAGTTATTTGGTTTTAAAGAGAATTATTATTATTATTATTATTATTATTATTATTATTATTATTATTATTATTATTTTATTTATTTATTTATTTATTCTTTTATTGAAACCATGTAAATAGCCGTTTGGCTCCCAACGGTCAAAAAATCCAACGCTCCATCACTTAAAACATTCGGCTTCCAAGACCGAAAATGATACCCGATTTTGGTACCCAAAGTGGTGGCGGCGGTAGCATCACGTAAGGTACCGAATCCTTACCCGATACCACTCCCTCCTCCCTTATTGCTGATGTTTTAGATGTGTGAGAGAGATATGAAATGGTTTGTGTGTATTTCTATAGTGGATGCGGTTATATATTTTTAATAATCATTACTGATAATAATGATTTTTTAGCGGCTACACATTTTTTATAATAGGCTATAAATGATATGAAAACTATATTTAATTTAGTGAAAACGTCTGTATTTAATTTTGAATAATTGGATTTATTGAATTTTAAGCTTTCCTCTTATAGTAAGTATGTGAGTTTATTTTTTTTAAGATTTTCTTTTTAAAAATGGCCTAAATACATTATAATATAGTTAAGATAATGAAAGGCTAGATATAGAAAAAATTAAAGGATTTGACTCATTACTTCGAAATAAATGGTGCTTTTAAAAAACCTAAAGGAACCAAATTCGATGATCTTTCGAAGGATATCACACCCAGGCCAAGAGTTATTCAATTTCAATTGGGAGCTTTCATTTTTGACTAGGGCCGAAAACGAACCAGATGTATGGGAACAAAGTTTTGTTCATATTCTTTCATTTAGTTATATCCAGACAAATAAATGATACAAACGCTTAAACGGATGTATTTTTTTGTTCATGTTCGTTAAGAATTGCGATTGTTCATGTTTGTTTATATTTGTTCATTAAGAGATTAAATGAACATAAATGAACGAAATAATTAATGTATGAAAACAAACAAAAAAATATACAATATATTATATTTTATGCGTGTTCATGTGTTTGAGTGTACCAATTTTTAAGAATGTCATAAAAATATATGATATACGGCCATCAACAAATAAACGAACATTAACAAACGTATAATCATACGTCCACGAACATAAATGAACGCAAAGACTTTTGTTCATGTTCGCTCATTTAACTAAACGGATATAAAATCTTGTTCATGTTCATTCACTTAATAATAAACGCACATAAACGAATATTTTACCGCACGATTCATGAAATGTTCACTAAACGTTTGGTTTATTTACGGCATTAATTTTGAGTGTTAGCTTGTTGTTTTCTAGTTTAGCTTATCATGCTTACTCGTAGTTGTTGACAGAATCTTTCCTTAAAAACAACCTCAAGCAATGTTTACCTTTTATTTGCGAATAGGGTGAAGTTGTGAATAAACTCAAGACTTATTTTTTCAAAAACCTTCCATTTTCATGTCCCAACAAAGACATTTGCTATGGAGAAATAGACGCAAGGTTGATCCAAAGTTGTTGTGTGTGAGGTTGAACCAGTGACGAACCGAAGCGCCCCGACACCCACGATTTTTCATAGTTAATTTTGTTTAAAACATCGATTTTTCTTAAATGCACCTGGTCCCTGAAATTTGTGTTTGTAGCATTGCTTAGTTTATTTTAAGTGCACATGATCATTTTGTTTCCTGATTCCGTCCCTGAGTTGAACTTGAGAAGTCGACTAGAGAATCCCAAGCACACATCATGGCCATAGGGTAAACGGTGAGCACGTGAAAGCCGGGATCGATCGGTAAAAGCTCGAACGAGCCGAGTTAAACGAAAGCTGAGCCCGAGTTCGAGCCAATTTTGGCTCATTTAATAATCGAAGCTCGAGCCCGAGTTTCAGATAAAGCTCGAGCAGGCTCGCGAGCCTAAACGAGCCTTAATTATATACGTATATATCGCTCTATACGATAAACGCTTAAAAGTAGTAACCGAGCTCGAGCTTTATGTAATTAACGAGCCGAGCTCAAAACATCATAAAATTAGTCGAAATGAATGAGCTCGAAGCCAGGAAAATTTTCACGAATGACCGAAAGCTCAAAGTATAAACTGAACGAGCTAAGCCCGAAGCTCAGCTTTATATATATAAACAGCCAGCTCGAAGCCTTAACGAAATTTCTGTCCGCTCGGCTCGCTTCCATTCCCCTACTACACACCTTTGGGGGTTATCTTTAGCAAGCATTTATGTCATGTTTTGTTTTGCTTTCTTTTCCAGATTCGTTTTGTAAGGAATTTATTTTATCGCAACTACTACGAACTTTCACTTATCGTCGTTTGTTTTCATATCTAATCCAGTTTCATTTGCTGATGTGCTTCGTAGATTTCTTATACGTTTTATGGGTTGCATGTAGCTCTTTTCGTGGTTGTTTATGTCGAACATGCCATTTTACTCTTCTAAAATGTTGAGTTCCATGTTCGAATCGTTTAACAAAAATTAGTCTACTAAAAGCGATTGGTTATTCATATATGCCTAATTGAAATGATAATTTTACCTCCCATGATTTTGGTGTTTTTTTAGTTTTCTTTTATCTTTTTTCTTTTTGTTTCTTATTTTGCTTTTGTTTTTTTTCTTCTTTAAATATATACATACTTATTTTGTTGTCACTATTCTTGAATAAAATATAATTTATGTTACTATTTTCGGATGTATGAATAATTAATTCTTTTATATTATGAGCAAGGTAACGAATATAAACACCCTTGTTATATTTTGATTAGGTTTGGAATGATGTTTAGACTACAAGGCATGTTAATCATATTTTCATCTTACATATTAGTATCACATCAGTTTTTTTTATTTTCTCATTTTTTCTCACATCCTCTCACATTTTTATGGACATGGTTACCTTACCATCACCTTAATATACATTGTTATTTTTATTTTAATACTTACGAAATTATAAACGTAAACGTACGAAATTAAAAACTTTTATTCATAAATTAAAAAATTGCATAGACTTCGAATATCAAAAATATTACTACATTTATTGGATCGTAAGATATCCTCTGGTTGATGTTCTTAGGACGGGTACCAATCGGGATATATCACATTTCGTTTGTCTTTTCGAACCATATTATGTAATATGATGCATGTATGCATCATATTCATTATTTTTTTTTCATCTTCGTTCAGGATTGGCTAATACCTCCCATTTCTTTTCAGAATACTAAACGTTATTTTAACATCTTTCCTTACCGATTCCTGCATTTGCTTATACCTTATTCGTTTGTGGTCATCATCTGATCATTCTGAAATCGTCTTAACGAGTGTCGCCAATTCCGGATATATCTCGTCAACAAGATAGTAGCCCCATGGGTAAGTTACGCCATTAGTAACAAACAAAATCTTTGGTGCTTTTCCCTCTTTAAGGTCGTTAAATAAAGAGGATTGTTGTAAAACGTTGATCTCGTTGTTCGACCCTAAAACACCAAAGAAAGCATGCCAAATTCATAAGTCTTGTGACGCAACAAATTTCAGCAAAATGAATGGATTTAGACCATGACCACGTCTAACATATACCCCTATGTGCGTTCGGACCACCAAACCACTCTCAATATGTACAATCAAGGCTTCTTAACATCTCTGAAAACCCGCACGTTTCTTCGTGATCTCGATAAAGCTTCACAACTTCAGTTATAGTAGGTTTCCTCAAATATTATAGACAAAAAATTTCCATAACAGAGTTACAAAAATTATCAAGAGATCGACGAAATTTTTTCTCCCTCATTTGTAGATGTTAGTCTAAAGCATCAGGAATCGTGCTGTATGATAATTGGATTGTGGAGGTGCATTTCCTTAACGTGGGAATGCCTTTTTTTCGGATATAGTCAATATTATTACGAAAGAATGGATAATGGATAGTTACCTCCCGAACTATCCAGTTGAAAAGGCGGCGACTCATTCAGAACCTTTTCCAGAAGGTATATTCATCGTACATCGGGTTATCGCTAAAATAAGGGTCGACTAAACGATCATGAGCACCATAACGATCTCGCTCTATGCCCTTTCTCGTCGGTCAATTTTCTTGTCGTCTATTCCTACTAAACGATATCGCTCTTCCAATAAAATTCAAGTTCCGTCTTACAATTTCTTGTTCTTCTTTTGAGTCGGTGAACGAAAATGTATCGAATCCATTTAAATAATGAGGAATGAAATATATGTTGTTTGAATGAAATATGAGAATATGTGTATAAAAATGATGAATTTTAGGTTATTTATAGGTAAAAATAAGGTAGTGTAATTTATTATTATTTTGTTTTTTATTTTTTTTTAAACTAAGTAATGGCTAGAAATAAGAAAATGGGACCCACATATAGTAAATAAAACCACCTAGGGCTGAGCCGGTCCATTCAAAGACCTAATTCCGAAACCAAACCAAAAATCACGAAACCGAAAATTTGTAAAATCCTAATCAAACCGAATCCGATAGGTATCGGTTCGGTTTTCGCGGCTAAGCCTTTGAGTGGTTTAGGTATTTTTGTCGGTTTGGGTCAAAACACAACTCGAAATGCCAAATCGAAAAACTAAATCTAAACCGAACCAAGGGTCGGTTTGCCTGCTCAGCTTTTTCATTTCGGTCCACGTTTTAACCTTCCATGCTCAGCCCTACAACCACCAAAAATGTGAATTTTTTTCCTTTATTCGCGCGTGGCTTGGGCCTTGGACATGGGGTCGTGCATGATCAAGCGATCACTAAGTTGTTGAAACGCCCAATGCTGTTAGCCTTAGTTTAGTCACTTATTTGAAAAAGAGAAGTTTTCAAAAGCCTTTTTAATTAAATAATGGTTTGCACCCACTATCAAAAGTCTTTAGGTCCAGCAGTATGTGAATGACCCATTAACTTACGCTCAGTTCTCGAGTTTTGAGTGAAAGTAAATGGAAAAGAATAGGAAAGGGAAAAGAAAAGGAAAAAGAAAGGAATTGTTAGTTGATATGTTTTTGAGATGAGAGAAAGAAGAAAGGAAAAGAAAAGTAATCATGTTCATGAGTGGGAGGAAAACGAAAATAACTTGTTTAATTTGCACATATACCCTTTAGTTGTTAATGTCAAATCCTTTTATAAAGGTATATTAGTCTTTACATAATACAGTATAAGTTTTTATTTCTTTTCTCTTTCCTCCTAATAAAAATAGGAGAAAGATTTTTTTAACCAAATTTCTTTTCATTTTTTGTTTCCATTTCCTTTTCCTCTTTTTAAAAAAATTCAAGAACACAAAATATGTTCTATTTCTTTTCCTTTCCTCTCAAATTGAAACTCGAGAGATTGTAAGTTAAGTTTAGTTGAAAACATGTGAGTTATAATTTGTGAGATGGGTAAGTCGTAATAAATTTGTCATTTAAAATAAAATGGTTTACACCTACCTATTAGCAAGGAAGAAGAATAGCATTAGGCTAGACATATCAAATCAATGTATTTATTATGACCATCTTTTATACGAGTATTTAACTTCTGGACATTGAGAAAAAAAGGGCTAAACTCCCCTTTTGTAAGCTTAAAACTCGGGAGAAACAAACTCTCTCTCATGTAAGCTACTACATACACACAAACAAAAATACACGTACTTGTTCATACCCACTGATACATAAACATCTTTACAAACAGTAAGTTAAGCTCAAAACAAAACCAACAGCAAAAAGTTGCAGATAGAGATAGAGTTAGAGAGAGAAAGACATGGAGGGTGGTGATGGAGGTACTTCATCTTCATGTTTGATGAGTTTTGGAGACAACAACCACAACATTAATAACAACACTAACAACAACAACATTGGATCACTATGTCTTGTTCCTATTTCATACAACAACAACAACAATAACCTAATTTTCTCCAATAATAATAATAACTGTGGGACTTCCTCTTCTGCTTCTGGTATGATGCTTCAAGACAATAACATTAAAGCCAAGATCATGTCTCATCCTCATTACCCTCGTCTTTTATCAGCTTATCTCAACTGTCAAAAGGTCACCCTGCATATCTCTCTCTAAAGTATATAACTATATATAGATCTACTTGTCTCACATGAAAAAAAATGAAAAAAAGGGTTTGATAATCACTATTGCTTCATTTAGTATAGTTTAGTAGAAGAAACACAAAACTGTGTTTCTTGATTTGTGTCTTTTTCTCTGTGTGTATGTGACATCATTTATTATAGTCATTTCTTCATTTAGTATATAAATACTTATACAAGAAATAACTGATAACTATGCAAGAAGTATACAGTATAAGATATTTCATATTTATTGCTTTTATATTTGATGCATTTAATACAGATAGGAGCACCACCTGAAGTTGTGGAAAGGCTAGAGGAAGCTTGCAGGGCTTCAGTGGTAGCTGCCATGTCAAGCCGTGAAGGTGGTGGTGGTGGTAGCAGTGATGGTGGTATGATGATGATTGGACAAGATCCAGCACTTGATCAGTTCATGGAAGCTTACTGTGAGATGCTCATAAAATATGAACAAGAACTTTCAAAACCCTTTAAAGAAGCCATGCTTTTTCTTTCAAGAGTTGAATCACAGTTCAAAGCCATCTCTATTTCTACTTCTGATTCTGGTATTTTCTTTGTTTTTTAGGGTGTGTTTGTGATATTTAGCCTTTTTGAAAGAGATTATGGTCTTTAAGATAATCATTAAAGGCATGTTTAATCACTACTTTTTAAAAAATACTTTTATAATCTCTACATCTACATTTATTAATACAATCACCATAAAGAAACTAGCTTAGCACTATTTGGTGAGTAAAAGATCTTAAAAAACTTTTGTTACAAATTTTGTCAAAAACACAATTTCCAAGAATTGACAAATAGTTTACCTACAGTTTCATATCACAATTCTTGTGAAAGTTTTTTTTTTTTTTTTGAAAAGTTTATCATCTTCCTGTATATAACCATGTAAGCTTTTGATATATAAGGGTTATCTATTATCTATTTATGACCCTATGAGGCTATGTTTGATCTATATGCATGTATAATGTAAAGACATGTCCCAAATAATCTATTTTTATGAATCTTTCACTCCGTCTTTGAAGGTTTTTGCACTGTTTTACTAGTGAAATAACCAGTACAAATATCTTGTTTTTCACCCCCCTGAAATGTAGATACATACAAAGTACACTTATATGTCTCTTCTCTTGGCAGTATCAGGTTGAATTACATTGTTTTTTTACCCTCTTAAGGCTTTTTTTTGGTACAATTAACATAAGGTTAGATGTTGGCACCGTTAAAAAATAAAAAGAAACGTTTTTTATTTTATTTTTTTGGCATGGAGCCCATGGAGGGTAGTGAGTCGTCTACTATTTTCTTCAACAATATATAGTCAAGGGCTTGTTGAAGAGTTAACATTAAATGAACTTGATTTCAGATTTTGTGATGACAAGGATTTTATGACTGTGTACTTGATTAGGTAGTATGTGTAGCCTTCTAACCCTTTTTCTGGGGAGTAAAATTGCATCTAAATTGTGATGAGATGCACACATTTTTTGGAGTTGGCTCTTGAAAGGTCCAAAACAGGTGAAACGCCTGGTGACTTTCGTATTCTTGTTAGCTTGCTACCAAGAAAAAAAAAAGGTTCTATACGTAAATATTGTACGCACGAACTCCATGACTATATATGAATCTGTAAATGGTATGATTTTTACCCTTATTAGCTCTACAATTTTTGGAAGACTATTGTTTTCGGCTTCTTTGTCTAGACCATTCATTTTTTGATTCCAACGTGGCTTAGTAATTATTAGGTTCATTGTGAATCTTGCTTCAGTTCCGTTTTAGAGAAGACATCCTATCATGACTTTATATGTTATAGATGTGTGGCATATTGTTGTTTCTAAAGAAACGGAATCCTCATGCAATGAAGAAAGAATTATAATTGCTCATGTGCTTATATAAATGGTTTCATAATTGTGTATCTGTTTCTGATTTTTTCCATGATATTTGATGTAAAAATCAGCTGGTGGTGATGGAGGTTTGGACAGAAATGGATCATCTGAAGAAGAGGTGGATGTAAGTAACAATCTCGTAGATCCTCAAGCTGAAGATCGGGAACTAAAGGGTCAGCTATTGCGCAAGTATAGCGGGTATTTAGGAAGTCTCAAGCAAGAGTTCATGAAAAAGAGAAAGAAAGGAAAGTTGCCCAAAGAAGCTCGCCAACAGTTGCTTGACTGGTGGACTAGGCATTACAAATGGCCATACCCTTCGGTAAATCATGTTTTCACTGATCGTATGTTATGTTCTTGATGAATTGAATCTTACCTTTGTTTTGAGAAACTGATCATGTTATTTATGCACAGGAAGCTCAGAAACTGGCACTGGCCGAATCAACAGGACTAGACCAGAAGCAGATAAACAACTGGTTCATTAACCAAAGGAAACGACACTGGAAGCCATCTGAAGACATGCAATTTGTGGTGATGGATGCAGCTCATCCTCACTATTTTATGGAAAGCATGCTCGGGAACCCTTATCCCATGGACGTGTCGCTTCTCTAGGGTTATATATTTATCCAGCGTGATGTGAAATCTCACAAAGAATAATATTATGTCTACAAGAACATGATTGGAAGATGAGGGTTTTGCAAGTTTGTGTCGAGTGTTAAAGATGTTATTCTAGTGTTCTCCCGTTGCCATTTTGGCATGTCGATCATGAAACTTTGAATGATTCTAGACATTGATATGTTAGCCATGTACTTAAGCACTACTAGTAGTATTATAATCTATGTTTTGTTGTCTTATTTTGACATTAAAAATGAATTACCCGCCCCGTGATGGATAGTTAAAATATCCCAATTAACCGAACCGAACCGCCCCATGAACACCCCTAATAGTTTGTTGACATTTTAAATTAAAATGTTGTAGCTCAAGATTATCATTGATGTCATTTTTGTTATGGTTTTTTATATCAAGGATGTATAAGGCTGGTCGCAATCGAGGCTTTGAAATCGGTTGGGCACGAGATTTTTTGACCCTCGACCGATTTGAGATCGGTTGGGCACGGATGTGGTGGCCGGTTGCCACATCGGTCGTTGACCCATTTTTTGCAATATCGGTTACATTTCCACTCGATGTTCAAGCTACGTTTTGTCCCATTTTCCCAACGTATACATGCACATTTAATACAAATTTAAAAAAACAACCGTTTGGTCATCCAACTAAAAAAAAAAAATTCAAACCCATTTTACCACTCTATAAATACCAACTTCTCCTCAAACACAATTCACCACTCACCATTTCTCATCTATATTCAATCAACCATTCTAACGAAATACCCACGAAACACAATTTTTAATATGTCGTCATTCGAGCATTTATTCGGTTCTTCTTCGTCTTCCGACGAGGAAGAAGTTTTTAGTGAGTTTGCGGATTTTGCTTGGAAGGCTTACAAAGCATCACACCAAAAACCCACGAAGGTACATACGTAGGGATCATGAGGTGCTCATAATCATTTAGTGGCGGCATACTCTCGAAAACCAGCTGACGAAGAACATTCTCTCGGAGGTTCCGTATGAGCCGAGAGCTATTCACAGAAATTGTTCGAGAGATAACCGATCACTCTACTTATTTTCAACAAACACTTGATGCTAGGGGCGTACCTAGTATTAGCCCATTGGTCAAGTGTACTGCGACAATTCGTCAATTGGAATACGCGGCCGTTCCTGATTCTCTTGACGAGTCTCGGCACTTGGTGCATCCAAAACCCGTGAATGTCTTCGTAAGTTTTGCGAGGTTATCATGGAGTTATATGGTCGTGAGTATTTGCGAGGCCCACGTATTCGACCTTGAAAGAATATATGCTCATCACGAGCATAAGCATGGCTTTTCCGGATGATGGGAAGCATTGATTGTACAAGCCGGAGCGGGAGAATTGCCCGAATAGTGAGAGAGCTCAACATTCTAGGGTGATCACGGGCCACATCCATTCATTTTGTTGGAAGCGGTCGCTTCCCAAGATTTATGGATTTGGCATGCGTTCTTTGGTGTCTCCGAATGAATAACGACGTAAGCTTTTACGTCGTTCACCTGTTTTTAATGATATCAAATCTGAGAGAGCACCAGACCTTGAGTTTGAGGCTAACGATGTGGCTTGTAAAAGGGGATATTATCTTACTGATGGGATATATCCATAATGGTCCGTTCTTATGAAGTCTATTTCAAATCCTCCCACGGCTGATCGTAAAAGATGTTTGTACAAGAGGAGGCACCAAAGCCGCAGGAAAGATGTGGAACGGGCTTTTGGTGTGTTGAAAAAAAGTAGAAAATGCTTAAAGTTCCTTTTCGCCGAGGGTTTTTAGAAATGATATCCAAGATATTATGTATACATGTATCATATTACATAATATGATTATCCACACAAGCAAATGGCGATATGTCCTACATTGTTTGAAGATGAGGGACACCAAGATCATGATCCCTTAAGAACGCATGCAAAATCAATGGTGGTTACTCAGGAGCTAATGGACTCAACAACTCATCAAAACTTAAAATCTGATTTGGTCGAACACATTTGGAGAAATCATCGACATCATGTCGAACCAGTGAATCAAGTCGATAGTGACGATAACGAAGACGATGAAGAGTTTTTGTAATGTGTTAACGTTATTTGAATTTCGTATTGTAATGTTTTTTTTTTTTTTTTTTAAATTGGTAGTGTATTGTTTTTTTTTTAATTTCGTAATGTAATGTTTTTTTTTTTTTAATTTGAATGAAATTTAAATTTAATGTTAAAAATGTTTGAATTAAAAAAAAAAAAAAAATCTTGGGTCGTCGACCGGGCATCCGGGTTGTCCTGGTCACGGAGAGAAAGCGACGCGTGTAGGTTGTCCCAAGTCGTCCCAGGTTGTGACCGGGACCGGCCTAACTTTTTTTTTAGGAAATAGAGTATTGTTTAGAAAAATAAGACATGAAAGGTCAAACAGCATAATAGGTACCAAAACGTCAAGTCTATAAGTCTTGGTGATATATAGTTAGCCATCAATAACAATTCACGAAAAGACTAGTACAATGATGAACAATTTAATTTTACTTGCAAAATTCATGAAAAATGTGAAAGCTTAAAACATATTTCTTGAACTTACGTCGAGAAAATATATACGCTGACCATTAGATAATCGTCATTACAAAAAATAATAAGCTAAATAATTATTACAAGTGTATTTACGATTATTAAATACTTATAGCATGGTGGAAATATTGTTCAATTATGTAATTTTGACATTATGACATGTTTGACAAAATATATACAATCATAAGAGCATGAAATGAAACGAAATGATATTCGGTCAAAATATATACAATCATAAGAGCATGAGGTATGGCAATGAGCTTGGCTCGCTTGACCGAGGTGGCACCTCCGCCGAAACTCGCCAAAGCTCGCCACCACACCACAAAGCTTCGTCACTTTGAGCTTCGTTGCTCCCAAAACGACAAAAAAAGTTTTAGACAAGTGGGTGTTTTTAAAGAAATAAAATAGGGGTGGGTGGGGCTCAAGTGAAGAGGTTTGAGTTAGTTGTGAATGAGAGGATATTTTTAAATCAGTGTGTTGAAGTGATGTGACACCATTTTTATGAAGAGCAATGCTACACTGACATGTGACTTGTACCAATATAATTATATTAGACGAGTATCCGTGCATAGCAACGAAATTTTATAGTGACAGATCGTTTAGTGATAAAAAAGTTTATGAGTTATAAACTAAAAATAATAAAAGTTTGAATATTTGGGGATTAAACATAATGTTTTGAAACCCGGTTCGACCTGGGTGGTTCAACTGGTTGAACCGTTCTTGTCGAAAAACGTGTCGATTTAAACTGGGTCAACCCGACGGGTTAGGTCGAGCACGGGTCAAATTAAACCGGGTCAACCCGCCGGGTTTGAAGCGTCCCGGGTCAACCCGGTTTTCGATGTGTATTAATAGTTTCCTTTTAAAAAATATGTTTTCAACATTTCTATTTTTAGTTTCAACTTTTTACTTTTCACTTTTTATTCGGGTACCCTGTGACGATTAACCGTAGAAATAGATCTCAATGAGGCATTATTTACCAGTTTGTATCGGTTTTAACGGGTCCTCTCTGGTTCGTTTTCGGATGGCTTTTATTGGTTTTCCAAACCGGTGGCGACACTGGTTCCCAGTTGAACCCGCTGGTCCGGTCCGGTTTTCAAAACTATATGTACCATCAACTTGTTAGCTTGAATGAAACTTTGTGTATTTCATTAATTTGTATAATGTGTATAATAACATGTACTTTTCATTTTAGGGTGTTTTAAAAATAACATTAATTAGTGTGTTTAATTATTTTATATTTTGGATTATGTTGTAGCTTGTTTAAATTGTATATTGTGAAAATTTTATTATACTTTTTAGTAAGAGGTGTTTTAATTGTTTGTATTTAATTTGGTAGATATGATTTTAGTTGGTTGTACAATATAAATAAATCATTATACTTTTAAGTAATGTGGTGTTTTAATAAGAGTATTAATTACACTATACATTTCTCTCACCTTTGACTAATTTTCAACACTTTCACCATACACTCCTTAGAGCAAGGGGTGTGGGCATCGTTGAAGCTCGCCAATTCCCACGTGTGGCCTCTCGCCTTTTTTCCTTGCCTCGCCACGATACCACTTAAGCTCGCCACATGCCCTCTCGTCGTACAAACGACATACAAAAAGACAAACCATTTCAAATTAAAACGTTGCAAATATATCCGTTTTTATTCAAACGGTTACTTTTTTTTTTTTTCATTTCAAACCCAAATAATACCCCCTTTTCTCTATAAATAATACCCATTTTTTACCAAAACATTCACATTTCTCATTCACAACCATAAATATATTATCATCATCATCTT
This sequence comes from Chrysanthemum makinoi, assembly GCA_910596185.1. NCBI lineage: Eukaryota > Viridiplantae > Streptophyta > Magnoliopsida > Asterales > Asteraceae > Chrysanthemum > Chrysanthemum makinoi. The sequence goes on along the minus strand of OU343223.1, from coordinate 3,665,825 downwards.
AATCCACAACCAAAAATGTCTCAAGATCCCAACGAGATGTCGTTTATGAATCTCCTCAACTCGTCTTCGTCAAACCCGTCCACCCCATCGCCTCAAACCTCAAGCACTTCTTCGCAAGTCGGATTTCAAGCTTTTCAATATCCAAGACAATCATCACCGCAATTCTATCCATCACAACCATCATAACCGCAATTTTTTCCGTCACAACCATCACAACCGCAATTTTATCCGTCACAACCATCACAAATGCAATTTTATCCGTCACAAGCAACACCAACGCAATTCTACGCTTCGCAACAACATTACTTTGAATCACAATTCAAAGTACCTCAACCACCACCAACCGAAACACGTGAAGAACGTCGCCAAGGAAAAAAACCAGCCAAAGCGACAAAGAAAAAAAAGATGGCCGTTGTGAACTTGGACGCGAACGACGAGGAGGAGGAGGAGGATGAAGAGGGTCGAACCACAACTCGTTGGTCAAGCCAGGAAGAAAAAATTTTAGCCGAGTGTTGGGTCGAGGTGTCCCAAAACGCCGCTATCGGTAATGACCGACAAAACGATGCGTTTTGGACTCAGATTTGGGAGGACTTCAAGGCTCGTAGTCCAGAGCCTTATCGTACAAAAAATATGTGCACGGGAAAGTGGACTCGGATAAACGGTGATTGCCAAAAGTTTAATGGTTTTTACAAGCATTTGCAGCGTAGATCCGGGGAAAATGATGTTGATCACATTGAGAATGCAAGACTTGCTTTCAAAAATGGGACGGGGAAACAGTTTAGTATGGTTTCGGCATGGAAGGTTTTGAGAGAATATCCCAAATGGGACGCGCCGGAAGGGATCAATGAAGATAATATCGCCGAATTATTCGGCCCTGATCCTAGAGCTCGTCCCGCAGGCAAGCCTCGTCCGGTAAAAAAATCTAGATCAGTGGAGTCGTCAACGAGCACCGGGGGTAGTCAATCGGATGCTATTGCGGAAACTTTAGCTCAAGAGTATAAACGTAAAGTTGACGGAGCACGAGAAGTGTATGAGGCGAGGATTGCTAAAGAAAAGTCGGCTCAAGAGTGCCAAGAATTGCAGTTTCTCATGGTTGATGTGGAGGGGTTACCGGAGCCAAAAAATCACTCATAAAAAAGAAACAAGACCAAATAATAGCAAAATACAACATATAAAAGGCGAAAAATGTTGTATTTTTTAAAGTTTCTTATGGTTTTTATTTTCCGTATGTTTTTTTATTTTTCGAATGTTTTTATTTATTTATCGTATGTTTTTTTTATTTTTCGTATTGTATGTTGTATTTTTATTTTAAATGAATGAAATGAATTTAATTGTGTTTGGAAAATATAGAAAAGAAATAAAATAGGAGAGGGTGGGGCCCAAATGAAGAGAAGTGAGTAAGTTGTGATTGAGGGTTATTTTTTAGTTAGTGTGTTGGAGTGATGTGGCACACGTGGGGCCCAAATGAAGAGAAGTGGGCAAGTTGCCACACCCCTTGCTCTTATATGTAGTATAGGTTAAAATTTATTTTCTTGTTCACACTCTTTATGATGAAGTGATAAATATGTGCGTGAATTTGTTTTTGTAAAAATTGTGTGAGCGTATTACAGTAAAACCTATATAAATTAATAGTGCTGGGACTGTGATATTTTATTAATTTAGCGATGTATTATTATATCGATAGACTAATAATTTATTAATTTAAAGAGGTTTTATGTATAATTTTTAAATTTCCAAGTCCAATATACTTGTTATAATGTATAATAGTTAGAGATGAAAAATAAATTAGAAAAACATGTTCTAATTAACATTTTATGAATTCATATTCGCAAGTTAATTGAATTTGTCAAGTTCATTGTCTTTGAATAAGTAAAAAGTTAGTTTCGTTAGAACAAGTTCCAATTACGTATGACCTTAATTGAATTATTTGAATTTGTACAAGTTCCAATTATGTATGGCATTTACATATATATGATTTTTTTAGTAATTATTAATTTATAGTTTCGTATGGACCAATATATATACACTGGGGTTTCAAAAAATTTATTATCGTATTATTTTATTGATTGAGGTCCAAATTTGTATTGATCACAAGTTAAGAATTAACAAATTATTAATTTTATCGAAGTTATTAATTTATAGAGGTTTTACTGTATTTTTATAGAGGTTTTACTCATAAATTCTAACAAACGTACGTTCGGTAGCACACATTATCAAATTCCATATATTTCCTTTTTGTTAAATTATATCATCAATAACAACTCAAACTTCAATGAAATAAATGTGATATATATAAATCATACACAGATACACAATTATATACTATAGAGTTGTAAATACGTAAAATATTTATTTAATGTTAAATCATTAATAGTAACTCAAACTTGCATGAAATAAATGTGATAAAAATCATACATAAATACACAATTATATTATATTATTGTAAAGATAGTGTATAGCTGTAAATACCTAACTTTAAAGATACATTCACAAGGAAAATGAGCATATAGAACACGTTTATAATCATCATAACAAAATAAAAACCACTAAAAAGCAAACTGCTATACAATAAAGCCAGCTGATTAGCAAGCTTTTTTCACATTAAGAATGTGGTTAATGGTTAAATTCTTCATTATAATCACCTTCAAACAAATCCAACATTCTCATTGTGTTAACAATGGCTACTTCTCTACCATTTCGACGTGTTTCTCTATTCTTGTTGTGCACCATTTGTTTCGCAGAAGAACGAAATATATACTTGGTTTTGGTGGAAGGTGATCAACCGGTTGCGTTTTTTCAAGATAGCTCGGTTTCGTATAAGTCCAACAAAAAGCTTGATCCTAATAGGTGAGTGATCATATATCAACTTTGTAATAATCTTAAACAGTGTTCGTTTGTCTGTTCTTTTCATATGACAGTTGTAATTTTTTTGTGAATCTTTCTTTATGCAATGTGTGGCCCTCTTCGATGGATTCGTCCTGTGAGCTTCACATCTTGTATATGATTCTTTTTGAACAAACATCTTGTGTAACTATATCCAGCATATGCTCCTTTAAATATAAATTTTGGTATTGTGTTATATTTACGACCACTTTTTTGTTATATTTAGTGAAATATTGAAGGCTCATGCGAGGCACTTGGAAGAGTCTCATGATCAACTTCTACAAAGCACTTTAGAAGAAGGAGCTTACAACAAGCTTTATAGCTTCAACCACATTGTCAATGGCTTTTCTGTCCATACTACCCCTTCTCAGGTTCTCTTCCGGCCTCTATGCCCGGTTTTCGTCTTTCACCGACCCCTCAACTCTCACATTGCTAATCGTCAATACCCTTTTTGTGTCTTTTAACATACAGGCCAAGAAGCTAAAGAATACACCTGGAGTTAAGCTCATTGAGAAAGATAATGGAGTTAAAATGATGACAACTTATACGCCTAAGTTTCTAGAGTTGCCAAGAGGAGTTTGGCCTACAGTTGGAGGTAGGAGGCATGCAGGTGAAGGTATTGTGATCGGTTTTGTTGATACGGGTATTAATCCATCACACCCGAGTTTTGCATATCATCCAAGGAGAGGTTACCCAAAGAACCTGACTAGGTTCAATGGAGTTTGTGATGAGGGACCAATGTTTCCAAAGAGTTCATGCAATGGGAAGATAGTTACGGCTCGGTACTTTTCAGCTGGAGTAAAAGCAAGTGGCCTTCTTAATGCTTCGGTTGACATCTTGTCTCCGTATGACGCTGTTGGCCATGGCAGGTATATGTGGTAGTAATGGTTTGGACTTGAAAGTAATATACTTTATAAGATGGCTGAAATTGGTAGTAATTTTTTTTTCAGTCATGTAGCAGCAACTGCTGCTGGAAATTATGGAGTTCCAGTTGTTGTAAATGGCTTCTACTACGGGAGAGCCAGTGGGATGGCGCCACGTGCACGGTAAATACTTAAATGTCTACCTTGTTCTCTTCTTATTGTGCATTTGACTGACTTATGTGATCATTTTTAACTCAGAATTGCTGTTTATAAAGCTATATATCCAAGTGTAGGAACCAAAACGGATGTTCTTGCAGCAATTGAACAAGTAAGAACCTCATTCACACCCTGAACCACATGCCAACATATACACCTAATACTCATCGATTGTAAATGGTGCAGGCGATAAAAGACAGAGTTGATATCTTAACGCTCTCAATAGGGCCAGATGCACCACCAAAGAATACACTCACTATGTTAAGCATGTTTGACATTTTTATGTTGTTTGCACGTAAGGCAGGCGTTTTAGTAATCCAAGCCGCTGGTAACCGTGGTCCAGGCCCATACACGACTGCTTCATACAGCCCGTGGGCTGTAGGTGTAGCTTCCTGTGACACAGACAGAACATATCCTGGTTCTCTCGTTCTCGGAAATGGTAAAAGAATCAGTGGCATTGGATTATCAGGACCCACCTTCGGGAACACGCTACTACGATATAAGTTGGTTCTTGCGAAAGATGCTATCTTGGCAAATGGAAAATTCCCGAGGACCCCAGAATATATAGAAGAGTGTCAACATCCGGAAGCTTTCGACCCAGTAATTGTACAACAAAGCGTGGTTATATGCACGTTTTCATCCGGGTTTCTAAACGGGACTTCAAATCCAACAGCAATTTCCAACACTGCGAGAACCTTAAGATTCATGGGTTTTGTATTTATTGCCAATCCGATGTATGGTGATTTCTTAACAGAACCTTTACCATTCTCTATTCCTGGAGTAATGATTCCGAAAACTAGTGATTCAAAGATTATATTAGACTACTACGAGAAACAAACCGAAAGAGACAGTAACGGAGTTGTAACTGCATTCCGAGGGCGAGCAGCGATAGGAGAAGGCCGGTTCGGTAATTATAATGTAAAAGCTCCAATCGTCAGTAGATTTTCGTCCAGGGGACCAAACTTCATGGACATTAAACGAAACCCAACGGATTTGCTCAAGCCGGATATTTTAGCTCCTGGGCGCCAGATCTGGGCAGCATGGAGCCCAATGAGCGCGAAACTTCCGATCCTATCAGGTAAGGTTGCATTGCATATTTGTATGGATATATGATTGTACCTTAATTACCATGCTAATTATAATTTCGGTTTTTTCAGGTCAAAGCTTTGGATTGATGTCCGGTACAAGTATGGCAGCCCCACACGTTGCAGGAGTAGCTGCATTGATCAAGCAACGGAATCCTTCATGGTCGCCATCAATGATTGCTTCTGCAATGGCAACCACCGCATTTACATATGATAACCGTGGTGAACCAATTATGGCCCACAGCCAAGATATCTACAGCTTGAACCGTTCAACACCTTTTGATCATGGCGCGGGTCTTGTTAATCCCACCAGTGCCATTGATCCCGGGCTCGTTTTTATATCAGGATTCGAAGATTACATGAGTTTCTTGTGCTCATTACCAAACGCTGATCCAGAAATCATCAAATCAGCAATTGGCGAACAATGTGCACACTCGTTCCATGTACCATCGGATCTAAACATCCCTTCACTGACAATCTCAGCACTTAACGGAAAACAGTTAGTAAGGAGGACTGTAAAGAACGTTGCTGATACAGCGGAGAGGTATGTGTGTGCGGTGGTCCCGCCTAACGGTGTGGCAGTTGAATTAAATCCACCATGGTTTACCATAGCACCAGAAGGCACCCAAGATTTGGAGGTGATACTCAGAGTTACACAAGTACAAGATTCATTTAGCTATGGTGAGATTGTATTAACGGGAAATATGAAGCATATTGTGAGGATACCGCTCTCTGTATTACCTGCATCGATGCCCGAAATATGACAGTAAACAGCAAAAGGAATCAACTTTTCGATACCCCACTACTATAATGGATGTGCTATTTTTTTGTCTAAGTATTATCGTAAAATTACTTTTACATTCGCTGTATCTTAATCTATCTGATTATATAACATACAAATGGTGAACGATTAGTGTAATAAATGAATGAGAGAATGAACTGAAAGATTAGTCGCATATACATTCATTGCAACGAGGGTACCTATATACACTCCTCCATCAGGTCGTGAAAACACCCGTTTGTTTTGTCTCACTGCTTTTCTTATCCGGGTTTCAAAAACCTTCCATTCGATTATATTGCAGACCTGTTAAACCAAGGGTGAGGTTGAATACCATAAGAATTTAAGAAGCGGAACTTTGTTCTTGCAAATACTTGCAACGAAAAACGGATATTACAGTACCAGTATTTGCCACACTAGCAAGACACACATCCAAACTTAACTATAATATAAAGGTTGTCTTACCTTACTATCAGCAGCCATTGTTAATCATATATACAACCTCCATAAACATGATAGATACTACAAGTTACTCCTCAAAGTGAAAAGCATTTTCTCTTCTCATCAAACCTTACTCACCAACCCAACAACCAAAACATGCGTTGGTTACAAAGTATGCTTATTCGCGAGAAAAGTTTGAGAAAGCATTTGTGGAGCCTATGATAAAGATGAGCAGCATAACGATAGGTTAGGTTGAATTATAGATTCGTAAACTCATTTCGTGGTCATGCGTATAAAAATTTGAGATTGGTGATCTCGGTCATTTATAATTCGATTTGATTTCCTTAGTGTTTTGGTTTTATTTTTTGTGAGGATTTGAAACCAATATTGGTTGTAAATGTGTTTTTTTCCTTGATCATGTAACTGTACCATCGATAAGTTTTATCCTTAAGGTTTTGTCATTGTATGTATTTACCAAGAATGTTCTAAGGAATTTCTCATGAAATGGGTATAGTGCGGTGGTGGTTTACATAAATAAAAGGTCAACATATTAAAGTCAACTTTGTTTAAACTAGCTAAAGAGCTTAGAACTAAACTAACAGTGAACTAAAAATATTAGCCATTGTTTTATAAATCAAGTCTTGTTACATTATGCAAACTTGCTATCGACTTTAGTCTTCCATATAAGCTTTTTACTATTACTTTGACCTGATTGATTGCGTAAATTTAACAAGTGTATCAATTAAGGCAACGTTAGAGTAATTTTTTACCATTCTATGTGGATCGTAAGTACATTATGACACTTGACTTCAGTTCCTTGAACTAACGGGAGTAAAAACCTTGAAGTCTTACAAACAAGATCCTCTATCCATATTGTCATTATATCATGTCAAATATTTCATACAGATTTTCCGTATGCATATACCGAATAAACACAGCTCCCACTACGACATTCGTCGCTTTTGCAGGCGACGTTTCAGACCTTTCGCCGGGGACATGTCCCCGCCGAAAAGCCTCCGGCAATGCCTTCTCGGGGATACTTTTCCCGGGGACTGTTCACAACTTTCACCGGAGAGTTGTGGGTCCCGCAGCCGATTGTCACCGGTCAAACATGTCTGGATAATGGTTTTGCCGGGGACATGTCCCCGGGAAAAAGTTTGGCGGGAATTTTCCCGCGAAGACTTATTAGTCAAAAAGGTCTGGCCAATTATTAGTGAACGTTGAAAATACTTTCTGCGGCGACACGTCCCCGCAGAAACTTATCATTAAATTTTGACTATCCGGTCAAAGTTTAATAAAAATCGAAGTACTTTTCTCCGGGGACGCGTCCCCGCGGAAAGATCGCGTTGAAAATTTCATAACAAGTCAGCGAATCCATTTGCCACCTCAGATCCAATTTTGTCGTTTAGCGGCTTTCTTCGGGGACTTTGTGTCCCCGGCGAAAACGTCCTCGCCCGTCCATCCGATTGTTGTAGTGTCCTTTATTCTAGGCATTCCAGTATCCTAAGTAAGGATTTCTCATAGCATGAAAGATGCATGTGGGTTATTCAATTTAGACTTCCAAACTAATGTAAAAGAAAATTGATATTATTGTCTCAAAATGCCTATTAAAATAAAGCAAATTATACGGCTAACAGTCACTAGGAAATATCAAACTCATGTCTAAACCCGTAGGTCTTATAACAAGTTAAAATCATAAATAGGCAAAACAAGTCGCAACAGAATCTTCATAATTAACCTTGGCTCCAAGTGATTTCCACTTCCAAAGTGCAATCGTTACACTTAATGTCTTCTTTGAAGCTACCTTCGCAATGCGAGCTAAATACGCAACAACCATGTAAAATAACATCCCCAGAATCAAAATCGGTTAAGCGTGCTTCAATAACGAGGGTGCCCTTGACGGATACAGCCAATGTTGATCTCGTCAAGGGAACATCACCATCTTCTAAAACAGAACCATCAAAAGATTCAAATAGTGACGCCTTCCACAAACTCTTACCTCTATAATCAAACTCATCATAGTAAGCAAGTATCACTCCACAAACTCTTCGATCACAAACCCTACCAAACTTCACTTTAATAGTAGCATCTACGGCATCCCTTAATAGAATGTAATGCATCCGTATATGCCCGTCATTACCTTCAGCAACAAGAACATCGCAACGACTACTTTCTGAATCGTCGTCCAAAAAAGGTGAGAAGTTGAGATAGTTCTGGTAATTACAGACTTCAAAACATTCATCCTTATTTTCAGTAGTAGCATAGAGTAATATACAAATCCGCATGGATCGAGAGAACGGAACTGAATGTCGAGAACTGTGATTACTAATCTCTAAACGCCCATTGTTTTTTATCTCTAGAGAATGACACCAATCACGAGACAACAAACTAACACGACCAGGACCAGGATTTAGTGATTTCCCCCACCTATCTGGTAATAACCCATAATAATCTTCTATTTGAATGCACCCAAACAGCTTGCCATCTTTAAAGTCGTGATCTCTTGTAATATGGAGATAAATCGTAAATACCTCAAATCGGGTCCGGATGTTTGGATTTTTAGGTGGATTCCTAACTTCTAATGGTGCAACGTAATTTAGGGCTAGGGCCGCTGATATCGCCGTCAATGAGGGTTTCTACACACAAAAAAGAAGCTAAAAAAGGTTATAAAATGTGTAATTTTGACTAACTTTGTTATTTTATAGTACTACTGTAATAGTTCTACTCTAGTGATTTAACTATTTTTTTGTAAAAATCCATTCAATGCTTTATATAACAAGGTTGACTAGGTTCACAAGCCTAAACGAGCGTTGAAAATATATGTGTACATAAATTTTGTATGCTTATAACTATGCATAGACGATCACAAAATAAATAAACCAGCTCGAGGCCTGGTGGTGCTTAATGAGCCGAGTTTGATTTGAGCTCTATTTACTTTAACGCATCATAAAAATTTGTCGAGCCTAAGCTGTTGGAAATGTATATATTTACAAACATGTGAATGTCCGGATTCGAACTCGTGACCACGGGATTGCACACATTAGCGAATGAGAATTAAAGTTAATAATTAATGTTTATGTTTACGATTAATTATTGCACATTAAGTCCGGTTAACGATCGTTAAGTATTTAACGGAAAAATGACTAACGACCGTTAAATGGAAAAGGGAAGGACTAGAAATGGAAAACTTGAAAAGTTATGGGTTTGGCTTTGGGCTTGTGTACATGGCCGGCCATAGGGCCTCTCCAAGGCCTAATTCCCTGACTTGTTCTCTAAGTTTACCTACTAGTATATAAGGAGGGTTAGGTTCTAGGGTTTCATACACTTGTGCATTGAATTAACCCTAGATCTCTCCTCTCCTCTCTCTAGTCCAATATTCGGCCGAACACCCCAATTGTAAGGGTATTTGGTTTCGTTTTTCTTAAACGAGGACTTGTGTTAGATCTAGCAATCGCTTGATTCGTTTGGTTAATTCGTGTGTACAAGAACGTGGTTGTAAGACATTATTCTTACACCAATAAGTACTTCTTTGTTTTGCTTTGCTCGAGGGTTGTTTTGCTTTGCTCGAGGGATTTGACATTCGTAAGAGGTACGTTACGCATACTTTCAGTTAATTAATTTATTTGTTATGATCTTAAGTCTTCCGCTGTGTACTCTTGATGTCTTTATGTTTTATTGTATTTTATATATCATAAACTTAACAGTGGCATCACGAGCCTTGTATAACAAGTAATTAATTACTGAAACACATAATTAAAATAAACATGAATGTGTTATTATTTGTATGCTTAGATCTAGGGTTTGCAAAACCTAAACCCTAATTTTGGGGGGGCGTTTTTTGGTGCCCTAATTAGGGTTTTGTAAACTATTGTTTTAATTGGATTAGAAACCCTAAGATGCATGCAACTTTATGTGTATATGCGTAACTCTGTTTAATTGCATTAATTGTTAAGTGTAATTTTATGTCCATGATAATTATCTGCATGTTTTATCATGGATTTGCTTTTATTGTATGTCTTTCATGTTTAAGTGATATACACTAAATTATGATAGATCTAAAATTGGGGAAGACCTCAATAATTATTATTTAATCAATTATGTGCTATGTGGTATATATTTAGTTTTGACTTACGCAATCGATGAATCGATGCATGTGGTTCACCTTGTACATAGATGAAAACGGGTGGAAGTCTTAATTAAATATATGCATATTGACAGATCTAGAATTGATTATTAATAAGATTTATCAAAACCGTTTGCATGTGGCTATTTGATATGCATGACTTTTATTTGTTATGCATTCATTGTTTATTTGTTTATTTTTATAAATACTTGTTTGTTTGTGTTTTGTAACAAGGGTATTTTTACAAAAACAATGGTGAAACATGTATTTTTAAGAATAGTAATCATAATCGTTTAATTGATGATGACTTTGGTACAAATGACTGAACGGCTCACCCATGAGAATGAACTAATAAAAGGGGTTTAAAGAAGTGCGCACAGTCACACTGAATGGATGTCTAAGGTTGTGCTTTAGCGCGTACCTGGTCATCTGCCCCCTGTAAGTTCGAGTGGAGCTACTTAGTAAGCCATTAAATGTGCAAGCTCATCTTAAGGGCGAATTAGTTTTAATTCCATGCGCCACTTCGGTGGTAATTATCCGAAACACTAAGTGTTTACACTTATGCAAAAGTACGGTATAATGGATGATAATTAACACTAATTCCTTGATTGGTGAACCCAATACCTCAATTAAAGTTTGATGACGAAAAACTTATACATTAAAACAAGATATAAATGTTTTAATAAAAACTATGCTACAAGATGAATGCATGACATCTTTGTACATATTTGATTTAACATCAAAACTATTACCCTTTAATTTAAGTTATATGCCATCCAACGAAACGGAAACACCTAAGATTACTTTCTATTTGCGTGAGAACGTGACTTAGATCTTAATCAAAGGGTAAAATGTCCACGTGTCGTGAGAACGGGCATGGACGATTTTGCAGTTTCTTAAGTTGGACAACTTAATTGAGTTAGGCGGTGAAAACTGAAAACTCAAGGCATAAGATGGGATAAAACATGTTTACATGGCGATTGATATTGGCTATATGTAAGTCCCATAAATCTAGGAATTGCAATTGAAATTGGCAATTGAGCAAAAGCTCTACCATTCTGTATAAGGTTCATCACTAACAGATCAACTGATGTGATGAGATTATGACAATTTAGATCCTAGTTTTCAATAAATATTAATTGGTTATATGAATATGAACCTTGGGTATTTAATTGTTTATTGAAAAGGAAAATTATCAAAATACTAATTATGGTTTTTTGAACTTTTTCTGTAGATGGCTCAATCTGATAACACTATGAGCTTACTGAGTGCCGCTTTCAAAGATATGATTGGAAGGGACAAGCTGACTGACCCTAATTTCAATGATTGGCATCGTTCACTTAGGATCATCCTTCGTGTTGCCAAAAGGGTTGAAATTTTGACTACACCTCTGCCTAATGCTCCTCTCGACACGGCAACTGCTCTTGAACAAGAGGCATATCGTGTTGAATATGAGAAACATAATGATGTGGCGTGTCTAATGCTTTCGGGGATGTCTGCTCAATTGCAAAAACAATTTGAGCACTATCCGCCTATGAGCATGCTAGATGAACTCAAACGTATATTTGAGAAGCCACCGGCAGCTGAACTGTATGAACTAATTGAAAAGGTTCACAGCTGCAGGTAGGAGGTTGGCAAATCTGTCTCCGACCACGTCCTTGAGATGAAACATCACTTGGACCAATTGGAGAAGCTCGGCTGTGGTTACTCGAACGATTTATGTGTCGGACTCATCAATCATTCCCTTAATCAAGAACGATTTGGTGATTTTGTCCGCAATTTTAACATGCATTGCACGGGGAAGACAGTGAATGAGTTACATGCAATGCTTGTAGACTACGAGAAGAGATTGCCAAAGAAGGCTCCTACACCTGCTGTGCTCGCTATACAGGGTGGTAGGGTGAATAAGCCTAAGCCGCAAGCAGATAAGAAAGGGAAAGGAAAAGGAAAGAGGAAACAAGTTGTCATCCCACCAGCTCCTAAGAAGAACCCTGGAAAGAAAAAGGAGAATCCTAAGAAGGATTTGTCTTGCCACCACTGCAACTCACCGGGTCACTGGAAGCGGAACTGTCCAGTCTGAATGAGTGCCTTCAGAATAAAAATAAGATGGTGCCTAGCTCATCAGGTATTTTTATGTTTGAATTATTTTCTTTTCCTCATAAGTTAAAATTCCTGATATATGATACAGGATGTGGTACTCACATCTGTAATACATCGCAGGACTTAGAGGGCTAAGAAGCGACATGTGGAGAGAGATACTTGTACGTTGGAAATGGAAAGCGTGCAGCTGTCGAAGCCATAGGGACTTTTGATTTAGTGTTGCCTTCGGGCTTAATTTTAGAACTAAATAATTGTCATTATGCACCCTCCATTGTTAGGGGTGTCATTTCAGTTTCTTTGTTAAAAGATATTGGTTTTGTGCACACTTTTACCAGTTATGGAATTTCAGTTTCTTTAAATAATGTTTTTACTTTAATGCAATTCCTATGCTTGGTGTGTTTGAAATTGATATGGATGGTTGTATATCAAATGAAAATAATTCGTTGTATAGCATTAGCAATAAGAAGAGCAAGTCGAACTGTGACTCTTCTTATCTTTGGCATTGTCGCCTTGCCCATATTGGCAAGAAACGCATGGAAAAGCTGCAACACGATGGGCTTTTACAAACGGTCAATGATGAATCATTTGACAAATGCGAGTCTTGCATAGCTGGGAAGATGACAAGGAAACTTTTTTCACCACAAGTGGAAAGGGCTTCTGATCTACTTGGATTGATACACACTGATGTGTGTGGTCCACTTAGACATGTGTCAAAACGTGGTGCTATCTACTTCTTAACCTTTACGGATGATTTCAGTCGTTATGGTTATGTTTATTTACTTAAACATAAACATGAAGTCTTTGAAACATTTAAGGTTTTCAAAAGTGAAGTAGAATTACAACTCGGTAAGAAGATTAAAGCTCTTCGATCCGATAGAGGTGGTGAGTATATAAGTCAAGAGTTCAAAGATTACTTAGCTGAGTGTGGAATTATCCAGCAGCTCACATCTCCTTATACTCCACAACAAAATGGTGTATCTGAAAGGAGAAATCGTACCTTACTTGACATGGTACGATCAATGTTTGAACTTACGACTCTACCTTTTACTTTTTGGGATTATGCCCTTGAAACTGCTATTCGCATTTTGAATATGGTTCCAACTAAGAAGGTTGTTAAGACTCCATATGAAATATGGACATGAAAAGCTCCCAACTTTTCTTACTTAAAGGTCTGGGGATGTGAAGCGTTTGTTAAACGTGGCACACCTGATAAGCTCCAAGCCAGATCTGTTAAGTGTATCTTTGTAGGATACCCTAAGGAAACTATGGGTTACTACTTTTACTACCTAGCTGAGAACAAAGTCATCGTGGCTAGGTATGGAGATTTCCTTGAAAGGAATCTCATATCTCAAGAACTCAGTGGGAGAGTATATGATCTGGAATATGATCAAGAAGATACAACACCTTCTGAAAATACTAGCCAACTTCAAGAAGAACCTGAAAGCTTAGGTGCTCATCCTGAAGTTGTTCCCATTCGTAGGTTTGAAAGGACTATACGTGCACCTGACCGTCTATGTCTTAACGTAGAGGTGGAGGAAAATATGGTTGGGGATCTTAATGAACCTGCCAACTATAAGGCTGCCATGGCTGATCCTGAGAAGGATAAATGGCAGATTGCTATGAATGGGGAAATGCAATCCATGAAAGATAATGATGTCTGGATTGAAGTTGACCTTCCTCCCAAGGCTAAAGTCGTTGGAAGTAAGTGGATCTTCAAAAAGAAAACTGACATGGATGGCAATGTACACACCTACAAGGCTCGTCTAGTGGCTAAAGGTTTTACTCAAACCAATGGCATTGACTACGAGGAGACATTCTCTAGTTAGCGGACATAAGAGTTATTAGGATTCTCATAGCTATAGCTGCACACTATGACTATGAGATTTGGCAAATGGATGTCAAAACTGCTTTTCTGAATGGCCGTCTAGATGAAGACATCTATATGGCGCAGCCGGAAGGGTTTGTGAATCCATTGTTTCCTAACCGTGTATGCAAGCTTAAGAGGTCCATTTATGGACTAAAGCAAGCATCAAGGCAATGGAATAAAAGATTCGATGGAGAAATCAAAAGTTTTGGATTTACTCAGAATCTTGATGAGCCATGTGTATATCACAAAGCTAGTGGGAGTCGTGTTACTTTCCTTATTCTGTATGTCGATGACATATTAATCATGGGAAATCATATACCAAGTCTAAATGAGGTGAAAGCCTATCTTGGTAAATGTTTTTCGATGAAAGACTTAGGGGAAGCAGCATATATACTCGGAATCAAGATCTACCGGGATAGATCAAGGCGGCTAATTGGTTTAAGCCAAAGTGCTTACATTGACAAAATATTGAAGAGATTCAATATGCAAAATTCCAAGAAGGGATTTTTGCCAATGCAAGTGAATCATGGTTTGAGCACCAAGGCGTGCTTCAACACCTGCAAAGGTGGCGCGTATGAAGAAAGTTCCTTATGCTTCGGCTGTAGGATCTATCATGTACGCGGTATGATGCACAAGGCCTGATGTGGCGTTTGCTCAAAACTTGACCAGTCGGTATCAACAGAATCCGGGTGAAATTCACTGACTGCTGTTAAGCATATTCTCAAGTACCTTAGGGCTACAAAAGATATGTTCATAGTGTATGGAGGAAATCCAGAAGCAGAACTGTCTGTAACAGGTTACTGCGATGCATCCTGGAAGTGTGACAAAGATGATACGAAGTCTCAAACGGGTTACATTTTGTCATCAATGGAGGTGCTGTGGATTGGAAGAGTAAGAAACAGACAACACTTGCGATGTCTGCTACAGAAAGTGAGTACATAGCGGCGTCTGAGGCTGCCATGGAAGCTGTTTGGATAAGGAAGTTTGTTTCGGGCTTGGTGTTATGCCGTCGATTGAAAATCCTATTAAAGTATATTGTGACAATTCAGCTGCAATTACTTTTGCCCATGAACCTGGAGTCATGAAGGGCACCAGACACTATCCTAGACAATATCACTATGTCCGAGAGCAAGTCGAGATAGGTGAAATTGAGTTGCTAAAAGTTCACACAGATGATAACCTAGCAGATCCGTTAACGAAGGCCTTGCCTGGTGAAAAACTTAATCATTTGTCTGATAAGTTTGGACTTCGTTTAGCTAGTAGTTTCATGCCCATCTGTGACTAAGTATTTTTAGATAAAGGATATTGTAAACATTATTATTGAAATGAAATAAAGTATTTTGTTATGTTTATTATTAATTTATTATGATGTTGTCCTATATTTGCATGTTTAAATCCTTGAATAACTTAAGTTATTCTAAATAGTCCGTTGTCAATCAATAACATAGGAATGATATTGAATTAAGACAAATCTGAGTATTAGTTAGAATATACTTGAAAGTATATTGATGCGTAGCATGACTAATTTCAGATGATATTCAATGATTTGAATATAGGACTTATTCCACCCGCATGATAATACTTTATGGATCTTTGTCATTAAGTATATCATGGATATTTATCCTCTGACTTGAGATACAAGAGATATGTCATGGATGTAGTGCATTTTTGTGAAGCAATCTAACGCTACACGTAACTGGTAGTTATAAGGGTTGTTTTCAGAAGTGTTGCGAAATTTATGAATCCTGCTTGTAGTCAAAATGGGATTTGTTTCCTTCAAATTTATTTTGAAGTATAATACTACTGGGCCCCTCGTAGGATTGTTAAGATGTTTGTATGGCCATACCCAAGGTCTTCTGTTCAGAAGAATTGGTAATCTTAATAAATCATATAAAGCGAGAAACAGAATAGTTAAATTAAGAAATGAGTGAGATCCATATTCTTATTAACATGGTATTAGAAACAAAAGGATGAATATGATGATGAATCATCAAACTTGGTTTTTCTCCAGAAAACCATACGCGAGTTGTACCGGGGGCATTGGCGTGTTGCTAGACGCTAACCAATGTTATTTCACGTTTTGTAAACATATCCAAGTGGGAGCTGTTGGAAATGTATATATTTACAAACATGTGAATGTCCGGATTCGAACTCGTGACCACGAGATTGCACACATTAGCGAATGAGAATTAAAGTTAATAATTAATGTTTATGTTTACGATTAATTATTGCACATTAAGTCCGGTTAACGATCGTTAAGTATTTAACGGAAAAATGACTAACGACCGTTAAATGGAAAAGGGAAGGACGGAAAACTTGGAAAGTTATGGGTTTGGCTTTGGGCTTGTGTACATGGCCGGCCATAGGGCCTCTCCAAGGCCTAATTCCCTAACTTGTTCCCTAAGTTTACCTACTAGTATATAAGGAGGGTTAGGTTCTAGGGTTTCATACACTTGTGCATTGAATTAACCCTAGATCTCTCATCTCCTCTCTCTAGTCCAATATTCGGCCGAACACCCCAATTGTAAGGGAGTTTGGTTTCGTTTTTCTTAAACGAGGACTTTGTGTTAGATCTAGCAATCGCTTGATTCGTTTGGTTAATTCGTGTGTACAAGAACGTGGTTGTAAGACATTATTCTTACACCAATAAGTACTTCTTTGTTTTGCTTTGCTCGAGGGTTGTTTTGCTTTGCTCGAGGGATTTGACATTCGTAAGAGGTACGTTACGCATACTTTCAGTTAATTAATTTATTTGTTATGATCTTAAGTCTTCCGCTGTGTACTCTTGATGTCTTTATGTTTTATTGTATTTTATATATCATAAACTCAACATAAGCTTTATAATTATACACGAGCTGAGCTCGAGCAGGCTCAATCTCGGCTCGGCTAGTGTCCACCCCTAAAAAAACCCGTTCCATGAAACCGAGTTAGCAAAATACTTGTTAATGCATATATACCTGAGTGATCCCCAAAAGATGAAACCCTTTTTCCATTACGACTGCAGTTGCCTCACACAACAATAATCTGGTTTTCTCCTGCCAAAACTTTTAAAGTTATCCCAAATCCGAACAAGAATAATCTCATGTCTTCCTAAAATCAAATCAGTTTTAGAATATCAACTTAGTTTAAGAGAAACGGAAATTAAATTCAATTATTGTATAAAAAAAAGCATTTCGTAAGTTCACGTATCAATAATCTGCTTTCTCCTCAGCAGCCCAAACTAACCTAGCAAAACTTACAAAATTACACTAAATTAAGACAAAATTCATCGAATTTGCCTTTAAAAAAATCAAATAATTTTTTTCGAAAATTAACTATGGTTTAATAGAAGCAAAAATTAAATTCAACATTATATTGTAAGCAAACATACCTCGAACCCTAAGGACGCATAGGTTTCATAGAAACGGCTAAATTTCTCACATAAATCATAAAGGTATCGACAAACGAGATGTGGCAAGAAGGATAAATAAGACTCGATGATTAACTGAAAAAGAAAGTTAGGTAATTAGTACAATAATACGGAGTATAACATACGTAAGTGTATTTATAAAATTAAGAAAATTATAAAAATCAGACTTTTCACTAAATATTTTCTCATGAAATGAAATTTATAAAATCAAACTTTTCACTTCATTCAAGAACTGTAGCACATACATATCATTCATGTATGAATCATGATATGAGACATTTCCTTTTGTATTGAACTTAGTCATGCCATTATTTTTATGATCAGCTATTCAATATGACCAAATATGCTTTTGATTTATTTAGAGTTCACAAGCTGGTGATTAATACACATACACAATGATTTGTTACTCCAACGAGGAAGAAATAAACGAGTAGTTGTCATTTCATGAAATAAACGAGTGTTTGAGGGATAACATTATCGTCATGTTTGTTAAGGGATCTAGAAACTCTGCCAAGTATGTGATGAGAGAGACCTGGTGATGGTTGTGTTGCGACCGACACACCAATTAGAGACATGTCAGATATCTCTCTCAAGTGTCTAACGAGATAGTTACACATAGTTGCTACATGCATGGGTTTGAAACCGAATGTGTATAAGTTAGTGATCCGTTATACTATACGTATGTTATTGGTTTTAACTCGAGTCAACATGTTTTTCATTAATCACTAGCAGGATATCCGCGCAATGCAGCGGCGGGTACCCTGTGACCAGATTTTGTGACGAACAAATGTTTTTCATGTTATAAGTTAATAGATATTCAATGTTCAATTTTTTAGCAAATTATTAAAATGGTGGTTATAAGTTTACATGTTACTTTTATTTATGAGTATAATACAAGCTAATTATTTTACTGTGGGATTAAAATAAAGGTCAAAAGCAAACAACAGTGGAATCTTACACATATTCGGGTGATGGTTCGATTCGCAGCCCATTGAAAAAATAAGATAAATGAATGTATGCCAAAAGTCCAAAATGATTTTAACTTGATTGAAACGTATAAAGTTATAATATTAGTATCAAAACAAATCAGGATATTAAATTTGTCAAAAATCTTTTTAGTGATTATGACTTACCATCTTATGTATAATTTATGTAGATTTTCTTTTGTTCATTCTCATCTTATTTGCATATTTTTTCGGGAGTTTGCAATTTCACTTATGATTTAATTGCTTTGAAAGTCTTCTTTTATTACTTTATTACTTTTGTTTCAAAATAAAAACTAAGCTAGGTAAATATACAAAGGCATTCATCAATATTGTTACTGGTCTTGGCGTATCAATATATATGCGAACTTTTCATACATGTTATGCTTTTTTGTATGAATATGTTTTTCACAATATGCAAAGTATGACAACAATAAAAAGTTGACAATGGTAAAACTTTAACAAAATAAAAAGGTTTGCATTGTAATTCATTTGTGATGTCAAACTTTAACACGATGTAGAAGAACCATTGTATTTTTACTATTTAATGATATACATGATACAAAAAGTCAAAGACCTATAGCAAAATTTACGGGAATGTATCAATGAATTATAGGAAACAATAATTTTGTTATTGTCTTCCATATTTGAGTTTCATCATACTTTATTTTCCCTTAGAAGTCAAAACAACCCTATACACAAACTCCTCCCTCTCTTCACCTCTACCACTGCCAAATTTTTTGCCATCCTCTGCCTTCAACTACCATACAACCATTCATTATTGCCACACATCTTTGGCTATCACAGCCAAAAATTAGTCATCAATCAGATTCCATATCATTCTTTCGTCATCCCTTCCCTTAAACAATGACTGGTTACATCGATCTTTACTAATGGGGTGCTTCATGATGGGTAATATGTATTGGTTTCAGGTTTAAAACAGTTTCTACTTACCAATATTATTGGTGCTTAATTCTAGGGGTGGAAGTTTTGACCGCCGACTACCACCTCCCATATCTCATTTTCTCCTCAATATTTCTGCTGTAGAATCAAAAAATATTTGGATGTGAGAGATAAAATGGTTTGTTTGGATTTATATGATGGATGCGGTTACATATTTTTTAATAATCATTATTGATAGTAATGATTTTTAGTAATTACACTTTTTAATAATTATTTGTGTGTATGGAAGAAGCTATTGAAATGAGTTGTTACGCATTTAATTTCCATATGTGTATATTAATTTTCACACGTTTTATTTTGACTGCATTTAAAGCATGATGTATTATTTGTACATTGATAATAAAAATCTGCACCATTTTACATTAATTTTCCTTTTCCTATTATAGTAATGTTTTTTGTCTTATAATTTTAAGACTTCCTTTTATAAGAAGTCCTAAATGCTTTATAATGTAGTATAGATTATGTTTTATCGTTTGTAGCTAGTTAGTTGTGTGGTGCTCAATAACTAAAGAAATAAAATCAAGTATTCATTTCCAAAAAACTATGCTTTGTCACTTGAAAAAGGATTTTGTATGTTCAAAGTAGTAGCATAAATTTATTAAGATATATTTCTTACCTCAGTAAACATGAGTAAATGAAATCCCAACTCACGTTCTACACCTTCACACCATACTACTTTATCTTCCTCCCATACTAGCTTTGAAGCCTGTTAAAAACAATTAGGGCACAAATGAGAAAGTTGTAACATTGAAATACATTATCCCTTGACTTAATATTCAAGAACAAGAAAGAAATAAAATTTGGGGTCGAGATGAGGAAGTTGTAACACTGAAACGAAAAGAAATTCATACCTTCTTTAACTCATCAATGTCTTTACGAGAATGATTGGTAATTTTACGAATTTGAGCTTGTGTTGTTATTAGATATACGAAAGTATCTCCCTATTTATCAATCAATTTAGTCAAAAACAAGATTGTAGCTGAAATCAACCAATCTATGGTATTTCAAGAATGTATACCTGTTGAGAGCGCGACCAAAGCATTGAATATGAAATAGTACGAAACCTGACCTAAACGTAGGGTATCTTGTTTAATAAATCAAAGGAAATTAGCCGGTGAAGAGATTGTTAAGTTGAAATAGAAACTTCTGGAAATAAAAATTTGATTACAGCAAGTTCATACGAAATTAACATCTACCACTCTACTCACATTATGGATACTGATAGCGTAAGTACAATAAAGGTAACATTGTTATAAAAGTATGAGAAGCTTACGTTAATGCACAATCTAGAACTGCTTCATCAGTATACCCAAGCACCTTAGCAGCCTCGCCTGATCAAATTAAAAATGTGAAATGTAGCCATTTTAAATTGATCGCAATGGATTGATTTATCTCTGATGGGTTAAGAAATAGAGAATAAATTAACCATATCCGGTATACCTGCTTCACAAGGATATTGAGCTTTGCATAAGAAAGATAGCAAATCGTCCAGAGATGCACTACAAGTTTTAAATCCAACATAACTTGCTAAAGGCCAGAAACTATCAGTTCGGGTCCACCCTGCATGTTTAGCTGCCTGGAAAAAAAAAATTAGTATACAATTTTTCCATCTTTCTTTTTTCCAACATGTTATCAGGTGTTGTGTAAAATTTACTTACATTGAAGCAGTTTTCAACATAATCTTGTTGTTGTGAAGGAGTCACACACAATATCCAATCTGCTTTTTCATTTACAAGTCCATGCCTAAATATGCAGACACAAGAGATTAAAGAAGTTATATATGGAAAAGGTTTAGAAAGTGGGTTTAGTGGCCAATTGATATTCATGTTTTGATAAATCAAGTAAAGTACCACAAAGTTGCGAGATCTTCCAAAGGATAGCCGAAACACCCATCTCTCTCCCCAAGACTCTTCCCAGTACGACTCTTTCCACGAACAAGAGGTGTCACATTTCCTTTAGCATATATCAGCACTTCTCCATCTTCTTCTACAATCCGAAAGTGCTCATCCAATTTGTCCGGAGGTAAAGACATCCCATTCCCCTGAAATAAATGGAATTATCAACTCATAAACTGCAAAATGTAATGTAATTTAAATGTAACAAACATTCAAACATAAACATTTACCGAAGATGTTGTCGCAGCAGACTTAACATACTCAAGCATATGCATTCGTGACATTATGATAAGCTGACATCGTAACACATCCATGGGCATTAGATTGGATTCATCCCATGACAGAGAGTTTATTATTGTGCTTTTGAAATCAAGTTGTTGTCTTGGTGCCCATGTATCTATACCATCTCTGAGCATCCAATGAATATTCTGCAAGGAAACAAGAAAAATGTTGTCTTGGTGCCCTGTATCTATACCATCTCTGAGCATCCGATATATATTTTAAAAGATCTGGAAAAGAAAGAAAAAAAGAGATACCTCAGCCATCCAATTCCCTGATAACTTTATATTTACAAAACCAACATCATACACGCAGGGTTCCCCCTCTATCATGCGAGATTTCTGCTTCACAAGTCCTTCCTTGATTCTCTAAAATAATAGAATAGAATAGCACATAGAAACATAAGATTACAGATGAAAAAAAAACACAATAGTATACTCAAAAAACCAACAACGGTTGACAAAAGAATACTACCTCTCCAACATCTTTTGGTCCTTTAATATCTGCATAGCTGTTTCTGTTGCTTTTTTTTATTTTATATTTCTGTTGCTTCATTTTTATTTTAGGCCATATGCTCAGGGAATTATTGCTGTAAATTTCTCATCATGCATTATTAAGAAGAAAAAACAAAATGTAGCAAAGTAAAAAAAGGCGGAAACAAGATATGTATATACCATTCAAAATGTCCATCTTTATAGATAAAAAGCATCATACACGTTTCTGTAAATTCAAGGAAAGTATCCCTGAGAGCGTTATTAAATAGCTTCATGACTTGTGTTTTAAGGCGCCATTTATTATCTTCTCCCTGTATAACAAAACCAGTGCCGTGCAATAAGTGTAAATTTATATTAGAAAAAGACAAGATGATCAACAATGTGTACATTAATAATAACTAGTTGGATACTCGTGCATAGCGGCGGCGTTAAATATAGTTATATTATATAGTGAATGAGTTGCTAACCCAACTCTCCAACACTCCGAATGCATATGTGTTCGTTGTATGTGTTTGTTTGGGTTTCCCATATACAAAGACCCTCACACTCTTTTACCCGTCAAACACTCCTTCCAAAAGTATATAATTTTGACGAATCAAGTTTGCATTCATTCAAATTAAGGTTAAAGTTGTAAAAAATTGAATCAAAATAAATAAGCCCCCCAAAAAAATTTAAAAACAAAAAATTCACAAATATATATCAAAATAAATATTAAAGTAAAAAGCACAAACTTTTTAAAAATATGGTGGAATTAGATAATAAAATAAATAAATAGATAAAAAGATATTTCAATTTAAAATAAAAGTGATTTTTTAGTTGAAAATATCACTATTGCATCTCCTTATCTTAATTTTATAAGAACTCTACAACTTAAATGTTTTATTTAATAATAATAGTAATAGTACTAGTACTAAAATAAATAAATAGATATAAAGATATTTCAATATAAAAATAAAGCTAATAATAGTACTAGTAATAGTAATACTAATAATACTAGTACTAGTACTAGTAGTAGACTTACACGGGGTGTAGAGGTTGCAATTGTTGATGTAGAAGCTTTCATCGTCGTGTCAAACTTATACCAGCTTAACATGTTCAACATGTTAATTAGAGTCGGCATTTCATATACCTGTATTACAAAACAAAACCATTGACATCATCTTTCTTAAGAGTGTAAGTTTAATAAAAAGAGATGATAATGTGAATAATAGACTTACATCTTGTGGAGAGGGTGGAATTGTCAGTCCCGTTGATGTAAAATCTTCCATGATAGAGAAAACATCAGACCTTCTTGACATGTTCATCATTCTAAGACTAGTCCACACTTTATCTTCCTGTATTACAAAACAAATCATCATCTTAAGTGTGTAAATTTAATAAAAAAGAATGATAATGTGAATAATAATAATAGACTTACATCTTGTGCAATTGTTAGTGTCTTTGTTGATGTTTTAAAAGTTTCCATCATAGAGAAAAACTCAGAGTTTCTTAAGCATTCAAAACAATGCCATATTGCATCTGCCTGTATTACAAAACAAAACCATTGACATCAGTGTAAATTTAATAAAAAGAGATAGATGATAATGTGAATAATGTAAGATATGAATATTGAATGATTGTTGTTTATTGATTGATCCATACATACAGACTATGGGTATAAATACCCATAAAGCTCCTTCAATCAAGCCCTATTTCACAGTATGCTTGTACAATATAGTCACTAATTGACATGTTAGCAGACAAGCATGCGCTGTCAATTAATGACTATATTGTACACAGGGCCGTCTTTAAGGGTGTGCAAGGTGAGCGACCGCTCGGGGCTTCAGAATTTTTAGGGCCCTAAAATTTGTACTGTTAATAATTATATGCATGTGTAGACGTATTTTTCACGAAAAAAAAAGTATTTAGATGGAAAATAACTTAAATGAGTAATATGTTAGAACGTTTAGATAACTAATTGTATTATATCTTATAAACGGTGACACTTTATATATAATATTGCTTAACGAAATGCCTCATTATATAATTTCGTACTGGGCCCTAAAAATTTTCGTCGATTCATGGGACGGCCCTGATTGTACAAGCATGCTGTGAAATAGTGCCTTGATTGAAGGAACTTGATGGGTATTTATACCCATGGTCTGTATGTATGAATCAATCAATAAACATATCATTCTCATATCTATTATATGTCTATCAACATGGTATCAGAGATTCGATCCTAAACTCGATCTTCACTGCTGCCTCCGGCCGCCGGAGGTTCGGAGGGCTCTCTTCAAATCTTAACCTTTGTCATATTTCATCTTCAAATATCAAGTAATAAAGACAACCCACCTGCTCCTCTCAACTTCCGGCGCCGCTCCGGCTGCCGTTCCGGCCTACCTCCGGCCACCACCACCATTCTACACCGCCACACACAAAAGGCCAAAGAAGAGGCCACAACAAGGTGTGGTTGGTACGGTTCCTACAACAATCCCATTAAACCAGTTATTTAGCACACCAAGCATGCATTACCCGAATTTGAGTCCGTCTACAGGGCAACTGGCTTGTGGTACTTGGTCTGCACTTTCTAAAGTAAAGAAGATAAGGTTGGGAGTAAAGGAGAAAGGCAGTAGTAAGTGGAAATATGTGGAGGTGGGTTAATAATTGTGTTTGGTAATGGTGGGGATTATTAGATAAAAAAAAATCTTTATGTTTTTCTAGGGAAAACACGCCCTGTTTGTTCGGAAGGTTCTTTGGGGGTTGAAGTTTTAGAACCAACTTTCTTTTTCTCATCTTTTTGTTGTGTTAAAAAAATAAAAATAAAAAATAAATTGTTTGTTTGTTAGTCGACTGTTCGTACGGCTATGTTACCAGTCGAATAAAGTTGATCGTTGGTACAGTCTCTAAATGTTGACCGTTGGTACAAAAAGATTACCAGTCAACTAAAATCGACCGTTGGTACCAGTCAACTAAAATCGATCGTTGGTACGGTTTTGTTACGAGTCGACTAAAGTTATGCTTTTATTATGTTAATATTTTGTTTTTCTTTTCTAGTTTTACTACTCCAGTCCGAGCTTTCGCGATTTCGCCGCTCGGACTGCGGGGGTGTGTTAGCAGACAAGCATGCGCTGTCAATTAATGACTATACTGTACAAGCATGCTGTGAAATAGTGCCTTGATTGAAGGAACTTTATGGGTATTTATACCCATGGTCTGTATGTATGAATCAATCAATAAACATATCATTCTCAAATCTATTATATGTCTATCAACAAATAATAGACTTACATCTTGTGGAGAGGGTGAGGGTGCAATTGTTGGTGCCTTTGTTGATGTAGAAGCTTCCCTCATAGAGAAAAAATCATACCTTCTTACCATGTTTACGATTTCAAGACTACTCCACAGTCTATATTCCAGTCTATCTATATCTTCCTGTATTACAAAACAAAACCATTGACATCTTAAGAGTGTAAGTAAAATAAAAAGAGATGATAATGTGAATAATAGACTTAATTACATCATGTGGAGAGGGTGGAATTGCCAGTCCCATTGATGTAAAATCTTCCATGATAGAGAAAACCTCAGACCTTCTTGACATGTTCATCATTCTAAGACTAGTCCACACTTTATCTTCCTGTATTACAAAACAAATCATCTTAAGAGTGTAAATTTAATAAAAAAGAATGATAATGTGAATAATAATAATAGACTTACATCTTGTGCAATTGTTAGTGCCTTTGTTGATGTTTTAAAAGTTTCCATCATAGAGGAAAACTCAGAGTTTCTTAAGCATTCAAAACAATGCCATATTGCATCTGCCTGTATTACAAAACAAAACTATTGACATCAGTGTAAATTTAATAAAAAGAGATAGATGATAATGTGAATAATAGACTTACATCTTGTGGAGAGGGTGAGGGTGCAATTGTTGGTGCCTTTGTTGATGTAGAAGCTTCCCTCATAGAGAAAAACTCATACCTTCTTACCATGTTTACGATTTCAAGACTACTCCACAGTCTATATTCCAGTCTATCTATATCTTCCTGTATTACAAAACAAAAACGTTGACATCAGTGTAAATTTAATAAAAATAGATGATAATGTAAGTAATAAACTTACAATTATTGATGTCTTCATTGTTGAGAGAAAATCTGTATAGTAAACAAGAAGCAATGTTACTGAATACTGATGTTTAAATATAAAGAATAACGATGATCGATTACAACAAAGATGATCGATGTCCATATTTAAACACCACACCAACCGACTTATGTTTGACTGTTAATTTAACTAAGTTTGACTGTTAATTACAACATCATACCTGAGGTTTTTTCTAATTTTCTTAATAATGTATTACGAGTACTAGCAGGGTACCAGCGCAATGTGGCGGCGGGTACCTTATGACTATATTTTGATGCGAGCAAATATTATTTGGTTACACGTTTTTTTTTAAATAATTGTACGAATGAATGAATTGGTGTGTGTTGTTACAATATTTTGAATTGGTGCTGTTACAATGTTGTGTATTTAATTTCCAGGAAGATAGCTGAATTTTAAAGCTATGTATTGAATTAATAGCAAAGTTGTTAACCCCAGTTTACACTTGTAAATATAGATCGATAATATAGCTTAGGTTAAGAAACTGTTTAATTCACTAAACATTATGCAGAATCTAACACTTAATTATTAAGAAGAACATAGAGATTAGCAAACCAAACGCTTCAATATTATTGATATAATACGAATATTCTTAATAGTATTAGGGTTTACAACCTTGAAGCCTCTAAAACAAATCATACTTTACACAATACCCTAGGACCTCCTTTTATAGATTAAGGAGTCCTAAACGGCTTACAATTACTTTCTACACAAGATAAATATTTATAGAATCTTTTCTATATTTATCTAATACAAAACTTTCGTTACAAGACATTCTATAAACACAAACCGACTCTAATACTCTAGCGGTACAATCTATACTTAGCAGTAGAAACTATAACTCTGGAAGCATTAAGTCTTCAGCAGCAGTAACATTGAACTAGCAGCAGAAACTATTAGTCTAGCAGCAGTAACTACTTAGTGTATTTTCTTGAACATCTTCAGTAATGCTAGCAGTAGCTAAATACACTAGCAGTAGTAACTGTTTACACCAGCATCAGAAACAACTTAGAGCATTCTTTACTAAAATCTCTTGAGCAGCAGTATCTAAAAACCCAACAATCCTCCCCTAAACTTAATATTTTCTTCTAAAATCATCAAATTTCCATCATAGCTTGAAAAATCACTAGGAGGATACTTCCAAACATATTAATTCTGTTTATTTGGTTTGTGTGTGAGAATTCTTTCCATCTTCTTCAATAACACCCCACGTCAATATCGACGTCTTTTATTTGTGTGAGGTTGATGACTTTTGGTTGATCGGTTCCTTGCAATTTTTGATTCGGGTTTAAGGTGCCGTTTGTTTATATCCAGGATTAGGATTTCGTATTGGTTTGAAATAAAAATGTGAAAGAGAAAGGGATTTTGAAAAAAAAATGTTTGTTTAGTATTGGTATAAGAATTAAAATTAGAAATATATTATATTAAATATTATAAAAAATAATAATAAAAAGGAGTGAAAAGATGAGTTGTGCCCACCAAAATAAGATGAGAGTTATTTTACATACCAAACTTTTCTTACATACCAAGGGACTTATCTCCATCATTCATCTAAAAATAAATCAATGGCTGAGATTAAAAGCATTTTATTATTTACCTATTTTTTATAATTTAAATATCTCTTAAACCGTTAATCGTTAAGTAAAAATATTTACACCGTCACGAATAGCATTTAATTATCTCTCTATAGACGGGCACTTTGATATCGTTGAAGAAAAAAATCGTTTTTCGCAGCTTTTTAGTCTTTTCACATTACTTGGTGCATAAAAATCATATATGATTACCCACTAATTTGAATATCACATATGATATTAGTGTTAAATCATATATGATATGTGATATCACATATGATATGATATGTATATTATATGTGATATTATTTAATATCGCGTGTGATATTACATATATCATATATGATATAACAATATCATATATGATATAACACTAATATCATCGATATTCAAATTAAATGTTTAATCATATATGATTTTTAATGCAAATTTCATGCGTAAAAACGAAAAATTTTTAAAAGGTGAAAATACGATTTTTTTTTTTCAATAGAAATATCTATCAAAGTGCCTATCTATAGAAGATAATTAAATGCTTTCTAAATATAATATTTTTTTTCGGCAACGATTAGGTTTAAATTATTAATATTTGAAAAAAGAAGATAAAGTGGAGTTTTAAATTGTTGTGATTAATCCCATCCATTAGATAAATAAAAATGGATGGTGAAGATTCATCCTCTTGGTATGTAAATAATCTTTTGTCCTCAAATGATCTTAGATCCTAAAATAAAAGCAAAAATTTGTATGTGGTTGAGAATTGTGGATACCCCAATATCTTGATTTAATCTAAATACCAAATTCTACGCCCTCAAACCAAATAACACATTTTACTCTAACTCCCAAATCTTAAATTTAAACCCTCAAAACAAACACGTTGTGGGATCCTTTTAGAGGAATTATGAAGTCGGCAAACATGCAATAATATTAAGAGTGAACCGACACTTTCTTGGGCCAATTTAGGCCCGTAGCTCCTTTAGTATATATAGAGAATGATTTGGACCAATACCAAACGCGCCCCTTAAACCCTTGATTTAATTCCTTACAAAAACTAAATCGAACAACAGCAAAAAGGAATCACTTGTGCTAATAATAGGGTGTGCGATTTGGTCAAAACTAATGGCTCCAACTATTGATCAAGATTCAACTTCCCAGTTTGAGTACACCCCTTCTTACAGGTATTTCATATTTAACTTATTAATAAGATCGTTATATAAAGGGCATGCATGTCGATTTTTTATTTGATATTTGATTTTGTTTCTAGTGAAGAGAATGTGTATTTGCTGTGCAAGAAACTAAGTGTGGATGGTGTTGCTGATGTTTCTGATCTTTTTGTGGTCTTTATTTCCAATGAGAGTAAGCATGTACGTATTTTTACTATTGATTTAGTATACTGTTCTATGTACCCGCATACCGAATACGCACATGTAGACATGTGTTTTCATTTGTTATGCTTTGCGTTTAATAGGTGAAATACTTTAAGTATAAATGTATGGCATCTGGATGATTTATATATATGGTAACTGGTATAATCTTCTCAGCCAATGTGTGCGGGCTTAGTCAATGTGCTAATCTTATGCTTGCATAGTGAGGCATCACGGAAGCATCACCTCACCGGTGAGCCCAATGTGGGGGTATGTTGTGACGCGTGAGTGAGGAATAAAATGCTCACAAAGGTGAGCCGAATGCTTCTCTGTATCCGTGTGTGGGTATATAAAGTGGGTATTTAATTGGAAGGTTTGAATGGTGAGGGTGGTGTGACTGATAAGGGTGAATGATGAGAGGGAGTTGTAATCCCTTTGTAATTTTTTGTTAGTTAAGTTTAAAGACAATTTGTTTACTGTTTATTTGTATGGGTCAAAACGGGCAGAACAGTGGGTTGGACCTTGTTTCCAAACACCCCGTTAAACAATATTTGGTTAAGTTAGTTATGGGCCTGTTATGGCAGTTAGGAAACGGTTACAGGAGTGAAACGTTGCATCGTTTCATCAATGGTAACATCATACCGTTTCATGAACTATATATAGATCGAGTCATGTTTGTTTAGAAACACCAACAACAATTACTTTTATTCAAGTCTTTTATTTATCCTTTGTTCATTATTTGTGTTATCACTATTTCGATATACAAATTACACTTTTGTCTCAATTCTATTACGCATGAGTCATGGTTAATTATAAGTCCGTCATGTGTCGAAGATGGCTTGGTTTAGAGCCTGTGAGAAAGAGCCAACAGGAGTGAGGGTGAAAAGGTGGAGAGAAAAAAGTTGATGTGGCGCGGTGGAAGGTTAGTGAGGATGTTTTGGTGAGACTGATAAGGGTAGTCTTAGGAGATTTTATATCAAACTACTTTAAGCCTAACATAATCTGATAGTGGTATGATTTATTATGAAGGAAAGTTGTTCTTACTTATATTTGAGCATACAGAAATAGGATACGAGATTTGTTTTCATTTGAAATATGTCATTTGACGGAATAAGAAGGTCCACACTCCACATTATTCTTACTTATATAGTGTATCTTGAGGCTTCTTCTAGAGATAACTTTTACGTTATGTTATACTTAGATCCTGCAAGAACAAGCTAAATCATTCTATGACGGGCGATTAATATTCGTTTAATCATCTTTACTGAGTATACCTTAGAGATCGTTTCTCTCAAGTATTTTATATGTGGACTCCTAGGGTTCTTCGCTGTATATAAAAACCTGTGATCAAGACGCTTTACAAGCACAATGTCTCCTGCCATACCGCACCCTCTTTTAGTTCCGGAAGAGCCGTCATTTTATATTTTTATAATACATAATACATATTGAAACTAAAAACTCCCAGAAACACTTTACAATGCAACATTCTCTTGTTACCAAGTGTAATTGTGTAACAAAATTATTGCATTTAGTCTCCTTTGAAACGTAATGTGAAATGAAGATGAATTTGAATATTGCTTAAAGTTGCTCGATTATGATAATGCAGACCCCAGTGTGGAATCAGAAAGCTGGCCGCAAATCAGATGGGAGAGTTGTAAGGGATTATCATGTATTTTGCATTGAGGTACTGAATTTCAACATCAATCTCCATGAGAAGTATTTTATTTATTTAATTATTTCCGAAGGGAATTTGTTCAAAGGAGATATTGTAAAAATCATATACGATATATTACTGAAATCTATTTTGGCACCTGTTATAACAGAGTGGAAAAGAAGAAAAGGAGGATCTCGTATGGGATTTAGATTCAAAGCTTCCATTTCCATCAACCCTATCATCCTATATATCAGAAAGTATCCAACCATCTTATGAGCTATTTGCTGAATTTCAGAGGTATACAATTTAGCTACTCAGTTACTCCGTACTTTGCTAATTGGTGAAGGTGATCAATTGATTTGTGATCTCAGGATCTTCCGTGTAGTGCATGCTCCAGTATTTCTTCGTCATTTTGCTTCGGATAGGAGACACATGAAGGTCTCTGAAGGAAATTGGAAGTCTCCTCCACCTGAGTCCGAAGTCATAGTTGCTGAAGGTAAATATAAAAGCACTCACTACTTTAATCGTTTTCACTATCATCATATTTTTCTCTTTGCAAATGTTTATAATACATGATCAGTTAGTTTGAATGAAATTATCATCTTAAGGGCCACACAAAACACACTCAAGTATTGTCCTTTGACTTTGAATGTCAAACATGTTACGTTTCGGATTCATATAGGCTTCGGTTGACCCGTAAACACTTGTTTGTTCATTTCTTTTTTGCTTTATTACAATGTTAACATGAATTTTATCGAATAAAGTGGTCCAGAATGTTTGTATACAGTAGAATTACACCTTGGTAGATTTTGTGTCTCATTTGACCAAAACATTGATATATTCTTTTCGGTTCTTTGTTTTTGCAGATGGAACTGAGCACAACCTAAACCAGTACATGGACATGTTGACTAAAGATTTGTTGAAAGATATAGAAAAAGACTCCATTGGTGCAGTGTTTACGGAACAATTGGGTGTACTAGTTGGCGAGAACCAGTTGGAGCCCTTCTTCTCTTGCATTTCACAATAAATTGGCATGTTCATTCTCTACTACAATTCTTGGCGTTCTGTTATAAACTATTCTCCTAGTACACTTGAGGATGTTGCACCATTTTTTGGATACCTATATTGCATGTATTTTACATATAACTAGTTTTTTGAAATACAGTATTTGTGAAGTTAAAGAGCATAAAGTCTTTTTTAGACAAGGAACATGAGTTTTATTTTTGGTAGGAACTTGATATCAGGTTACGTGGCAATTTCAATTAAATTAACAAACAGGTTCATTTGGGGTTCTTCATCTCTAGGATATCCGTTGGTGAGCCGATCAAGTTAGTCGTGATCGGGAGTGGTGGTGAAACCCTCCTATTTGTATCGCACATGGATTTCTTGAGGCTAACCTATTTGTCTGTGACACAATCTAAGTATGTGTTTAGTTTATTGGTTTTGGTACATAAAAATAGGGTATGAATGTGAAATATGATGTTTCTTTTGAGGGATTAGGTTTAGAGAACTTGTGATTAGCAGTTTGCAGAAACTCACTAACATGGTGAGATTTAAACAAAATCCGACAACCATTCCCCTTCTCTTTCTGTATGGCTTTTCTCCAAGGTCCTCCCTTCCTATGAAGTCGACATATTCATTGTTTCCTCCCGGAATATTGTTACTTCAACATCGAGCCATCGACATTCCTTCTCACCGGTCCTCGGTCTGGCTCGGTTGGCCCTCTGGTTTATCGGTCCGGTCCAAGAAAGCATATTAACAGGTTTTGCGTAAAACCGAACCAGGCCCGTTGGCAATTGTTTTGTTAAATTATTCTGTCGACCATGACACACAGAGACAAAGATCAACCAAAAACTATCACAAAATTACAAATTGTATAGTAACATAAAAGAAAACCGTTTTAATAGTTTAAATTAGGGCTGAACACCGAAGGTTCAAAACCGAACCGGACCGAAGAAACCGACCGAAGCGACAAAAACCGAACCGAACCGACAGCCCATCGGTTCGGTTTCGGTTTTAGGTTTTACATGCCTTCGGTACGGCCCAAAACCGACAAAAACATGCTAAAATACACCTAGACCGACAAAACCGAACCGACAACATTCGGTTCGGTTTCGGTTCGTGTTTTTCACGGTTTTCGGTCATCGGTTTTCTCGGTTCGGTTCGGCTCGGGTCGGTTTATGACCGACGCTCAGCCCTAGTTTAAATGGTATATCGTTGGTGACTTGGTGGTATAGACGGTGGCGAGAAAACCGTTTTAATAATCAAACTATAAACACCTAAATTATCAATTTTTATAACTTAAATACTACTGTATGTGTTAAATAAGCACAACTACCACTTTAACTAAATTGCCTGAAAATATAAATACCTCAGTTCCACTTACACAAGTCAACCACAAGTACACAACAACATAAAAATAATACAAAAAAAATCTAAAATAACACAAGAAGTATAAATAAATAAAGGGAAATTTCTCAAATTGCCCCAGTTGCCCAACAATATTACCTCAAATGCCTCATTTTTTTTTCACTTCCCTTAATGCCCCATGGGCAACTCTCCCATGGGCAACTCTATCATATATTTAGGCCCACATTGTACTTACAAAGTACAAATCTAACACTTGGTCTATTGGGCAACTTTGACCTACTATATTGGGCAACTGACATTTTTTGTCTTTTAATGAAAAAGCAAAATTTATATTTTTTAATTTTTAAATACAAATAAGTTGGGCAACTTAGCCCCACACATATGTACTTTTGGTCAACTCTATATAAATACCACTCTATGCCATACAAATACACCTTTAATAAACCAAATTATACCTCCTAAAAAATTATTTATTATCATAATACACCTATTTCATTAAATACAAAACACCAAATACCCAAATCATCCCACACACACTACTGCTTACCCCACACACACCTTCCCTCTAAAAGGCAAAAATTCACCTGCAACTTGAAACAAATATCCTTCCCTCTCAAACTCAAGAATCCAACGGCCTAATCCTACTCCCTCAATAGTTCTTCTTCCCTACGATTGCAAAACGGAAGCCCTAATCGTACAATCAAATCAATCCGACGCATATTCGTACAATCAATCGCTGTTCTTCAACATCTCAAGAATCCAACGACGAACATGTTTGATGCAAAGCTAACGGTCAGATCTAGATTAGAACATATTGCTACAATTAAAGGTGCATTGAATGTGAATAGAACCAAATTGTTTAGAGAAACTGTGTTTGGCCCTTGGTTAGATTTTCCTAAGTATTCCTCCAAAACCACTTATACCATTATTTATATCAAAATGCAGTTGAGGTGTCAAAAGTTAGTGATTGTTGTCCACCTTTAACTTTTGTACTAGGTGACAATGTTTTTGATTTTGGCCGTGAACAATTTAGTCTTCTAACTGGGTTTCGTTTAGGACCAGTAGATAAAAGAGAAAGTGACCACGACCATGTTGTTAAGGGTTTAACAGATAGTCCTTTTTGATCGGTTGTTTCCGACAAAAAAAAAACTAAGAACAAAAAGTTAAGGGTGATGACCTTTTGGCGTTGGTAAAGTCCTGAAAGGTGGGATTCGTTATCCGATGAAGATGATGTGAGGGTTGCTTTGTTGGTGATTGCAACATTTGTATTTATTGGTCGGAAAGGAAGGTTTAATGTTCCTGACCATTTGCTAAAGAATGTTGAGGATTTTTGTGTATGGAATGAGTATCCATGGGGTGAATACATGTGGGCTCATTTGTATAAAAGAACGATGAATGTTGTTCCTAGGCATCTTGAGGCAGAATCAAAGAAGCCCGTTCCAAAAGATCCAAAAAAAGAACAAACATACACTCTGTATGGATTTACATGGGTGTTGAAGGTTAGATTTTACTCGTAACATACATTATTTGTGCTTGTATATATTGTGATGGTTAATCTAAATAATGTGTTCATTGTTATATTTGAGAAACATAGATAAGAAGAATAGTCATTCAGCCGTTGTCATTGTTCCTTAGGCATTGGCTTTGTTCCCTAGGCATTGTTCTGTAGTAAGGGTAAGTGTTTGTGTAGATTTAAGGATGTTATGGTTGATGGTTTCACACTAGATAAATACATAGAAACGATTTGTAAACGGTTGGTTCAAACCATCGACAATGTCTCTTCATCCATCGCTAGTTCGAAGAACCCACAGCTGCAACAACACGTTATGTAATTGTATCTCCTGTTACTACATATACAACCCATTGCTATCCTAACCATCGCAACCATAATCACAACCACTAACTCTTAATTCGATGTATTTGTTTTTCGATTTGGATTATGGAGACATTCCCAAACAGCCCCCAGTTGGACCAAAGCCCAGAGAAGATCCCACGTTGTCTAGCTTGGTTAAAAGTTAAAAACTTTGAAAAAAAAATTACACAATTTTATTTGATCCGTAAGTAAAACCCAAAATTAGTTAAGCGTTGTATGTTTTATTGCATTTATCATATCGGTTATCTCCTTTGTTATTTAGGCTTGCACCATTACGAAGATTGTACCAACAAATGCCGAAATGAGTTGTCGGTGGTACATTCGAAGTATGGAGTACATCCGTGAACTTGATTCCCAACTTGTTGAAAGAAGAGAAGAGTTGGCTGACCAACTGATGGTGGAAGATGAGAAGCTATGGCGATGTGGATGTATGCGGTGGAATTCAAGCCGATTTAAATGTTCCTTCGTGGACGACCGAAGTTGTTACGAAGGTCAAACGTCTAGTGTCAATGACAAAGCTGATGAAGAAGAGATTGTTGTTGTGTTTGGTGAAATGTTGAATATGAATGAGCCTGAGAAGGTTGAAGATGTTGTAGTCGGTAATGTTGAGGTTCCAGATGGGATCAAATGTGACAAAGCGGAAGCGTCACATACCTTAGATAAAGATCACATTCGTGCCGAGCTTCTATCCCTAAGTCCGTGATTGGTAGTATAGAAGAACGTGTAGGAGGTTGGTGTATCACGCTCTTATGTGAGTTACACAGTACAAAAAAGAGAATGTGGTATTGAGGAAGCTTTAGGAATAAAGTCACAAGATGATGTTGGTGAGATTAAGGTAACAAGTGTTATTTGAATTTTGTTACTTCATTCCACCAAAATGGTCTCTTTGAGTGCCCAAGTAAGTTCACTTTTTTACAGGTGGAGAGTGTTGATGGCAACAAACCGTTGGCTACTTCCGATGAACACACCCCATCAGACCAATGTAGGATCCATGACAAGCGAATTTGTTGTATACGGATTCCGAGGAGTTTACCGGGCCTATGACCCAAGTTATGAAAGTGCTTTATCGGAGGTCCGAAGATGCTCATCATTCCAACAATATAATGCATGTGGATAACAAATTTGATTGTGCTGCCTTACCAAATTTGAATGATGAGCTCGCACATTGCTTATGATGGGTTTGATCCAACTCTGTTGACGCATTTATATATATATATTGATTTTTTTCCCTTCTTTTACTTTTTTCTATTTCAATATTAAACCCACATACCCTTTATCTAGGAATCGATGGATGTGAATGGTGCGGAAAAAGAAAATGACAAAGGCGGGGTTAAAGAAATTGTTGTATGGCGGCCACCTCTTTGGTGGGAATGGTTTGTGCAGTTTACTCTTAAATTGTTAGAACCGCATATGGAGCAGGGGCTTTACAGGTAGACAACGTTTATGATCCTTGCCAAGAAGGTGCCGCACAAGTAGACACATTGGATATGGAGGTTGAGGAAACGGCTATGGAAGGGGCTGATACACAACCTGTTGAAGTGATATGCCTTTATTATGAGGATGGGCAGGATGTTGTCAAGGTACATTTATTTATCTTATCATTTGTTAACAACAATGCATGCATAATAGTAGTACAATCCCTTAAGACATGACAAAAATAACTTGAGCAAAGACATTATTAGCAACAAACAAGTCTCTGATGTATTAATACATTAATACATTTGATTACTATATAATTATGATTTAGTAATTTTTGCAGTAGATTTTAATACTATGATGCATTAGTTTTACACATAACTTAACTTAAACTCATATGCCACAAAGAAGTCTCTGCTGCATTAATACATTAATACATTTGCATAGATAGCACATAAACACACATTAAAAGCTTTCGACAACTAAAAAAACAAATATGATACTAAAAACATAAATGACCATCATCATAATCTACATTTTAGTTCCAGAGCTCTCTCCGTTGCTTTTCTTATTTGCTTTGAGTCGTTGAAACAGTATTTCAAGACTACTAATCCTATTTTCCAAATTATAAATATTTTCAAATAATGTAGGATTATTCACATGTTGCTCCACTTCGTTTTTATCATCTTCCTTAGTTTGTTGCACCACCTCCTTTGTCTGCATCACCTCACTTTGAAACTCTTCCTACTCTCATTTTGTTGCACTATCTCGACCCTGCCGCACCATTTCACCTTGCTGCACCACCTCACTTTTAGCCTCCTCCTCATTCTCTAGATCTTCCTCATCTTCATCTTCTTCTTCCTCTTCCCCATCAACTCCATAAATCTCATCCCAGAGAAGTCTACACGCACCAAGTAAGGATATTTGTCCTCATCCACACACTCACTTGCCGATATGAACCATATTCTGACATTGGTTCTTCCCCAAAAGCATCTAACACTGCGTCAAAAAGCAAATAGTTGTTTAAGACAAACTCATACTCTTCTTCATCATTTTGAAAGTTTCCATTTGTGCCGCCATTGTTCTTGAGCAAGAATAAGAGAGAATAAAGTGAGAGTTGTGATAATAAGAGAGCAGAAACTAGGAAAATTTTATGTAGTAGGATATGGAGTAGAGAGTACATTATATACAAGAACAAGAATCTTATCTTTTATATTGTGCTGTACTTGAGTTAGAATAAAATACTGTCTCAAAGTATACTGTCAAAAAGTAAATTGTATAACCAAGACCAATACTTATCTTTTACATTGTGTAAAGAATCTTATCTTATCTTTACAATGTGCTACAGTTGATATAATTATTAAAATATAAATTTTGCTTTTTCACTTATTTGTATTTAATACATTAATACATCACTTTTACAAACTAGGAAATATCATTACACTTGCGCAATATGGTTGACTTGACTGTTTGAGTCTCATTCATTCGTTTGCTTCCGAACATTAGGTTTACGGCTACTAGGACCAACATCTTGCGCATTGGGTCCCAACCTTTGTGATTGCTTAGAGTTACCACCGCCAGTTGGTTCTATAACTTCTTTTATCAATACCGATATCTCTTCTTATGTCTTCTAGAACTTCAGCTGGTAATCGGTAACTAGCTTCAGCATTTGGTCCATATAATTCATATATCTCGGGAAACATTACCTCTCTTGCTACCTTTATCGACCACTCCCTTTCATCGTGTTTTTTCTCAAAGCTAACTCTCTTAGAACTCGACATAAATCAATTAATGTGATGGAAATATGGTTATGAACCTGAAAATGAATAGGAGCAAATATTTGATGGAAATATGGTGAACAATTAGATCATGGTTTCGCTATTAAATAGACACCACGTGCTAAGTCACATGTAAACAGTTAAACATACATAGTCAACTTTGCAGAGGATTTACTTTTGAAAATAATAAAGGCCCTGAACAAACAGTCATGATTTGTTGTACATGTCCTTAAAATAGACACCACATGCTTAGTCATGACTAAAAATATCTTATGCCATAGAATATCACATTTCCACTTTACTTCAGTTGAGTATTGAAATTATTTAATTGTTGGATAGACGAAATGTTTGTTAAAAGATGAATCGCTTTTTTAGGTGCAAATATCATATTAGTTTTCAACTCGCCAAACGGAAGAGGAAGCGGGGAGATATTGCACCTCACCCTATACTACTCCACCACCCACTACCCAAAGAGAAGGCGTTCAACACGGATTAATTGTCAAACCCCATCCCTCCTAAGCTCCGATTTTGATGATACATTGGAACCGCGTGGAGGTATTTGACTGTGTCAACTTATATGTCTCTTACTTTGTAATACAAACATTCACTAAAAGAGGTAATTTGTTCTAACTTAGAATCTGTCGAGAACTGGAACGGGAAGAAAAAACAAAAAGGTAACTGCCATGTTCCGTTCAAAAAATTTTGAAAGAGAATAATGGTACTAGGTTTATTTTCCCATGGGGCAATGAAGACACTATTGCCGACATCACGATTTTGGGATGTTTATTGGCAACGGGTGGTAACAAGGATGGATGGCTGAGGGACGAGGTGCGTATAAAATCCGTTGTTAGTATTGTACCATAATTGTTTCTTTGTGATTCCCACTTGTTTTTAATAATGTGCCCAAATGTGTAAACAACACCTTGACCTATGGGTAGATTTGATGTGGCATTTCCGACCATCGATGCCGATGGCTATGGTGGGTCCCTTTTTCACACCTCAAGTAGTTAATGATTTCGTACGAACCTATTGGGCAAATGGTGTAAAGTACCCGGTGCCTTGGGCTGATGTCGAAAAGGTATTTATTTCTTTCCATATGGCCGTACGTATAGATTGTTCATCGGGTGCGTTATGCTAATGTCGTAAATGATGTAGGTACTATTTCCAATAAACGAACCTGACAAGCATCGGGCGTAGGAGAGCTGCATATCAGTACGGGTGTTTTGACATTGTATGATTCGTTTCCAGCCTTTACAAACAAACGAATTTGGAGGAAGGATACCATGCCCGAAAATTTCACTATTGGTCCAAAATTACTAGATCAAACGGGAGTGTTTTGCAGAAAAGGCATAGATATCAACGCTTATCAGATTAGCTTTCAAAAATGTGTTGATGTCCCCAACCAAACAGTCAATACGTGATCGGAATATGGGCTTGCATTAACCTATATAGGCTGAGTCATAACATGCCATTAAAGTCTGACGATCCTGCAGAAACAGCTCTTGCCTATCGCAAAAAGAATGTTTGAGTATCTGTGGAAATACAAGGTTGAGTATGCTGGTCATTGACTATATTTATTACAAGTTGTGGTATCGTCAACTCTCATTGACTAAGTATGTATATAATTGGAACAGAAAGGTGTTAGCTCATAACATGCCATTCAAGCAGCTTATTTTGCTTCTATCATGGGCATATCTACTTTGGTCATTCTTTGTGTATGTATAATCAATTGTAGTAACTATTGGAATGATAAATCTGTAAATATCCAAAATGTTTTGTGAATGTTTGTAAATATTATTAGTTGATATTAGTATTGCTTGTTTAAATGATAATAATCACTACTCAAAACTTATTACATATAAATTATAATATTACATTTAAACCAGCTTCCAATCTTCTAAACTAGCCGTGGTTTCTTCTCAACTAGCCGTGGTTTCAACAGTTCTTATAGCCGTGGTTTTGATCATACTAGATGTGGTATCTTCTCAACTAGCCGTGGTTTCAACAGTTCTTATAGTCGTGGTTTTGATCATACTAGACGTGGTATTTTCTCAACTAGCCGTGGTTTCAACAGTTCTTCTAGCCGTGGTTTCATCATACTTGCCGTGGTTCCAACAATAATTCAATCCATGGTTTGACCCACCAGCCTCCTCAGCCTTCTTATTAGATACACCACCCATTCTACTTAACCTTTGAGAGTTTTATTGCCAAAGGACCTTGTACACTAGCAATCTTTTGAATCTTCAAGAGCAATTGATCTATCATTGGATTTGTTGATATGGTTCCTTGTGGATCAAGCGCCTTCCAACATTTCCTCGCAACAGTTTTGGACAGTGGATAGTGTTTATCAATAAACATGAAAAACTTATCCTTAGTAGATTGTACAAGATGTACTCGGAATGCTCATAAAGCATCCATTCAACTACTTCAAAATCTTTCCAAAATTTGTCCAATGGATTAGGTTGACACATGTTTTTCACTGATGTCCACACGAACCTTGCTAATCCTCCAGTTGGCCCATGCTTTCCATATCTAAAATCAATGACTTTCCATAATTGTTCCAAATCCTCTTTTGATAGAAAGAACAACAAGCTTCCAAAATCTACGTATGTACTTCTCGCATCCATCTCTTGTTATTTCAATCACTCTACCATTTTCGTGATTATTTTCAAATCATGAACTGCTGAAGGCGCTTAGTGGTGTAGATTAATCGCTCTTGTCTATCACTCACCTTAAGATACACATCCATTCTTTCTTCCCTCTTCATCCCTTCATCCAATTTCTGTTTCTTAGAACGCACATTCTCCGAATTCTGCCGCTTTTGTTCGTTCTTGATCCACTCAGCTTCTTTCTCAGAATTCATAGGATAGAAATCATCATTCATTCTTATCCAACGTTCATACAGCTCTTCAATCTCTTTGTACATGCATTTTTTCAAATCCTTGCCTTTGCAAAACTCTACGTGCTTGAGAATCTTGATCATTACATTTCTCATTTGAGCCCTAGTAGGAGGTTTGTTATTCTTACTATTATATTCTACGACACTTCTTTCCTTTTGCATTTGTCTCGCCCTCGCAGCCAGAACCTTTGACCTTGAAGGAACATCTAATAGTGCCCATTCTTCAGTACTCCATTCCAACTTTAGCATTTCAGAAGCCTGAAGAAATGCTTGTTCCTTGTTTCATCGTTCAATCACTATCATACTAGCTTCATCTTGTTCTTTCTTTTTTTTTCAAAAGCAAGATCTTCAGCCTTAAATTTTTCATCCAAGTGTATTGATAATTCATGATCATGTGAAATCTGATCCTCCGTACTATCAAATTCAAGTTCTTCTTCTTCAGTTCGAAATAGCTTCACCCTTTCCTATGTCTCGTTGATACTACTTTATTAATGGCTCCACATTCTTCAAACTATTAGCCAATGGTTTATTTCCAGTAGGTTCAATTACAATGGGAACAGTGCAATAACGTAATCAGAATTGCTAAGGTTCTACATAAGTTCAGTAGTGTACCGCAACCTCCTTCTCAACTTCCCTTCTTCGATGGTGGTGTTACGTTAGTTGTGATAATCGTACCATCGTGGTTGTAGTAGCAATATGTGTATCGAAGTAACTGTCGATGAATTTACCTCGGTTACGGCGCAGTGTTGTCATTTGTAGTATCACTAGATAGAGCCTGCACAACTTCTTCCTCTTCGTCTTCAACTGCAACATTAAAAGGTTCTACCACTTGTTCTTTTCCTTCCTCTACCAATTCTGCTTTTCCAACCTTCAAACCTTTAGCCAAAGGTTTAGCCATGGGTTTAGGACCAGTGGGTTTAAGTATAATAGGAAATGTGCAGCACCGATCCAATTGACCGGTAAGGTTTTACATAAGTTCATCAGGTACCAGAACCTCTTTGTCAACTTCCTTAGAATTGGGTTGTGCACCGTGGTTGTTTAAGGTGGAATCGTGATTTCATTTGTACTACCAGGATTCAGCAACAATAGGAGTGGTTGTTTCCTCGCCCACTTCTTCCTCTTCGTTTTCAACTACAACCTTTAAAGCTTCAAGCACGACTTCTTTTCCTTCCTTGTCAGTAACCATATAGTCACCACCATGATCTCCACTATCGAAATCCATCTCAACATCCATGTTTACATCCTCCCTTGAATCAATGCTTTTGCTCCTCCCCTTTGAGGACCTGCCTTTCTTAGTCATCTTCGTCACTCTATTACATGCAGCAAACCTTGGTCTTCTTACTCTCCAACACGAAACCCTGTGCTTCAACCTTCTTATTGTATTTTCCATTTGTATACATTTAGCCTTCAATTCATTCACTACTTCTATAATATTCTCACCATATGTGGTACCCGTGGGATCAGATACGGTGGCATTGAGTTGAGCGTCGTGGTAGCATGGGATCGCATCATTGGTTTGGGTGTTTTGTGATTCAGGTAAAGGTAATGGTTTAGCAGTGGATTCAGTTGTTAGCAGGTGTTCGTGACGTGGTAGGGGGTTGAGCATCAATGCTTTGGTGGGTTGGGATTCAAGTACCTCCTCATTGTCAGAATGTCCGCAAGTTAAGCATATTAGGGAATAAAGGTGTAAGCTTTCCCGAGAACTTGCCATTCTTTTTCTCAAGTGTGTAAACACCCTAGGAGACATATGATGTACCTCATACCTTTTATGAATGGTTGTCGTGATCTGTTTCTCCACTATTAATTGAACAAACCTAGGATATAAGTACTATTTACCCTTTTCTTTAATGTTCTTCATAAACCCCTCAAAGATCATCCTAGACCAGTTAAACACCCTCCCCTGTGATAAA
Source organism: Chrysanthemum makinoi (assembly GCA_910596185.1). Classification (NCBI taxonomy): domain Eukaryota; kingdom Viridiplantae; phylum Streptophyta; class Magnoliopsida; order Asterales; family Asteraceae; genus Chrysanthemum; species Chrysanthemum makinoi. The sequence continues at coordinate 3,622,477 of OU343223.1, read as the reverse complement.
CATATGACAGCAGTTGCTATTTTTGATGGAAACTCATCAAAGCCAGTGGTCTTATTGCTCAGACACATAAGCAAAGTATGTATTAAAAACTTCCATTGGGGTGAGAACATACCTTTATGATACTTAATTCTTTCCACATTTTTCTCATAACCCAATCTTTTCAACCTCTCTAAAATATCATCATCAGACAAATTGACAACCCCATCAGCATCCTCCAGCTTCAAAACCTCCCTAATCACCTCCTCTTTGACTATTATCTCATTCTCATCAACAACACTCCTAATAACGTCTGCTCCATCTCATTCTTGAATTTCTGCCTTCAACCAAAATTGATGAATGTAGGCTTTAAGAATGATAGGTTGTACACTTATTGCATAGTGAATTGGTGTGTGTTTGATAAAAGCAATCATCTCATGGAACCCTTCAGTATGATTGTTCTTGGTTAGGTATGCAACGACGTTGTGTGTGGTGGGATATTCTTTCGGCATTTGTGTGATTTGGATGTAAAAGATGTTTAATTATCAGTTTGGGAGTGGTTAGGGTTTGTGTAGAGCGCCAATTTCAAGTGTTTAAAGATCAATTATTTGATAGCGCAGTGATTTGGGGATTATATACTTTTAGATCAACATGTTACATAACAGCCCCTTGAGTTTCCATTTTCATCAATACTGCACTAGCAGTGGTTCGAAATATACTAGCAGTGAGTTGCCCACACACAGGGGTGGTTAGAAAGATACTACCCGTGGGTTGCCCACGGCTATCCGTGGTTACAATTGTACTAGCAGTGGTTTTCCCACAAACAACAGTGGTTAGACCATGTTTACTCCACAACAACTCACACCTTATTCACATTTTAGGATAAG
>OU343223.1:3563678-3621514 GCA_910596185.1 Chrysanthemum makinoi | reverse complement strand
GATCTTGTCATGTTTATTTGAACATGAGAGGTAATGCGTTTGTTTTAATTGTACATTGTTTCCATGAACTTACACAACAGCCCAACTGGGTTTCCATCTTCATGAAAATGCACTAGCAATGGTTGCCAGGGCCTCTGGTGGTTAGAATGCACTAGCAGTGGGATGCCCACAACCATCTGTGCTTATAGTAAGTGCTAAACACCAAGTCAAATAGTCAATGACTTCATTTACTACACAACAACTCACACCTTCTACCCATTTAACACATTGAATGCTTTTTAACTCTATTTAATAACATATCACCCATAAACCACACATATCTCTCTTGTATCCCCAAAACATTTTAGTCAACATGAGTGGGTCACAAAAACATCCTCTGGAAATCTCTTCAGATTCAGATTCTTCTGATAGTTCAAGCAATACTTGGGAGAACTATTTTCCTCCAATAAAAACATCCTTCACGTTTATGAGGACAAAACATGTTCCTGGTGGACCCTCTTCCATCCAAACAGAACCACTCAGATCTCCACCTCTTGAAGCACTTGCATCTCAACCACGACCACTGTCCTTCCTCATCAGACCCCCAAAAGAGAGCTAGGACTTGCTTGCCCAAAACTGTAATGTTATTGGGGACAAGGAGTTCAGCAGAAGATGCCAGCATTGGCCATACCAAAGAGGCCATAGATGGTTTAGGTGGTTATGTTGATGTAATAGTCTTTTGATAGTAGTCCTTACTGGATAACTCTTGATGTACTTATTAGATGATTGTATGAATAGGAAGCATCTAGCACTGCATCCGTTGATGCAGTTTTATAAACTAATGAATAATTTCCAAGTATATAAGCCTGGAAACAAACATGCAAGTCTGGAAAGTGAAATTACATGTTTTTTTTAAACTAAGATTAAGTTTAGGAAAGAAACATACAAGTCTGCAGGCTGATAATCTAACTTTAACTAAATTTATCCTTCATTTTGACTGTCCAAGGTGACCTTACTCTATCTTACAGAACAGATCCTCGTGTTCTCCTGCCTTCGCATTCTCTTCCATTTCTCTTTCATCCCTATCTTGTTCGTCTAGTTGTTCCATTATTGCTTCATCTTCATGCTGCTTAGTAATCGACTTCTCACCATCAACATTTCCATTTATTTTGTTGTGCTCGTCTTTATTCTTGTCACCTATTTCCTTGATAGCCAACGCACCTTTTTCAACTACATCCTTCTTAGATCTTTTGTTAAGTTGTTTCCTATATATTTCATGAAGCACGTCATCACATGGTCGTTCCACTTCAAAAGACAAACGCTTACGCACAATCCCTGTTAATTATGTAAAATAATAATAATAATAATAAAAAGTAAGGATCCTAAATATATTACTAAAACTAGTTATAGCATACTAACAATAGTAATGAATTTTTACCGTTAGACATTACTACAAATATGAAATTGATATTACTTAAAGAATCTATATGTAGTTGGGATAAGTTACCAGTTTCATCCAGGCAAGTTGGAAGTTTAGGCAACTTAATAAATTTTTCACATAACACAAATAAATGTGTATCTTAGTAAATCTTAGGCAGTTGACACAAGTACAACATTAATAATAAACAATCACAAATGGGTGGTTCATACTTAATACACTCATTAAAGTGTATCTATGTTGATACACTAATTTTTGGCAACCTTAGAAAGTTTACATTGTTGGGCAACCTAAGTAAATGCACAAGTACAAAGGGCTGGTAATTTGCACTTGGCTTACTTAAAAGAGTTTACTGTAAAGTCCAAGAATTATTTTCACCTAAATTTGTTAAAAACACAACCATGGATTACGATGACAATTCAAATTTTAAGGTTTATTTAGTGCATCCTTCATCTAAACATGCGGTTAAACTACCTAAAAATATCACTTTCAATAAACTAGTGGCTTGTGAAGAAAAAGGTTGACGTGTAAAAGACACACCAAATGATAGAGTCGGGTTATCTTACAAAGATGGTTCCATGGAATTGGACGTTGTTGATGATGAAGACGTCCAATTCTTCATTCATGAACTATGTTGTAAGAATGAGCAAACTCAAGCTCTGTTAATTTCAACAAAAGAACCACCACCTTCAGAGGTAAAATCATCTTCGGCTTCTAATCATTTATTATTAGACCTGAATTTTCCACGATTCACAATGATACTTATCATGACACACCAAAGGTCGAGGATACCTTTTTTCACCAACCTGATCATTCACTTCCTCCGTCAGAAAGATACTCATTTAAAAATATGCCCACGCCACCAACCGCACCACAAACAGAATTAAAACATCGATTCCCAAAAAACGAATACCTTTTTTTTCAAACATAAAGAATTTTATAATAAAGCAGAATGCATGTTTACTATTGAAAAGAAATCATTACTTGAGCGCTTTGAATACAAAGTTATTAAATCTGATCCCACGTGGTACAAGAAATGTATAAATGAAGGTCGCTCATGGAACATATACACCAGAAAAAAACTGGATAGCACATTCTTTGTTTCTAGCATCAACAATGTTCACACATGTTCAAGAACTGAATTACATCCTAATCATCGTAATGCTTAATAAATTACTTAGTCAGTTTCTAATTGAAAATTTGAAAGATACTCGGAGGGTATATACTGGAAAGGACATACAAAGAGATCTGAGTCTTGAATGGAAAGTAAACGTTTCCGTGCAGCAGCCAACTTCTGTAGATACACATCGTAATCATGCGGTAATTTTGTTGGAAGAGTCCTTGGTATGTAGTGCAGGTAAAATTCCCTAAATTGAATATACCACTCCGACCGTGCTCGATCTAATGTTGGTTTCGTATCAAATTATCTTCGATCCTAAATAACATCATCAACAAGGAAATTAAATTGCATATACCGGTCTCGATGGTGCTCGTCTAATCCATTGAAACATTTGAATGTGTTTTACCTTGCCAAATAGCAATCCATAATCCGATCTTGTAAACATTACTTTCTTGACCACGCTATCGCCCTTGGTATATCCGGGACTTTATTCCACAAACGACTGCTTCTTTCAAACGACTCAAGAATCCATATCTACAATAATAAAGATGCATTACTCTCATACCTTGGGTTCAATAATAATACTAAGAAAAGATAATATAAATAGGAATAACCTTGAATGCCCAAACAAATCCAAGAACTGTATGTTTGGAACATACTCCGTGATCTTTCCAGGACCCTTTAGGTGTTCCCACTTTGGTTTGATAACGTCTAGTATCCTGGTCGCACAAGTGCCTCCAAATGTACTCCCCATGGAAAGGAATTCCATGCTTTAGGTTCACCAAACGAAGGAGTGAGTCATCCACCTCTTCAACCAATAAGCGACCCATAAAAATAACCTCTAACGATAACAATAGACAAACACGGACAAGGTCTTCATCATAATTTACCGAACAATTCTTCATCCTCAATAACACCAAGAAGATCTAAGTTGGAAAGTTTTACCCTAATTTTTGGAAATACCCTCAACTTAAATGTTAAATCCCACGCACTATATAAATCAAAACTTGTTGTCCCAAAACGAAAGCCTGTTATAAGAGAAAACTCTGCCCACCAAAATGTAGACTACGACCATCAATGTAGATATATAAGGGGCATGTCATAGCTTGTTTTATCCAGAAACCCTGTTTTTGTAAAACATAATCTAACATGTGTGGTTCATGGTCAAAAAGAACATATCACCACCCTCCAAAACAGTTGTCTAAACAATTTCCTTCGAGTATGATTAAGCTTTTCTTTAATTATTGAAAAGTATTTCAATTTGCTCCTAACGATGAGATTCGTATTCCTTAGAAGGAAAAAAAAGTTAACAACAATTAACAAGTATCTTACGACAACTACAATCAATAAATAAACGTATAATCGACTTCCTAATATCGCAATCATATTTAACAAATGAATTATTTGTATCATACTCACACCAATTAAACAATGGCCCAATTTTAGACAACTTTTTAAACATTTGAATGAGGCTCGACCGTATAAATCAATAGTTTAAAAAACATCAGGATATAACCGCCATGGCTGCAATAGTATAAACTATAGAATTGCCACGCCAAGATATGGAATATCGCATCACTTGCATGATTTAATAAGATACATGTCGCCGTACCTCATACACACACACACCTCTTATGTATACATGCTCCACGGTATTGTCTTACCAAAAACATAATTATAGTTTCGCTAGATTCTTGAAAAGTATGAACAACATATGATATAATTCGGATTCAAACGAAAGTTGAACATACCAATGTGGCCACGTTATTTTGTACATGTGTATGGAATTTCAACTTAGTGAACCCTTTCAATCCCCTACAAAGTACCTTTTGTCGTTTCAACTCCCTTTGGGCAAAGGCCTCACCAGCGATTGCTAGATCGTTGAAAAAACAAAAGGAAATGTTTGGGAATTAAGAATGGGTAGCTATGCTGAAATTCCCTACGCATACACAAAGTAACGTGGCCACCTAGAAATGTTCTACTTCCCTTTTAATCCACAAGTATATCATATTGATCCTTAACTTTTTTAACAACCTATCAAAAGTGTATAACAAGTATATCGCATCGATAAACTTCCAAACTGAGTGTGCACAGTGATATGCATTATCAAGGCTCAGATCTGTAAAAAACTTGGATAAGCACCGGAACATCAGGTATAACCGCCATGGCTGCAAATTAATGTTATACAAATGCCATGCCAACGCATACGTAGAATCACACATCATTTGCATATCAAATAAGTTAATCGTCATCACAGCCTCTTGCATATCACAAATACACACTTGTGGACAAAAGGAAATGTATGGAAACCAAAAGGGTTAAGTATGTTTTTTAAATCATAAATATAGTTTTGCTAGATTGTTAAAAAGAATTTGATATACTTATGGATTCAAAAGTTGAACATACCAATGTGGCCGCATTACTTTGTACATGTGTATGGAATTTCAACGTAGTGATCCTTCATTTCACAGTATTTTTGTCGTTTCAACTCCCTTTGGGCAAGGCCCGCACCCAGCGGATTGCTAGATCGTTGAAAACAAAGGCACTGTTGGGGAATTAAGAATGGGTAGCTATGTGAAATTCCCTACGACACAAAGTAACGTACACCTAGAAATGTTCTACTTCCCTTTTAATCCACAAGTATATCAAATTGATCCTTAAATTTTTATAAAAACATAGCAATAGTCTATAACAAGTATACTGCACTCATATAAACTTCCAAACCGAGTGTGCAGGTAATATGCATTAGCAAGGCTCATCTATAAAAAGTTGGATAAACACCGACATCGATATAACGCCATGGTCGCAATATAATGTAATTAAATTGCCATGCCAACATACTGTAAATCACATCATTTATGTCAAATAATATAATCACATCACAGCCTCTCTGCATATCACAAATACACGCGTGTCCCAAAATAAACCAACTACTTCAAACAATTACCTATGTAAAGGAGTTGGTTAACAAAGTTGCTTGTCAATATGTTATAAACAAGTGGATAAGCGTTAGTACTTTGACCCTCCACTGAAATCCCATTGCCATGTCAAAACCCATTGCGACAGTGACATAGGAATGGGTTTTCGAGGAAGATCAAAGTACCAACGCTCTTTCTACAATTGCGGGATTCTAGAAAAGCTTTTTAGTTGGATAATCATGGAGTGTGGCGTGTCATGAACAATACACACTATCGTGATCATTGAGATATTCAAAGACAATTTGAATGGCCACATTCTTACTTTCAACTTGACTTTGAATCCACAAGTATATCATATTGTTCCTTCTTTGTTAAGTAACTCCTTTACATATATAAACTAAATTTTTATAAAAATCTATCAACAGTCTATAACAATTATATGACACTCATCTCGAAGGGTAGAGCAAGTTTAGCTTGCTCTAGGAGTTCATAATGTGTATGTTTTTAGTGTGTAATTGTTGGTGTGAAACTGTGATGTGTGTGAGAGAGAGAGCGAGATGATAGAAGAGAGAGAAGGGTTTGTAATGATAGAGCTAGAATAGTGCAGAGTGAAGTGGGGTTAATGAGGCACCCTCACAAACCCTTTCATATCTCTCGCCACCATTCCACCACTATCCTTACCAACCTTTTCATCTCTTTTCTTATCATCTCCGACCTCTCGCCTCACACACACAACACGAGTTTCACACCAAAATTACACACTAAAACACACACGCAGTTATGAACTCTCAGAGTAAGCTAAACCCTTTTGCACCACCTTTCTAACCAAGTCATAATATAAAGTAACAAAATATCAAAATATGAAAAAATTAACTTCCCTAAATGCCCCATTGGCAACAATCGGCTTTGACATTGGTGTAAAACTCCTCCATATACTTGTTTGTTTACTCGCAATCCAGTTTGTGATTGAATAGCATGTCGATCTAGGTTGATTTATGATTCACACAAATGATCCCACCGACATATGCCATTCAATCAACAAAAGCCAATTGTAAGTAAACAAACTATATGCATTTGGTTAACCTGGCCGCATCTAAGATATAACCGCCATGGTCGCAAGCAGTATGATATAATCAAAGATGGATGAACGACACCATATTAAGTTTTTGCTACTGAGGTGGTGCCGTACACCCATCTTTGATCATTCATATGTTAGTTTCGTAACATAATACGGAGGCTCGGATCTGTATAAATCAATAGTTTACACAACATCAGGATACAACCGCCATGGCTGCAATACTATAGAATTGCCGCCACATGAAACGGAATATCGCATCATTTGCATGATTTAATAAGATACTTGTCATCACAGCTTCTTACTAATTAACATCATATATACATAATGGAATTGTTTGAAAAAATTACATGTCTAGTTTACTCACATACATACAAATCTTGAGCCAATCATGGTTCATTGGGACGCGTATGCTAGAGAAATGATTATATACTCGCACAGACAATATATATTCATGTGTTGCCATAGGATGCCAGCCACAATGAAACATGATTGACCCGAAGATGTTAATCATCTATGTGAGTATTAAAATTCACATGGTGTTTCTATTTATATGCATTAGCAAGGCTCAGATCTGTAAAAGGGTTGATAAACACAAAAACATCAGGATATAACCGCCGTGGCTGCAAAATAATGTATTAAAATTGCCATGCCAACATATGGTAAATCACATCATTTGCATATCAAATAAGATAATCATCATCACAGCCTCTTGCATGTACTACATACAAAATACATTTCAGCTACTATCAAACTTTCCTTCTCAAACACAAATTGGCAACAATTCAACTTTCTGCCCAATGGGTACACAGTAATGTATGCTACTATAACATCAAGATGTAGTAAAATAGATAACAACGATAACATCAAGGCTCAGATCTGTATTAAAATAGATAAAAACAATGACATCAAGATATAACCGCCATGGCTGCATAAGAATGTAATAACACTGCCATGCCAAGATACGGTCAATCACATCATTTGTTTCATCAAGTAAGATATTTGTCATCACAGCCTCATACATATCACAAATACACATAATGCTTAATAAATAAGCAAAAGTACTCACAGTGTTTTATTAGATAACTAAATGCTTAATAAATAAGCAAAAGTTGCCCGATAAATCAGCTATGTAAGTACAATGTGGGCCCATGTCAACTATATGGGAGAGGTTTCACCTGCACCACATTTATTGACATATTAAGGGTAATAAATTTTCAAACTTACCCACCTTATATGTGTGAATTTAAATTCAAGTGGTGTTGGTAAATAGGTTACAAAATTTTATCAAAAATGTCTACAAAGACTTCACCAACAATTTCCTAACTGTTCCGAACAAAGAGACTTCGCCAACAGTTTCCGAACAAAAAGACTTTGGCCAACAAATTGATGAAGAACAACTTTTACTAGAAATAGAGGAGGCTGCTATTAAGGAGGAAGAAGAATGGGAGATAGCACAAAGAGAAGCTGCTCTTAAGGAGGAAGCCGAAAGGGAGCGACTTATGCTCCGGATGAAGAAGTGATGTTAGAGATGGAGGAAGCTGCCGTATGGATCAAGCTGAAGCGAACAACAGAACGCCGACAGAATTCAATGCATTGTATGCAGAGGGATGAGAGGCATTTGAAGGTTGCTCTGAGTTTCTTTACGACGATGGTTACGACTCTAACAACTCTCAAACTTGGGATCACCCGGATTATATTTAGTTGTGTAGCAGTTTATTTTTCAAAGGTATTTTGTTTCGTTAACCCAACCAGTTTGCACCATCATTAGTGTGCTTTATTCACTTAGTACCACTTATCTTACAGTTGTTTAGTGACTTAGTCTACAACAACATCCATCATTTTGTTTCTCAAACTTAATAAGTAGCAACAAATCACTAAAACCACAAGAACCATTAATCACCCAATACGTTACCAGTTATCTTACACTGCTTTATTCACACCCATCATTTGTTTCACAAAAATTAACAAAAATAAATAATCACCCAATACGTTAACCCTAAAATATCGAAACCCAAAATCAAACACGAACAATTACGTAAAAGTTAACTCTAAATTAGCGAAACCCTAAAATAGCGAAACCCTAAATTAACAAAACCATAAATCAATACATGAAATACGTAAAATTAAACGCCCAAATAGCGAAACCCTTAATCAAAAACAAAATTACTTACCCTAGCCCAAATCGTTTTCCTGATAGACATTAGATCGGATGCTGTCGTGGCGATGTCTTGGTTAGAGAAGTGTGTTAGCTCTGCCGAGAAGTGTGTTGAGGAAGATTGTGTTGATAAGTGTGGTGGTTTCAGAATAAAGTTGTTGAGGAAGTTTCTATTTGTATAAATGTATAAACCCTGTATAAATGTATAAAGGTTAAAAAATTACTTATACCCTTTTTTAGTTTTTTTTATACATTCAATGCATTCATTACTTTATACATAATAAGTTGCCCAAAGTACAACCTTGTGGGACCCAGTTGCCCAATATTTATGTCCTTTTTAATATTAAAATAAGACCATACTTTTTGCAAGACAAAAATTGTCAGTTGCATAAGCAAGTCAAAGTTGCCTAACTAAATATCTTGACACTTGACTTAGATAAGAGGTTCCCACAACATGTGACACATGTCATTTATTTAGGATAGTTGCCCAAATATTGAGTTGGGAGAGTTGCCCATGGGGCATTATGAGAAGTGAAAAAAAAAATGGGGCATTTGGGGTAAATAAGTTGGGCAACTGGGCATTTAGAGAATTTTCCCATAAATAAAAAAATTCTCTCTTGATCAAGTTTTGTGGGATATACCAATTGGTGTCCACTAGGGTGAGCATAAACCGCACCGCAAACCGCAAACCCGTATAAAACCGCAAAACCCACACCGCAAAAACCGAAAATGCAACAAGGTCGGTTCCCTAAAATAAAAACAGCATTTTATGTGCGTTTCGATTTCTACCGAAAAACCGCACCGCAATAACCGCACCGAACCGCAAAGTCATATTCAAATATATTTTAATTTTAATTTTTAAATAAACCAACTAAATTTCACAATTTTTGTATGATTAAATACTTTTGTTTATATTTTCATAATTAGTTATTTCAAAAGTATTTTATTGGTTAATTATTATATACTTTTTCGTTCAAAAAAATTTATTATATAAGTTTTATCAATTTATCATCGAATTTTAAAAACTTCTCATCTTATTTAACTTTTGTTATTGTAGAGATTTAAAAATTTCATACCAGTACCTAACATTTTGTATATATATGTTTCTGCTCGTTATGTAACCTTATAATATATTTATTCTATAATAAATATATACCAAAAACTAGAATTAAAAAAAACTTTAAAAACCGCAAAACCGCAAAACCAAACCGCAAAAACCACAAAACCGCGAACCCGCAAACCCGTAAAGCCACACGGTTGTGGATTCTCATTTTTTTTAAACCGCAATTGCGGATGTGGTTCGGTTTTTACCAAAACCCGCACCAACCCGCACCATGCTCACCCCTACTGTCCACGCCATTTTACACTACCCACAAATAAAGTTGATTAACTGTCTTCATTCTCTCAAAAGCACAAGTTTTTACATTTTTTTTTTAGTAAACTGCAAAAATCATTCATGTGGTTTGTGTATTTTCGCAAGAATCATCTCTATCTTAAACTTTTAGCATTAAACATCCTTAAGTCCACAAACCTTTGGCATTAATCATCCCTGAGCACTAACGTCGTTAGTTTTACCCGTTAAGTGTTAAATAATATTTGCCAGTTAGTCCCTCCGTTAATAGTTTTTGCACCGTTAGTCCTCATTTTACGTCTGTTTTTTTACGTTTTGTCCGTTTTTACTGTTTCCCCGTTTTATATGTTTCGTCCGCTTTATCTGTTACCGCTTTTTACGTTTTTTACCTTCTCGTCCGTTTTTTTACGTTTTTGTCCGTTTTATTCGCTTTTATCCGTTTTTATATGTTTCATCCGCTTTTTATCCATTTTCATCCCGTTTTTTTACGTTTTTTACGTTCTCCTCCGTTTTTTTTACGTTTTCGTATGGTTTTTTTATGTTTTTGTTCGTTTTTACTGCTTTCGTCCGTTTTTATAAGTTTCGTCCGCTTTTTTATTCTTTTTACGTTGTTGTCCGTTTGGCGTTTTCGTCCGTTTATATAACGCTTTTGTCCGTTTTTAACGTTTTTGTCCATTTTTATGTTTCGTCCATTTTTTACATTTTCGCCCGTTTTTACGTTTTTGTATGTTTTTACTTTCGCCCGTTGCTTTCGTTTACGCTTTTGTCCGTTATCAGTTTCGTCCGTTTTTTAGTATAAAGCTGGCCCTTTTTATCTCTGTCTTTTATATGTACTGCCAATTTTTTACGTTTATTCTCGCCCTTTTTTTACTTTTTCTTCCGTTTTTTATGTTTTCGTCTATTTTTTACGTTTTTGTCCTATTATTACGTTTTTGTCCGTTTTTACTCGTTTTCGTCCGTTTTTATATGTTTCGTCCGCTTTTTATTCGTTTTTTTATATGTATAAGTCCGTTTATTTACGTTTTTGTCCGTTTTTTATGTTTTCGTCCGTTTTTTTACGTTTTTACGTATAAACGTTTAAAACGTAAAATAACAAACGAAAACATTTAAAAACGAAGAAAAACAAACAAAAATTGACAAAAACGTAAAAACGTAAAAAAGTGGACGAAAACATAAAAAACGGAAAAAAACGTAAATAAACGGACGACAACGGACAAAAACGTAATAAAAGGACAAAAACGTAAAAAGGCGGACGAAAACATAAAAAAAGAAGAAAACGAAAAATGGGCGAGAACGAAAAACTTAAAAACGGATCGAATACATATAAAAACGAAGAAAACGGAAAAAGCATCGAAAACGAAAAAAGCGGACGAAACATATAAAAGCGGATAATAGTGAGTAAAACGGATAAAAGCGAGTAAAACGGACAAAACGTAAAAAAACGGACGAAAACGTATAAAAACGGAACGAGAACGTAAAAAACGTAAAAAACGGACGAATACATATAAAAAATGGATAAAAAGCGGACGCAACATATAAAAACGGACAAAAACGAGTAAAAACGGACAAAAACGTAAAAACGGACGAAAACGTAAAATGAGGACTAATGGTGCAAAAAAATATTAACGGAGGGACTAATGAGCAAATATTATTTAACACTTAATGGGTAAAACTAACGACGTTAGTGCTCAGGGATGATTAATGCCAAAGGTTTGTGGACTTGGGGATGTTTAATGCTAAAGGTTTGAGATAGGGATGATTCTTGCGAAAATACACAAACCACAGGAATGATTGTTGCAGATTACTGTTCTTTTTTTGACTAAATTACACCGTTAGTCCCTGAAATAGAGATTTCATACGACATCTAAAAACGCGAAATCTTGCATCGTTAGTCCATTATTTTAAAATATTACGTAGTTGGTCTAATTTTCCTAACGACGTTAGCTTTTCTCGTTATCTTGGACCTCACGTGCAAATCACATGATTAACTTAGATGATTAACTTGCCACCAATAAAATTCCCCATATCCTCAAAACCGTGTTTTCCTTTACCCTTACACCTAACGTTACAACCCTTATAAAGTCCTCTTTGATAGTTTATCCTAGGTGATTACGCCAAAGCGGTTGAGGTTTGATATTTTATCAAACATATGGTAATCTATGTGCTATGTCAAGTAGAGAGTGTTTATTTGTTCCATTTCCATAATGTTATATCACTTATACACCCGAGAGATGAGAGAATCCAAACACTTTATGTGAGGTGCTAATATATAACTTTCGTGCTTGTCATTACTATTGTAGAACGAGTTATGTTTGTCACACCCCCAAATTACCTGTTTTACAGCGGAATGGAATTCCTGGGGGATGACCGTCATAGCATCAAAGTTACAGTTATATCGAACGACCTAAAGTTTCGTTTTGAAAATATCGTTTGATTAAGTAAAATAATCAGAGTTTACAAAACATAGGTCCCAAAAGATTTCCAACTTACCAAAATAAGTTTGTTACAATCAAACGATAGTTAAGTGCATAAAACGTAGGTGAGACGCGTCGTCAACGCGACTCAATGATAAGTCCACATGCATGCCATGAAGTGAATACCTTAGATACCTGAGATAAAACATGCTAAAAGTGTTAACACAATGGTTGAGTGAGTTCATAGAGTTTGTTTAACAAGTAAAGCTCTTAAAGAACGCTCATGCAACAAAGGTAAAGTTTTTGGTTATTTAGAATAGTCCATAAAGCAAAGGCATTGCAAATCCACTCAGCCAGTTCCCCATACAAAACTTGAAACTTGTGTGTTCACAACCCACTGCCAAAAGTAGTATGTCTAGAAGTCAAGTGCACGTTATCATAAGAGTTCACAAAGCAAAGGTATTGTAAATCCACTCAGTTCCAAGTTCCGCCCATACAAAACTTGCAACCGGTGTGTTCACAACCCATTGCACAAAATATAGTGTGTCTAGTGGTCGAGTATACGCTGTCATAATAGTTCACCATATAGCATCACGTATATAATAATGTATGCCGGCAAAGCCCTAGAATAAATAATATTCGTCGTAACATAGTGGACGAGAGGTTGGTCGACTCTAATAATAGCGCTATCCATACTACCTACTAATAGAGACTAACAATGCTGTACGAACAAGACATCATACAACTATTATATACAATTAAGAACACTCCGAACATGGGAGAATTTGTATGCTCCCGAACAGGGACACTTTAGATTGAAAATGCTCTGTTCCCATGGGAGACATTCCGCCGGACCGGAGGCTTAAGGTTGCTCCGAACAAGGGAGACTTTGTACACTCCACCAATAAGGCGAGACTTTATAGTGATGCTCCGAATATGGGAGACTTTATAGTGATGCTCCGATCATGGGAGACTTTATAGTGATTCTCCGATCATGGGAGACTTTAGGTCAAGGTCATAGCACGTACGGTTCAATAATTTCAAACAAGTCATAAGTTCGTATTTAAGTTCTAAGATTCCATTCAAAAGTTCGTAATTTAGTTCAAGAGTTTAAGTCGAGTTCAAAAGTTCAAAACAGTCAAAGAGCTCAAATAATATCAAAAGGTTCAAAATAGTCAAAGGGTTCATAATCAAGTCAAACAAGTTCAAAATATATCATAACGGTCCTTTACAAGTTAAAAGAGTTCAACTATATATCAAAAGATTCAAATCAAGTTAAAAGAGATTAATCATACGTCAAAAGAATTAAATCAAGTTAAAAGAGATTAATTATATGTCAAAAGAATTAAATCAAGTTAAAGTGTTCGAATCTATGCCAATATGTTTCTATCAAGTTAAAAGAGTTCAAATATATATGTCGAAGGGCTCAAAATTAAGGAAAGTGGTTCAAATAATAGTGTTCATAACATAGTGATCAATTTAGTTCGGGCACAATCAACTTACTAGCATAAGTAGTGAAACAAGAGTTATTTAAGTTCATATAAGTGTATAGTAAAAACGAGTAGTTGAGTATGTATCTCCCCCAAAGAGTTTATAAAACAATTAAACGAGTAAAAGTGGGGCTACGAACTCACCTGATGCAATGATTATGATGACAAAAGTAGATACACTGAAATTATGTGCGATCTCTATCCGCAAACTAATATGAATGATGTGTTCTAATGTAAGTCATGAAACAATGTCATGCATGCAAACTCATATGATATACATACCACTTGTACATTTGAAAATAAAGTTTATCGTCGAAAGTAAGTTTATAACGTCTTATCAAGTTAAAAATTACTTTACAAGTGCTTATGTCGAAATGATATCCTACGATAATCATTTAGTGATTTATTAAGAAATTATAGTTTTTCGTCGCAAAACAATATAATCTGACAATTCATTAAAGTGACTAAGTGATCTCGAAAAGCTAGTCGTAAAATAGTTAATATTGAGTGTTAGGAAACAAACTCAATGGTTTTGGAAAGCTTGTAGCATTATCTCAAGGTTTTAGCTTTTAACTTTTGATCCTATAGGTCTCAATCGTGGAGAAAAACATAGGTGAAGTAGGGTACTTGTACCAAAAATATTGTTTAAAGGTAGTTTTCGGCAAAGTTTGAGTGACCGCATTTTATTCGTTACAACTCCGTTTGACGAACGGTTGAACATTTTGGAAAATAGGCTAGCTGAACTTACTTTTACTAGAAGACATCGTTTTCTAAAAAGTATTCTATCGGTGTGAAAAACGACTCTCAACATGGTCACTAGCGACAACTAGTTTTTGACTAATAAGAAATATATATAAGTGTTATACTTGTGAAAATAGTTACGACAAACTTATTTAAACGCGTGTAATTTAGTCGTTATAAGTCCGTTTTCTACGTTTTATATGTCCTTAGCTTCGTGTTAAAGTATACTAATATATTTTTGATAGATCGACTCATTTAGACAATGCTTAAGACTCATTTTTTACCCTTAAAAATCTGGACAGCATCTTTACATTTTCGGAAAATATAGTTTTCGTCATTAAACTTGAAAATAGCATAACTTCTTAGTCATAAATCCGATTTAACCCGTTCAAGCGACCACGGTTTCGTTTTAAAGTATATTTTCTGAATATCTAGCCCAAAATATTTTACAAACTGTCGAAATTTCCAGACTTTGCAAAAATGATCAGACCCTATTTTATAGTTGTCGGAATTGATTTTTCTCGCGTAATACTTATTCTAACCACTTCAAATCAACACCAAATATATTCTAAACCTACCATATATCTTCTTAGGGTGTCATGGGTTCCTAAACATCATCAAAAAGGATATGTTTCAAGGGATTAATTATAGGATAATATATACTAATTATAAGTACTAAAAACAATATAAGTGGTATAGACACACACATAACTTGCATGTTTTCTTCAAGCATAATAAAAATAACCAAAGTATGAATATGAAAGATTAAAAATGATCATGAAATGCTTACTAGTATGATGATGATATTACCAATGATATGTAGACTAAATCTAGCCTATATGAAATGTCCTCAGTGATATTTCATGAATTCGCAGCTAAACCCTTACGGTTACGCGAATTTGATACTTGTAAACCTAGTTTACGATAAATGATGAATAGTGAATTCCCGAGATGAATAGTAAAATTTAAGAAATGACCGGAAATTGAGAATTGTGACAATGTTGTAAATTATCTTTAACTCAATGTTAAATGCCCCCGAACTTGTAAATCGATTAGGATAAAAGCATATTTGCTTGAGGACAAGCAAATCCAAAGTGTAGGGATATTTGATGAGGTGTAATTTTATACGTTTTTAGGGGTCATTTAGCCTCTAAATCCGTACATATTCGATCATTTACTATCCTAAATCGTTTCTATTTGAGTTTTAGGTACTTGGAAAGCAAATGCTGGGAAAAAGATGCGTTTTGGGCTTGATTGGATGGAAAAACGAAGAAAATGACAACATCGGGAAAGACGTCACAAGAAAGAAGATCTGACGGCGTCACAGCCACTAAGTGACGCCATCACTTGAAGAACTTGAAGAGTTCGTAGTTTCAAAAATTTCAAGTGACGGCTCAGGCTATGGATACGACATTATTCTGGCGGAGTCATGACCAAAATATTGAAGAGCGACGGCGTTTCAAACCACAACCTGACGCCGTCACATTAAGTCGGTGCAAGAACGAAACCCTAACTGGTGCCGGGCTGACGGTGTCACAACTAACAAGTGGCGCCGCCACAGATGTAAATCTATATATATTCTCATATTATTTTCATTGTAAGTGTGCAACTTTTGAGGAAAAACCCTAGAACAATTTTCTAAAGTTTTGTTAGCCTTTGGGCCATTGATGTCTTCATGTTTGGTGAAAGATAAGTTCTTCAATTAATCATTCAATGATGTCTATGTGTTATTGTTTGATTTGTTTAATTGCTTCTCTTTTCATGACCATGCTAGGCTAGATCTATTAGTATTTGCTTAGGATTGTATGAAACTTAGTTATTGATTATTGTATGTCGTCTCTTATTGATTAGCTGTTTTTGGTGTTAGGAATAGGAAAACTGGTTAGGTCAAATTATACTAGCTTGAACGTCCGACTAAACGCGTAGTTATTATATTAACTTGATGTTCGTTGTATTTAATACGTGAATTGTGTTTGCATCGTGGAAATTGAGAACTTAAAAGGGCATTCTTAGGTGCCGCTCAATTAGAACATAATTCATAGGAGTTAGGGAGTAACCAACCCTCGTTTGATATTAAGGAATATAACGCTCTAATTAGACAGGGACGTGACAATTCGACTAATCAATAAAAGATAACTAAGAGAGTAATGAAGTTCTAAGCAAATACATGTTTCTCATATAAGAAGTTCACCAATTTACTTTTCGGCATAATTAGTTTATTTATTAGTTTTAAAAACCAAACTCTTGCAATACCTGAGATTTTGCTTGCTTTCTATTAAAATATAAAAGACCAAAAAAAATCTTCCTTCAACCCTTAGACTTAATTCGACATACACTTCGAGCCTACCTCACTATTCTCCTAGAGAACAATCAATCCCCCATGTCTTGTCTATACTAAACTACAACGGTTAGGTACACTGCATAGGAGGATTGTAAAACTTCTTGTGTTTATTATTATCCGCACATCAATTTTTTCGCGCCACTGTCTGGGAATATTCTAGGTTTTGATTTCTATTTCGTGCAGGTCTACTCACTAGATTCCTATCAAGTGAGATTTTTCTTTTTATTTTATAGTTTCCTTTAGTCTATCTTTTTCTTTGTGATTTTTTTTCGTAATTTTTTTTCCATTTACTCTTCCGTTCACCATTATGGAGAACGCGAATCCACCATACAACTCACCACGAAATGCACGCATTTCACTTAAATTATATATATTGATGTTCCAACAACATCATAATCAACCTTTCTATGATGCGTGGACTCGTTTCAAATATCTACTCCAAAAAGTCCTTCATCAGGGTTTCGAGTTATTTACTCCACTTCTAATCTTTTATAGTCGTATTGACCACGATACCCAAACGGAGCTTGACTATATAACAAAGGGACAACTTTGGGAATTTTGTGCTAAAACAACATGGGAAACTATCGAGATTCACGCCCAACTAAAAAATGGAACATGGGATCCAAAAAACGAAAGTTTAAATCCATTTTCAATTTGGAAGGCTCAATCAGAAGGTTTGTTTAGGAATGAGATGGTTGTAGTTAAGATACCTAGGTGCATATCTTGGTTAGGTTCTACTATAACACATGATGAACGTGTAGGTGATTTAGATGCAATGGAGAATGAGGTTAGAAATCCAAGCCCACTAAGTACCCCATAAGTCCTACCATCATTTGAGAAAAACACACCGCCCATAACTCACCCGGAAGAACTAGAAGAGACTATAGGAATCCCAATTGAGGTAGAACCTTTAGACCAAACACAACTAGAGGAAATAGGCTTTAATACTTGTATTCATGACCTTTTTCTAAGTTCTAGAGAAGTTCCTAATGTTGATGAATCGGGGCCTCAACCAAAACCCTTACCCAACTTTCTATCCTTAGATATAAATTTAGGGGACGAAGTGGGCCCTGATTCAACCATCAAACCATATATCCCGGGTAGTTTTAGGATAAAGATAGTAGACACTAAGCCATGTATAGGTGAAACTAAAATAAGATTGAAACATAACCTTACATACTTACATCACCCATTTATGATTGATCACAAGAAACATTATGGGTTTAAACCGGGTTTATTAAGTCAAAGGATATCCTTAACTAAGAACTCCTCGAAGTTAGAGATGATAGAAGATCATTCTTTTCTAGGAGAAAACCTTAATTTACCCATTGAACCAAAAGAATTAGGTAAGGTTAAGATAAAAGAAGCACAAACTTTTGAGCGTACAATTTAACCACCAATCTCTCATCATATGATTCCATTCCACCGAAATGGTGTGTATAACTACTATCACCCGCACTTAATCTTAAGTGTAGGGAAAATCTTCTTTTAGTTGTTTTAGTTGTTTAGTTGTTTTATGTTTTTTATTTTAGTATTGTTTGTGTTATATATGCTTTCTTATAATTGTATAATTTTTCATGTTTCGAATAATTTGTGAAAATGCTTTATTTTGTTTTTAACTTTGTTTTAATTGCATATAAAGGTATTTTGTTAATACAAATAAACAAACGTTTATTTATATTTTACGATCTTCTAAAGTTTTGTTGATAACAAACGTAAAATCATTTTAACGAAATAAATAAAATACGTAAAAGCTTTGAGCCAATAGTTTACTAACACACTTTTACTAAACATATTAAAACCATCAAAACATGTTTAGTAAATAATTTATAGAAAACCAAAGACATTTTTATAGAACACCTACAAGTAATATTGTTTACTTACATCTTATAAAAATGTATATGTACTTTGTATATGTTGTAAAATCATTAGGGTTTCATCTTTTCCAAGTCAGCATTGTGACGGGGTCGCTTTGTAACTCAGACGACGTCCAGAAATCTCTGACGCCGTTCCTCTTTAATTATTCTGGACCGTCACGTTATAAATTTGGCAGAAAATTCCAGTTCTTCTAACAAGTGACGGCGTTACTTGTTACTTCATCACTTTTTCACTGAGCCGTCTCTAGTAAAATCTGGGTTGTCTTGGTATCTACGTTTGCAAATTACGGCGTCACCTTATAGGTTGTGACGCCGTCTGGAGCTCTTTTCCAGACTTTTTCATGACTTGGTCGTTTTCTTCACATTTTCATCCCATTTCATACAAATATGCATGATTTCCGGCTTTTGCTTCCAAAGTACCTAAAAAGTGAAAAGAAACTAATTTAGGAAAAATTTTATCATAAATACATTAGTTAATGGCTTAAATGATCCCCTAAAAATGTATGTTTTAAATCGTTATCACCATACACACTCATAAATCCTTTCTCCCAAAACCTTTATCGTACAACACACCGACAAAACAAAAATATTAACAATTACATCAAATTTTACATAAATAAATTCAAAAGCTACAACAACTGTGTTTGTAAGATTATTTAGAAACCTCAAAGTAGAAGAAGCGGGTTTTTTTTTTTTTTTTTTTTGCTTTTAGCAAAGTTTGGGCTAACAATTGGGCTGAAAGAATATATATATAAATAATGAGGTTATTAAAATTTCAAAAGCCAATCAAATAAACCTAAATTGGGCCGAACCAATGGGCCAGGCTTCCTTCCATAAATAAAACTATCCTTTATGACAAAACCGATAATAATTTCATAATTCCATAAATAAAAAGTACACGTGACAAATACTCTACACTATATATACATATATTATAACATCAACACGATTGTATCTTTAAAAACCGATCACTTGCAACGTCGATTGTACCCTCGATCTCTCAAGAAGTCAATTCTACCCTTAATCTCTCAAAAAAAGTCGTTTCTTTAGGTTCATCTTCTTTTTTGGTAATATCATCTGTACGTTTCTTGATAGACATATTATGTATACAAAAAGCATGTGTAGGTAGTACGTTGCTAGATCTATTCTTGATATATGCATGTGTATCTGTTTTAGTTCTAATGGTCATTAGTTATTGTTTACATGCATGAAGGTCGATTTACAGGACATAGCACATGCATCGTGTTATTCTTTTTAAAAAAACATTGTTCCCATCGAGTTACACATGCATGTCAGAGTTCTGGGCCTTGCTCAATTGAACATATAGCCTTTTCTTTGAGGTTAAACTGTTGCTTCATACTGATCTGTTTTGTTATACTTATTTTTATATTTTTCATAAAGAAATTTATGTGTACATCTATTGAAAAGAGAACCTGAAGCATATGAGATTACGATAATGGTTGAAACAATTTCTTGTATTAAGTTGGATCATTATTTTGTTGATTAAGAATTTGCCTCATGTATTGTTGTTCAATTTGTTCCAACGTGAATCATTATAAGTTTATATAATCCCATACTTAATCCCATGCTCTTTATTACCTCATCTGTTCTAATGTGGTGGGGGAGTTGAAGGAGTCATTAGAAGAATTGTCAAGAAAACTCATGGAGTTTCATAAGAAACGGGAAGTGATTAAAGAAAACCAAGGCATTGATCTAAATTTTCAGTTTTCTTGTAATGGTGTTAATAATTCATGTTTTTTATTCAAATATTGATGATGACTTGAAAGAATTTGTGGTATATGGTTGTTATCAAGTAAAAGATGAAAAAGATTATAATGCACTAAAGGTGTTTGAAGAAATGCCAATTAAGAAAATTCTTAAACAAGAAGGTACTGTTGTGGAATATTCCAATGCGTTTAAGTCTTTGTACGGTAGTGTTATGGGTTCGGATGAAACACATTTTATTGATCTTTTCATTGGGGGATTGAAACTTGAAATTGGAAATGTAGTTAGAAGACGCAATACTAAGAACTTTTAGGATGCATATTGGTGGGCTAAATGTAAGAAGTTAATGAATCCGATCAACCATTGTTATCTTCTCCAAATGTTAAAGAATCAGTTGGGATGGGAAATGAATTAGTTTCAAACTCTAAAGTTTGAAACTATGATACGGAGTATAGGTTAGAAACTATGATAAACGGGCTAGATAGAGATGAGAAAAGACGGAACATTGAACCAGAAGACCTTGAAAGAAATAACTAAATGGATGGATTACATGATTCCTGAAGTTTGGTCATATGACCAATGTGGCCAACAGACTCCGAGAGAAAAAAATATGGAAAAGATAAGGATTTACTTTCGATTGAAGACAAATGCAATGAAGAAGACTTTTGTAAAAAAAAATGAGGAAACGCTTAGGAATATTATGTAACAAATGTCACAAATATAGGTTTGTAATTTCGTATTTTTAGACATTATCAGGGTCATCCGATGAAATTTGATGGCCCTGTGCTATATTTTTAAAATGGACCCTTTAACATCGGAACAGTATGTGTAAAAATGGTGAACTAAAATTAGATTATGCTTTTGTTTTTATATCGATCAATGAAACATCCGATCTTCTACAAGTTTAGATAGATATTCTATTCTTCAAAGTATAACTATTGAGTTTCTAAAATATCTTATAATGATCTATGAAGTTCTAAATACTTTTTTTACATGATAAGATGTTATGTGAGATTTTCTTAATAAAATCTAATAGCTGATAACGTTTGTTTTTTTAAAACAATCTACGACATTTACTTTCTGTATACAATTTACAACCACAAACTATCTCGCATGTCTTAACTAGGACTTGAACGCACAACCATTTCATTGTGAAGCTTCTCACACAAGGGATATTAATGAGACACAAGTCATTTGATCACTTTCTGTAAAATATAGTTTAAATTTTCAGACCATAAGTCTATGCTTCACATAATGATAGAGCTTAAAATCATAAATATTAAATACAAAGGATTAAAGTGGAGCTTTTATAAGGAATGTGGTTCAAAAAACAACACAATGTATGGGTCCCACACACTTTCGTAAATCTCTAGGTTTGTTTTCTCACCAAAATTTTGTACTCAACTTTCGTAAATAAATACAATGCTTTTAAAGTTGAATGATATTGTAATTACTCCAACTATATATAATACACGTTTTTTAAGACATTTTATACGCCAATTCTTTATATTTTCAATTAGTTATTGTAATTTTTTGTTGGAAACTAACTTTGTTGCTACTGGATATTTTTGTGATCGTTAGTATTTTGTGATCGATATATATACATATGCTAAAAAATATACTCAATAAGATTGATCATCTCTGTGTTTACATGATTTGTCACATACGCACATTGGCACATATATACAATAGAATTGGATGGTTCTTCGGTTCCGGAACCGCGGACCGGCGAACCGACATTTGAAATTTTGAAGAACCGAGAACTGAACCGCGGTTCGGTAATATCATCGCAATTAGGAAAAAGCATGTGTACGTAGCACGTTGCTAGATATATTCTTGATATATGCATGTGTATCTGTTTTAGTTCTAATCGTCATTGTTTACATGCATCGTTTTATTCTTTTTAAAAAAACAAGTAATTATGGGGCTTGCTCAATTGAACATATATATAACCTTTTCTTTGAGGTTAAACTGTTGCTTCATACTCATCAGTTTGGTTATACTTATTTTTATATTTTTCATGAAGAAATTTAAGTGCACATCTATTGAAAAGAGAACCTGATCGAAGCATATGAGATTACGATAATGGTTGAGACAATTTCTTGAATCCAGTTTGGATCATTATTTTGTTGAATAAGAATTTGCCTCATATTTTATTGTTTAATTTGTTCGAACGTGAATCATTATAAGTATATATAATCCCATACTCTTTATTACCTCATTCTGTTCTAAAGTTGATTTTTTAAGTCAAATAGTTGTATGCATACAGTTTAGATACTTGCCCAGAGCTCTTTAATTATGATTGTTTAAATTCTTTTTGCATCAGCTTTATTGTTTTCATTACTTTCTGCATGATCGATCATACGGAAAATTATAAGTAGTCGTACATTTATGAATAAACTTCAGTCTTCTTGCCTCTTGCCTGATTTTTGCACCCGCATGCATTGATGTATTTATGTTAGATTGATTTTGATTTGAGGTTTGTGGTATTGATTGTTTGTATTTGTTTTGTGCAGCCCGGCCAATAGAAGATATATAGGGAGACTGGAGACATGATGAACAAGGCATTCGAAGTTCGGCGTCAACGAGGAAAGGCACAACCACTACCAAAAGAACCCAAAAAATCATTGTTTGAGCGAGAAAAGAAACCGTTTCGCGATACCAAAGATAAGTCAATCAAGGTACAAAAAATTAACATAGTTACCGAGGATTATGATGCAATCATAGATAAGTTGCGTCCTGTTTTTTAAGAATATGAACCCTACGAGTCTATCCCACTTTTGAGACTCCAGTTATTCACTTCCATTGAAGAAGATAGGTGTTTAGAAGGTATTGTCATACTCTCCTACGCTTACCTTTTAGCGATAGAGTATGATGGAGTCTTGTTGGAATTCGGGGAACGAGATAAAGATGATGCAAAAAGGCTTTTCATCGGTTCACATTTCATTGGGTTTAGAGAGAGTTATCCTTCTATTAGTGAGGGTATAGTTTGAATGGTATAGTGGGTTTGGAAGTCGGATATAATGAACTTAAAGGCGTGATAGAAAAGATCATGGACGAATACTCCAATGGTATAATGGGTTTGGAAGTCAAATATAATTAACTCGAAGGCGCGATAGGAAAGATCATCGACGAAAACAATGATCCGACTTTGAGGAAAAGCATGGACACACGTAAAGGGTGGAAGAAGAGTCTATTAATTATCATCATAATAGTGTTCGAGGGTGTGAGGTTCAAACCCTTGTCACGAATTTTAAGTTTAGTCATGACAACGGAAACAACTTATGGACCTATAAAAATTAATAAATGGATGAATTACTTGATTCATAAGTTTAGTCAAGATGATCAGGTGATAAAATTGTGAAGTCGGCAAACATAAATCTAAAGCCTCAAAACAAACACTTCCGGTTTGAGGTTGAGAATATCTTATGGATCCTTCTAAAGGAATTATGAAGTCGGGAAACATACACTTTTTTGGGCCATGGGCCAATTTGGGCGCCGTAGCTCCTTTAGGCTGACCCCAGTAAGGGGATTCAATCCCCCTCATTTTCCCTGCCACGTCAGCTTTCTCTCTCCAACGACATTCAGGCGATTAGGTGCCCCGATGTAAGGGGGTAGGATTCTTTTTTTTGTTTCATATGCAGCGATACAACAATAAATATCGATCTTGGCGATTGATTTGGTTAACTTGGGGCCTTGTCGAAATGTCTTCCACAATAGCCCGATCGAAAAGAAATCGATCGCCACATGGGACGATCGAGTGTGAATCGCCTCCATTGGGGCTAGCCTTAGTATATATAGAGAATGATTTGGACCAACACCAAACGCCCCCTTAAACCCTTTGATTTATTTCCTTACAAAAAATAAATCGAACAATCACTTGTCGTAATACTAGGGTGTGCGATTTGGTCAAAACTAATGACAACTTCCAGGTATTTCATATTTATTTATTAATAAGATCGTTATATAAATGTCGATTTTTTAATTGATGTTTGATTTTGTTTGTAGTGAAAAGAATGTGTATTTGCGGTACAAGAATCTAATTGAGGATCGTAGTTGCTATTTGTTTGTAAGACTTCACCCTGTTAGTTCAAGGAGCTGAAGTCAAGTGTCATACGATCCACATAGAATGGTAAAAAGTTACTCTAACATTTCCTTGATTGATACACTTGTCAAATTTATGCAATCAATCAGGTCAAAGTAATAGCAAGAATATGTGGCTTGGAGTTGTAATCAAACCAAAAGATTGGTAAAAAGCTTATATGGAAGACTAAAGTCGATAGGAAGCTAGTTGATTTATAAAACAAGCTAATATATTAAGTTAAGTTCTACGCTCTTTAGCTAGTTTAAACAAAGTTGACTTTAATATGTTGACCTTTTATTTATGTAAACCACCACTGCACGCTATACCCATTTCATGAGAGATTCCTTAAAACATTCTTGATAAATACAATGACAAAACCTCAAGCACTTGTAATGGTATTAATAATTCATGTTTTAATTCGAATCTTGATGATGACTTGAAAGAATTTGTGGTATATGGTTGTTATCAAGAAAAAGATGAAAAAGATTATAATGCACTAAAGGTGTTTGAAGAAATGCCAATTAAGAAAATTCTTAAACAAGAAGGTAATGTTGTGGAATATTCTAATGCGTTTAAGTCTTTGTATGGTAGTGTTATGGTTTCGGATGAAACACATTTTATTGATCTTTTCATTGGGCCATTGAAACATGAAATTGGAAATGTAGTTAGAAGACGCAATACTAAGAACTTTTAGGATGCATATTGGTGGGCTAAATGTGAAGAAGTTAATGAATCCGATCAACCATTGTTATCTTCTCCAAATGTTAAAGAATCAGTTGGGATAGTTTCAAACTCTAACGTTTGAAACTATGATACACGGGCTAGATAAAGATGAAAAAAGACGGAACATTAAACCAGAAGACGCGAAAGAAATAACTAAATGGATGGATTACATGATTCACAAGTTTGGTCATATGACCAACGTGGCCGACAGACTCCGAGAGAAAAAATATGGAAAAGATACGGATTTACTTTGGATTGAAGACAAATGCAATGAAGAAGACTTTTGTAAAAAAAAATGGACCCTATAACATGGGAATTGAATAATGTGTAAAAATATTGAACTAAAATTAGATTATGCTTTTGTTTTTATATTGATCAATGAAACATCCGATCTTCTACAAGTTTAAATAGATATTCTATTCTTCAAAGTATAACTATTGAGTTTCTAAAATATCTTATGTTGATCTATGAAGTTCTACATATTTTTTTACAAGATAAGATGTTATGTGTGATTTTCTTAAAAAAATATATAATAGCTGATAAGGTTTGTTTTTCTAAACAATCTACGATCTTTACTTTACGACATTTACTTTCTGTATACATTTTACAACCACAAACTATCTCACATGTCCTAACCAGGACTTGAACGCACAACCATTTGATTGTGAAGTTTCTCACACAAGGGATACTAATGAGTAGGGCTGGAAATGAGCCGAGCCGCTCGTGAAAAGCTCGGGATCGGATCGGTAAAAAGCTCGAACGAGCCGAGCCTTAACGATCTCAAGCCCGAGCTCGAGCCTTGGTTGCAGCTCATTTATTAATCGAGCTCGAGCTTTATATACAAAGCTCGTTTGGGCTCGCGAGCCTAAACGAGCCTAAACTATATTATAACATTTTAAGTATTAAATATTTTTATACGAGCCGAGCTCGAGCTTTTAAACAAGCTCAAAAAAGATATATTACGAGCCGAGCTCGAGCCAAGCTTTAACTTTTCATTCCCAAATCGTATAAACGAGCCGAGCTCGAGCTTAAAATTTAAAGCTCGAAACGAGCCGAGCTCGAGCTTTTTAAAACTTAAACGAGCTGAGCTCGAGCTCTGGCAGGCTCGGGCTCGGCTCGGCTCATTTCCACCCCTACGTAATAAGACACAAGTCATTTGATCACTTCCTGTAGAACAATATTATGAGCTAAAAATATAGTTTTTCATAATATATATGTTGTTTAATATTTCTGACCAGAAATCTATGCTTCACATAATGATAGAGTTTAAAATCATAATTATTAAATACAAAGGATTGAAGTGGAGCTTTTATAAGAAACGTGGTTCCAAAAACAACACAATATATGGGTCCCACACACTTTCGTAAATTTCTAGGTTTGTCTTCTCACCAAAATTTTGTACTCAATTTTAACAATTAAAGCACAAATTCAAGCTCTTTTTTCCTTTCAAAAATTAAAGATTTTGATCTTTTCATACCAAAGTTACATTCGTCTTTATAAATCCTTTAAATCCTTCAAAAATGAGTTTATAACTATAAAAAAAAGTTTCAAAAATAGAAGGCCCTTAAAAAATGGAAGTCCTCTGCGATTGATCACCCCGCAAATGCTTATATCTGGTCGTGGTCATTATACTAGCAAGTAATAGTATTGAGTTATGTAATTGTATGTTGGTTTACGTAACAAAGAAAAAGCCTTTGAATATTATATCACTAGCCTATAAATCCGTGAAATCACGGGTAGCTAATAAAAATTTAGGTAACATAAAGTAGTTTACTCGTGATTTGAGTGTAATCAGGTGAAGAATTGTGTTAAAAACTGTTACAATTAACGAAACAATTTTGTAACAGTACCAATGTAGCATTAATAAAAGAATTTGACTAACAGGCAACTATGTAACGAACAACATATATAATTAATAGGTGCCATAAGCAAAGAATTACAAATTGAAGCTCATTAGCTCCTCTGGCAACAAATGTAAATAGAACAATGCCCAAAAGTAAAAAACACTACTGAGACAAATTTTATCAAAATCAAGTTAAGGTTTTCCCATTCTTTTTAATATCATTAAGAACTTGCAATATGTCTTGTAAGAAAGTGAAGAAACAAAAACTAATATGCGACTCCAATTGAAGTGTGGGACTTTATACATTCTGTAATTCTTTTTCTATGAAAAATGTTAGTACTATGTGGATATACATGCTGACACTACCTTTTTTATTCCATATAAAAACTGCATTACAGTCCCTTGAATTCTTAAAAACCTTCAAATGTAATAAGCCCCATACAGTTTATTACATTTATTCAAGTCTCTTACAGTAAAACCTCTATAAATTAATAGTGTTGGGACCAGAATATTTTATTAATTTAGCGAGATATTATTATATCTATAAATTAATAATTTATTAATTTAAAGAGATTTTACGTATGGCTTTTAAATTTTTAAGTATAATATAATAGCTAGTTACAATATATATTCATTAGAGACGAAAAATAAATCTGAAAGTCAAATTTCAATTAACATTTTATGAATTCACATTTATATTTTATGAAAATAAAATTAACATCTCTTGTTGCTATACGAGAAGACAACGCACCAACTATTTAGTGCAATAAGGAGATTTCAAGATAAATTCAATATAGATTTGAATTTCAACAAAAAACAAGTGACTATGGATTCATTTTTTACTAAACAATCTTAGGATTTTGAAGTGTATTTCTCTCACACACATATATACATATATATATTATTTTTAGTAGTTATTAATTTATAGTTTCGTTGAGACTAATATATATACATTGGGGTTTCAAAAAAATTATTATCTTATTATTTTATCGATTGGTGTCTAAATTTGTACTGGTCCCAAGTTGGGGCTGCACAAATTATTAATTTTATCGAGGTTATTAATTTATCGAGTATTAATTTATAGAGGTTTTACTGTACATAAAAATTGAATGTTGTAATATTTGGCAAACCCGTCAAACATAAACAAAATTGTGAATCAAACTGGACCTAACCTAATTAATTGTCACCTTGAACCTAACATATCTACATAAAGACCAATATAAAATATATAGTTGAAACATTAATAAACCACTTGAAATATCAATTAAAGAATCCATAATGCTCGGTATACTATATCCTTTCAAAGTAAACAAATCCTTTGCTTTTCAATAGCATAAACATGAACACTTCCACGCTTTATAGTCCACAAATAGCTAATTCATAATCTTCTAAACAACACACGCATCCCATCATTGCAGTGAATAACATTTAAGTACTTATTAATCTAAAATTGCCACCAAATAAGATAACTTTATTGAGATATCTAAATATAAGTCCAAAACAACACCATTAAACCACAGACAAACTAACTGCTACTTTGCATTGCAACTTCAAGATAAGCTTTAATAAAGAGAACTCATCTCACAACTACTCTTAGCTTGCAATGGGATGCACAATATAAGTGTCAAATGAGATCTTAATGTGATTAAGATAATCTTGTTTCACCTCAAATATAAATGAACAATAATGACTTTATACTAAAGAGCGCTAAACCTAAAAACATATTTACAATTATTTGAAGAATAGAACAAAATAGTTGATCTTTCAATGCCAAATACATATTTCCGGAAGTTTCTGGTAACTTAAAATATAGACAAGAATCAGTTGTATTTTTGGCTAAACGCTATAGACGGCTAAAATATTTTTGGTAACTTAAAAATGAGATCTTAATGGCATACTAGACTGGGGGGACATGATGACGTATAGTCTGGAGTCGAGTCATAAACCCAACCAGAGCCCATACACATAAGCCACGAACGGGCCAATATCAATAAGAGTTAGGGCTCACGAAAGCCAACCCAAATCTATTTCTGAGAATAGATATCGATATCTTCTAAAATAAGAAGATAATTATTCCCAACCGACCTAAGCGGGATACGCCGAAGGTTGGGGAACACGGAACCAACAAGGATTCCATGCGTATATAAAGGGAATCATATCCCTCGTTTAAGATGCGATCTCGAGAACCCTAAAACTCCTTAAACCCTAAACCGATTACTCACTCTCACGTCGGAGGATAATCGTGGGAGACAATCCCACGGTAAGCCTAACGGTGTTTCTTGTCTCTTAGTCGCGGGTCTCAGCGGCAATTCTCAATTGATGCGAGGCTAGGAGCCCAACCGAGAGCATGACTTTTGTATCAACAAGTTGCGCCATCCGTGGGACCCTACACTAAGAACCAACACTAGAATGACAAAGCACGGTAATCGGCGATCGCATGATCGGACCTTATGGGGAAGAAGTCGCAAAGTGGACTAACCCTAGCAGACCCTGGGACAACCGGTATTTGCTAAAAATAAGGGATCGGCCCAAGACTTGATCTTCCCTCGGTGGAACCGCACTTTCGGGAACAACCCAGCCACTACAACCACCACGAGTGGAGTAGACCCAGCTGCGCACGTCTTTACCACTCCCTTCCAATCGGTGCTAGAAGCTGACGACAAAGATGCAGGAAGCACCGGACCGGGATAAGGGTATAGTGGCGGAATACAAATGCACTCACTCTTGAGGGGTGCGGAGTTAGCACCGAAGTTTTCGTATCCCAAAACTACGAAACATTAAGCGCCCTCATGCAAGAAGAAGAGATCGGTCGGAACTTGAAAGCCCGACTAAATTCGATTCCCGAATCTGAAGCTTCCCGGCTATCGAAGAAGAAGCGCGGAAGGGACGACCGCCGACTCCCAGTATTCAACCGTATCGGGAGGAGAATTGAGGAGGATGAAACATCCCACTCGTACCATCTGAGTGAGAATGATGAAGATGAAAAGCGCACCAATGTCCACACTAGACTTGGTAGCCGTAGAATCAAGGCAGATTGGGACGACACTATTCCCCAGTGAAAGCCCTCTAAGTACAAACTCGAGGAGGGCGGTCGGTAAGCGCCGAAGAGGAAAAATTCGATCCTCACGAAAATTCCTCGGAAAACGAGGATAGTGAAGCTGGACCTTTGGAAGTCGAAAATAGATATGACGACCGGAGGATGAAGATATATCCCTCCCTTGGCGCCAAAAGGTGGATCGTTTACTCGGCGCATCGGTGACTTCTCGAGAAAGCAAAAGAAGGCATGCCCGCCAGCGTAAAGACCTATGATGGAGCGGGTGATCGATGATCACCTCAAAATTTTGAGTCGGCGCGACAATTGAAAATTGGCGCGCACGTAATGGTGCCACATGTTCAATTCCACACTAGTGGGAAGCGGCGGAATTGGTTTAGCAAACTTCCGCCAGAAGCATCAACGGATTTGAGGAATTGAGAAAGGCGTTTAGCCTAAACTTTACTCAAAGGAAGAAGTCGCTAAAAATCTGTTGAACTTCGCCAGGGTAAAAGCGGCGCCGGAGAGTCTACAAGTGCATTCATGGAGCGCTTCAAAGGCGAATGCATGGAAGTTAAAGCATGCCAAGTATTGAAGATCTCGGTTTCATGAGCGGGATCAACAATCGAGAACTCATCAAGAGGTTGAGCGACAAGATTCCCGACACCTTTGATGAACTTATAAAGCGCTCTCGGTCCTTCGTCCGGGGAGAAGCCGCTGCGGCGGATAGCAAAAGAACTACTCGAACTACGGTCCGCGGAACAACACGGGAGACAATCCAATGACGGGGAGTAACATAATAGGAGCTATCCAGCCGGGGAAGCGGGAGGGATAATGACAAATACACCCGCTAACCAAGTCCCGAAGGAAATACTACATAGCGAAGGTCGCGAATTTTCCAAGACCGACACAAATCGCACTCAGGAGGACCGGCACGGGAATGGATCTTTGTGATTACCACGCCGCGAAGGGCCATACCACAAGCGAATCGTCCAACTACGCCAGCTCATCGACAAGATGGTTAAAGAAGGCAGATTGGACCACTTGGTCAAAAACATCAAAGAGGAAAGGATAGGCAAAAAGGTGGAAACAAGAAGGAAACACCAAAAGACAAGGCTGACATAATCTACATGATACAATCATGGCGCGAATCACTAAAGAAGGTCAGCCAAGATTTTTCTCGTGGAAAGGAAATCTCCTTCCCTACCCTAACTGCGGACAACGCAGAGATGGAACCACTCACCATAGAGATAGGCGGGGGTCACGACATCCACCGAATGTATATCGACGGTGGAGCCTCTGCAAACATAATGTATGAGCATTGCTTCAAGCGGCTGCGCATACGAAATCTGCAGATCATTTAAGCCCGGCCTGCGGCGTTGGCCAGTTTTACAGGTGAAAAATATGGCGATGGGGCAAATAAGACTACTAGTCGACGCCGAGGAAGCGAACAACATTCAGCGGCGGCTGGATGGAATTCATGGTGATCAAATCTCCATCGCCATATAATGGCATTATCGGGAGACCGGGATATCGGCTATGCGCGCGGTGCCATCAACGGCGCATGGGATGCTTAAATTCCCGTGGAAGGAGGCATTGTTACTCTCTACAACGCCACTATTCCACATAGAGAATGTAACGGTTACATGCTTGAAACGGCGCAAATCCGGAACAACGCGCAACCGAATTCCAAATCGAAGGTTGCAATTCACCACGAATACCCGGACCGGGATATATCCATCGGAGGGTCATTGTCGGACAACGGCAAAACGCGTGTGCGCTCCTACAAAGAACTTGGACATCTTAGCATGGGAACCAAAACACATGACGAGTACCACGTTCCATAGCGAGCATAGGCTGAGAATCCGACAAGGTACTCACCAATCTGAAGAAGCGCGGGCAGGCCCGGAGCGGCGCAAGCAATCTGGCGGAGGTACAAAACTTGTGGACGAGGAATCATGCGGGAAGTCTATTATCATGACGGCTTTCCAATCCGGTCATGGTAAAAGCGACAACGGTGGCGCATGTGTGTAGACTACAGACCTTAACAAAGCATG
This sequence comes from Chrysanthemum makinoi, assembly GCA_910596185.1. Taxonomy (NCBI): domain Eukaryota; kingdom Viridiplantae; phylum Streptophyta; class Magnoliopsida; order Asterales; family Asteraceae; genus Chrysanthemum; species Chrysanthemum makinoi. The sequence goes on along the minus strand of OU343223.1, from coordinate 3,589,149 downwards.
TCCACAAGACCGCTATCCATTACCAGAGATAGACTGGAAAGTAGAGTCTTTGTGTGGATATCCATTAAAGTGTTTCCTCGATGCATACAAAGGATATCATCAAATACAGATGGCCAAAGAAGACGAGGAAAAACTGACCTTCCACACAAGCCAAAGGCGTTTATTGTTACACAAAATGCCCTTTGGCTTGAAAAGCGGCGCCACCTACCGGTGACTAGTAGATAATGCTTTGAAAAGCGGGTGGGCCGCAACTTAGAAGTCTATGTTGATGACCTAGTCATAAAAGCCATCTTGAAGGCGAGTTAGTGCGGCGACATTGAGGAAGCGTTCAAAACTCTACGAGGGATCAACATGAAGCGAACCGAAAAAGTGTACCTTGAACTACGGAAGGCATGTTTCTTGGATACCTTATCGAACGATGGTATAAAACCATGCCTAGAGAAAACAAAGGCGGTCATCGATCTTCCCTCACCACGCACGTTGAAGGAGGTCCAATCTCTCAATGGAAAGTTGGCCGGCCTAAGCGAGGTTCCTATCCAAGTCGGCGAAAAATCGCTACCCCTTTTCAAGACACTCAAGAAGTGCATAAAGAAGGGTGACTTGTGGACCCGCGAGGCGAAGTCGCCTTCACTCGGCTCAAACGGCATCTAGCAACACTCCCAACACTTGTCGCACCCGACCGGGGAAAGAGCGATCATGTACTTATCGCCGCGATTGAGCGGTCGTAGCAGTTCTACTAACGATAGGGATTGATACAAACCCCATTTACTTTGTAAGAAAAGCGCTCAAGAAGACGGAGATGAATTATAGTGCAATGGAAAAGTTAGTCCTTGCATTGGTGTTTCTTGCAAAACGGCTAGCGAGTACTTCCAAGCGCACCCGATAGCGATAATCACGGACCAACCGATCAAGCAGATCATCTCCAAACGATGCATCAGGCGGACTCCAAAAGTGGAAGCGTCTTGCTAAGCGAACACAACATCTCTCTGAACCGCGTACCGCAATCAAAGGACAAATTACGGCGGACTTCATCATCGAGAAACCGGATACCGACGAGGTCCCACACCGGCAAGAAGGTACTACTAGATCCATGGATCTTGTTTCTGAGATGGATCCTCGCGTGGGCGCGGTCGAGCTGGCCTCATTCTCACAAATCGGAAGGAATGGAATTCACTTACGCACTGCGTTTTGAATTCTGACAACAAATAATGAGCGAATATGAAGCTCTAATTGGGACTACGCATTGCAGCTCGAATGGGTGTCGTAACACGGAAGCAAATGTGGATTCGGCTGGTGGCCAACCACGTATTGGCGAATCGTGGCTAAAGAAGAAAATATGATTGATTACCTCGACAAGACCAAGACATTGATCAAAGGCTTTGATAGATTCACCATCAAGCAAGTCCCTAGAGGAGAAAACCGCCAAGCGGACGCGCACTAAGCAAGATCGCCTCGACAAGCTTCGCACATCTGTCAAAGCAAGTCTTTGGTGGAAACAGAAAAGCAAATCCATATCTGAGATGGAGATTTCCACAGTCATAGAGGAGGAAGGTCCTACATGGATGACACCGATTACGGACTTCCTAAACAAAGGAATGTTACCCCAAGAGCAGAAGGAAGCTCGCAGGATCGGCGCCGCAAAGATTCGAACTTCGAGACAACATCTGTCGACGCTCTTTCCTTCAACCATGGCTCCGCTTTGTAGGCCCACTACAAGCAAATTACGTCTTCGAGAAATCCATGAAGGTTCATGCGGCATGCACTCGAGACCACGGTCCGTTGTAGCGCGAGCCATGCGATCGGGTACTCTTGGCCAACCATGCACCGTGATGCGGCGGGACTTAATAAGGAAGTCACGCGGCCGCCAAGTACATCGACTGTCAGCGCAAACCACGCACGAGCGACACCAATCACATCCCATGGCCCTTCTATAAGTGGGGTATTGACATTGCGGGACCTTTTCGGTCGGCTTTGCGGGAGGATTAAAATTCCTCATAGTCACCATAGACTACTTCACTAAGTGGATCGAAGCAAAAGCGGTAGTAACAATCACGGCAACCAAGTAAAAGCGCCGTGCGGGAAAATATCGTATGTAAACTACGTTTACTGGCGAAATCATCTCGGATAACGGGAAGCGGTTACTGCGACAACCCTTTCAAAGATTGGTGCGAGAAGTTGAACATCACACAACACTCGCCGCATCGGTTAAACACCACAAACCAATTGCTTAGTCGGCCGCAAATCGTAGCACAGGGCGAGAATTAAAAGCGCCGACACTGAGAGGAAAATGGGTGGAAGAGCTCGCATGTTTTGTGGGCGCAGCACCTCAATCAAAACTAGCACGGAGACACCCCCTTCTCCCTAGTCTATGGGGCGAAGCCGTCATACCGGCGAAATTGGAATGCCAACTATTACGCGCTGAAGTTAACATGGCAACTAACGGCGACGAACGCCGTCTTGATTTGGACCTCTTGGAAGAAAGCGGGGCGCGCATCTATCGAGGGAGGAAAAATCAAAATCAAGGATGAAAGGATACTACGACGCCAAAGTGCGCGGTGTCTCCTTGACCGGTGATTTCGTCTATCGCTAATGATCACGAGCCACGCGAAGACATGGGCAAGCTCGGACCAAAATGGGAAGGACCCTACGAGGTTCTTGAAGCATCAGGAGCGGGCTCGTACAAGTTACGAGGCTTGGATGGTGCGTGAACGCCACGCACATGGAACATCTGCAACCTCAAGAGGTGCTACCTATAGAAAGGGCTACGCCCGGCCTGAGCAGCTCTCGCACTTCCAGTGCTCAATAAACATTCATGTATTTATTTTTATTTTTACATATCTTGTTTTCTTTGTTATTTCTCAAAAAACTTGCAAGTATCAATAAAACGCCGCGGTTTCTAGCTAACTCCGCGACATATTTCAAGTTGTTATCTCCATATACTGTATATCTTAACAATTTTTATTTTTGCCCACGGCGTGCATGCACTACGAATAAACCCACGAAGGTAAAAGGATAAGTTAACCTACTAAATAACTTGTTGAGTAAGAGGGTTGCAAACCCATCAACATTGGATCACGTATCCTTGTTAAACACCTTGTTCTCGAGACGTTGGAATAAGATATGTGCGCATCCCACAATGGTTGCGCAACAGCACACACGTGCACGTTTAACAACTTAGGAACCAAGACACTTGCTTCCTTAATGTGATATTTACTGATGCGAATATCATAACATACACGATTATGATAAAGTACTTAGAATTATTTCTCAAGTATACTATGATTTTCATACATGATTATGGATTTCCTATATTACGCTTGGCGTACCGTTTGTTTCTTCGGCACAGAATACATCTTTTCGCAGAGACAAAGCGGATATGTATACATTACAAATACCAACGACAAAAGAGACTTTTATTCCTAACTACGAGTTATTACAAGAGAGTTACTTTGCAACATATCAACTACCAGCTGCTACAACGCTTAAGTGAAGAGGTGCCAACGTGACTCGTTGCATCTTTAGCTTCGCTAACACCCTTCAACACGTCTGCATCGGATGTGACACGGTGGCCACCGGCTGGCACCCCATCGGACCTTGGCAAGTGAGCCGCACCAACCCCACACAAAATAGCTTTACCGCAATACCTTCCTTTTAGCAAGTTCGGGTCGCATGCGCTTCCAAGACTTCCTTTAAAGGTACCTCTTTTCCAAAGCAAAAGGATTGACTATCCCTAGGGCGCGCAAAGGCTTGAAGGCTGAGACTCATGGGGCTTCAAATAATAGTCCGGCGTGTTTGGCACCCTCGATGCGATGATGCGCCAAGGTCAACCCACCATAATAACATTGATAGGATAATCTTGATCGCTCAAGCTCGAAATTATTGGAGCTCTAAGTCCTTCATTCTCTGCATGGCGCGACCAAGTGATCATATGACTCAGCATCATAATTTGGTACCTTATCAATAGACGCCTTCAACAGTTTCGTCTCATGAAGCTTTTCAATTGGATCGACTTACCACGCTCCAGGCGCCTGAACAACCTCCCAAAGGCATTAACCACCTCTGGCGATTCTAGGTGCGAGTGCGCCGGAGGCGAAGACCATGGCCTATGAGCCACCTACGCTTCGACTATAGTGGACAAGAGCGAGGATACAACTCCTCGTCATACTCAGGTGAGCTTGCTGATTTTGCTTCCTGCACCTCCAATGACCAGCTCACAATAGCGCCAAGCTCTCCCAACTGTGTAAAGAAATCCTCCACCACCTGCTCTAGATGTTTAAGGGCCCGTTACAAGGCGACTTATATTTGACCGCTTGACGCGCTCTGGTCTATTTGAGAGAGCGGTGACATCTTTTCTCTGCAAGCCTCTCGAATACGCATTGGCCTCTTTTATCTCGGCTTGGGCGGCCAATTGCGCTTGCAATAACTAATCGCCAATCCTTTTCACTATCATTCTTTGCTTTCCCCAACAAACTTTGCCTTCAAGCTGCGCGACCAAAGAAACAAGATCCTCAACCAGTGACCCATTGGCATCCCCGGCACCGCGCTACGGATCTCGGTTCGGAAGATCGGTGAACAGGACTCTTTTTGGGAGGTGACTCCGCACCTGTTCGAACCTATTGGCACAGAACCGGACTTATCAATATCTCACACGCAAACTTGATGAAAACAAAAAATAGTAATACTATCAAGACTACTTACGGGGCCGAAACATTTCTTGTAGTGCGATGATCTTGCCTCACTCTCAGAAGATTCAACATGAACGATCACGGGCGCTTCTTCTTTGCCAAACTTCGCACCATCTCGCGCGACCTTTTAGGCAATAGCCCATGCTCTTGTTCCTCCATTTCCTCATCAATGGGATCCGCCACTACGGGTGGTGGTGCGCAATAGCGGAGGCGCCGCGAGGGCTCGGCACGCCTTGCACCGGCGTTGCCTCTATCGCAACGGAAGAGCTGGTCCCTGTCATCCCTAAGTTCAACTCCATTGTATGCCCCGGTACTTCGCTAGTATTGGTTCTTCGCGCTTCTTTCAAAGGTCGTGCCCCGACCTCACATCCAATGGTTTAGCTAATTGCACCACAATGAATAGATCCATTTCTGCAAAGGAAGCAACAAATAACATAAGTTATATAATGCGCAAATCTGAGAGAAGACTCGCATTATTTACACATAGGTGTGGAATGAGTACCCACCCTAGCCATTGCCGTCCAAGAAGATTGGGATCTCATCTTCGGGACCAAAATAGTTACGGATGATGCCCATATGTACCGAAATCCCTCGGATAGGCACTAATGGGGATGCGGTTGTCATTTATCAGTTCGCATCCTCGGCATTATCGACCAGGTAGGGCACTCATCCCTCTAATGTACCGGGTATAAAACTCATAGTTCCATGGAAAGCATATATCATCTACCGGAAGAAATACTCCCTCCAATTCGAGCGAGTCTAGCTTATCCGTATAGCATTGGAGCCTACCGTGCAGCCATAAAAGATACCCACCCATGTGCCCATATTGTGTGATAAAATGCACGGAATAAATGGATGGTTGGGTTCCTTGCCGATGCGGCAATTTACCTCAAAATTGGTAACTTTGGCCGCACCGTCTGATTAATAGCGGGATATATCACTGTAATAGTTTAAAACATCGCATAGAAAGGAGGGGCACGCGTTGGTTCAAAAATCGAACAACCACGTATAAACCCACTTTCCCTCTGGGGAAGTCCGCATGGTTGCCAGCGCATCCGGCACAACCGGATGCACGTCAAGGTATAAAATAATCGAGGAGAACTCTAAGAGATTGCTCTCGGATAAAAAGGAGGTAAAGTCCGATAATTGTTTCACCATGGTGTTGGATGTATAGAAGCGCAGCGCGGTACCTTGAAGTGGGTCATTTTTGGATTGCATTGCGGGTCTATTACAACAATGGCGGATTCTTATTTTTTTTTACGGTGAATAACATTGTGAAAATGAAGAGTGGTTTTATACCTTTTTCTCATCCACCCGATATGTGCCACGTGGACCCCACTACCTTCACTTGTGTGGCTGAGATTCCTTTGATGGGGCATAACTTTCCCGAATAACGAGGCGTTTACTATTCACTTCCATGTCTAGATACAACGTCCGCGGATATATGTTTATGGCTTCTTTGATACGCTTTGTATGCGTTTTATTATTGACTACGGTTATTAGTCTAGCATCCTGATTCACTGCGCATACTAGGCTGGGGACATGATGACGTATAGTCTTGAGTCGAGTCATAAACCCAACGAGCCCCATACTATGCAAGCCGGCACGAACCGGGCCAATATCATTAAGAGTTAGGGCTCACGAAAGCCCAAGCCCAAATCTATTCTGAGAATAGATATCCGATATCTTCTAAAATAAGAAGATAATTATTCCCAACCGACCTAAGCGGGATACGCCGAAGGTTGGGAACACGAACAACAAGGATTCCGATGCGTATATAAAGGAATCATATCCCTCGTTTAAGATGCGATCTCGAACCCTAAAACTCCTTACACCCTAAACCGATTACTCACTCTCACGCCGGAGGATAATCGTGGGAGACAATCCCACGGTAAGCCTAACGGTGTTTCTTGTCTCTTAGTGCGCAGGTCTCAAGCAGCAATTCTCAATTGGTACGAGAGCCGGAGCCCCAAACCAGGAACGCCCAACTTTTGTATCAACAAACACAAATAGCTAATATTATATGATTGTACTTAACGGGAAATATGAAGCATATTGTGAGGATACCGCTCTCTGTATTACCGCAATGAATCTTTATAATCGATGAGAATACATGTGCTATATTTCTTTGTATAAATATTATCGCAAAATTACTTTTACATTCGCTGTATCTTAAGCCTATCTGATTATATAACATACAAATGGTGAAAGATTAATGTAATAAATGAATGAGAAAATGAACTGAAAGATTAGTTGCACATACATTCATTGCAACGAGGGTATCTATATACACTCCTCCCAACGGGTCGTGAAAAGACCCGTTTGTTTTGTCTCACTGCTTTTCTTACCCGGGTTTCGAAGACCTTCCATTCGATCGTGTTATTCTTCGTAAATATGTCTGCGAGTCTGCGTTTATTTGGTCGAATTGTCGGCATTTTTCCTCCACCATAGTATACTCTATAACCTGATACTAAAGACGATAGTTGACTTCCGGAATCGGTCATCGCAAAAACATCAGATGCTATAGAGGTTATAAAGTCTAGTGCCGCTAACTGCAATTAAATACACAGATTAAAATAATTAGCTAAAATAAATCTGTAAATCCGTCTGCAAGAGACGGTCTTTGAATATGCTGTAAAATACCTGGGATGAATAGTTCAAGAACGGTTGGATTTCAGATGACGATAAGAGATCCTCCTTTGTAACCATATTAGGAAAAAGTGTCGTTAAGGCATTCAGCCTTGATTTTCCACCATAAATATGTGAACCTGCTAAAAATATTCGGGTGTCACGCTTGAAACCGAGGCCAGCAAGCATAAGCACGGTTTCCTCAGGCATTAACGGACATAAACCATCCGCCTTAAGTCTTTCTGATGAGGGGATCCTGAAACAAGTTAAAGAAAGACAATTTTTTAAGGAAAATCAAATACGATAATTGAGCCTATATGAAAAGTAACGGAGTAATCATACTTAGAAGTATTGTTTAGCTCCACTAGTCCAGGAAAATGAATTTCACGATATGCTTGCAGCTCTTTCTTTTCTTCCTCACCGCCACCAAAATCACATAAAGAATGAGCAACCATGTCAATTTCAAACCTCAAGTGCAAAGCCAAGTATCGAAAATCTTTTTTGACTTTTCCCTTTGGCTTAGCAAACGGTCCAACCAGGTTTCCATCCAATACTCCCGAATGTGTTGCATTCTGACGCATTCTCTGAATGAGTAAAGCAGCGGTTGCTTGTATTTTTGGAGTAAATTGCAGTGCATGAAAATTACATCTGCACCGGAGTCTCTGTATGAATTTCCCAAATAACAAAAAATCAATGAAACATGTTTATCTAGAATGTATGAATGAAAATACCACTAAAGCTGGTTGAACGAACATAGAAATTGTAAAGAATATACGCTACCTGCAAGTGATATGGTATTGGATCAGATGCCAAGCGATTACGAACCCCACAAAATGAACAACTCTATTCTTCATTAGAAGTGGAAGAATAAATTTCAGATAAAAGCTTGGTTTCGCCTCTTTGGCAATATCAACATCTGTCACCTGTCAAGTTTCAAAAAGTTTAATTTCTTTCAGCAGAGTTCACATAAAAGTTAACTACTTTACGGTGAGATAAACTCTTACCACACTACCAATGGCTTCAAGATCCAACGACTGTAACTCCTTTGGCAATTCCTTCACTATACGGATATCGGGCTTCAGGTAATCGATAAAGTAGTCATCCTGATAGATGTCTGCAAATTGACTATGAAATAATGGCATACAACGGTCAGTATAACATAAACACGAGTTTCTTTAAGTTCATTGGAGAAAGTTATTACCTTGTATCTCTCCACACACTACTGAACATAAAGTTTGGGATGACAAGAGTTGCGTTAAGTAATCTTGCAACTGCAACAATATTGCAGACCTGTTAAACCAAGAGTGAGATTGAATCTAATAAGAAAGCAGAAACTTGTTCTTGCAGATAGTTGCAAACTAAAAATTGTAAAAACTTACAGCTACTCGCTGCTGGTTTATACCACCATTTGCAGTGACCATAATATAACCATTGTTTCCTTCTGAAATGGGATTAAACAAGAACCAAATGAAAACGTAATTCATACACAATGTAACAAAAGAAATACATGATTCTAAAAAAAAAATGAACAATCTTTGATGATTTTGTAGATAAATGTAAAGTTACCTAAATATACGGCTATACATGTATATTTAAGGGTGTTTGGATGTGCATTTCGATGTGACTATCTATCATTTCGGACTTCAACCCACACAAATCAGTTTCTAGTGTTTGGTTAACCTAATGCATTTTATGGTTATCTTATAATTTTTTTTTTTTTTTTTTTTTAGTGCAAAGGTGAATTATATTAATCTTCCAATCATATGTACATCTTACAAATAGAAGAAGAGATTTGGACAGTCCCCAAATCCTATACCAACACATCTCTATATCAATACTATAATCAGATAACTATAAAGAATGATATCTGATGAAACTGAATTCAATACATCTGACAGCTGCACTATACTAAGTATTCATCAACACAGCACATACCCTTCAACGCATTCACCTTATATGCACATACCATCTAGCTACATTTCCATCTTACCTTTTTACCATGCTCACTCAACCAACATCCACAGCAAGCATAGCAAGAAAGGATAATGGCTTCACTAGGAACCCGTATCCCCTCCACATTAAGGGCTCTGCCAATTATGCTACATTTCCATCTCAAGAATGGCTTCACATAATTGGGAACACACTCCTTAAGTGAGGACCAACCTAACCTCCTGTGACAGTGTATTGAGATTATCTTATAATTTAGCTGTCAGATAAAGTTAAAAATTTATTTTGATACTAGTTGCGACGTAAAATGTTCATTTTTATAATAGCCTCAACAAGATTGACATTCGAAGGTAGAGTAAACTTACTTGTATACCATTACTGCCACATAATCACTTTCAATACGCACATTCAAACACCCCTTACCAAACAACAATCTAAATCAGATTTCTTAAGTTGCACTATCGGATTCAAAACACACATCCTAACATCCTTTAAGTACCATTCCAAAATGAAGAGTAAGTATAATTCTTAAGTGTGTGAGAGGGCGTAATCAGCACTCACCGCTAGGCTTCCAAACACGCTGATCCGCACAAGGCTGCCAGGTTGAAGCAACAGCATGATATGGTTCCATCCACAGATCTTTAGGCTCGGTGGACTTATACTGATTCTAGATATCAAAAAACCACCACCATAAGCAACAGAATATAGCAAACCATTTCCAAACATAATCTCAGCGGACTATCAATTTACCTCCGCTAAGGCATGAGCAGCTTTATGCAACAATCTCGCATAAGCTGTTTTATGCGGCTTCTTTCCTTTAGCAATCTTTCTCAACTCTTCCTGAAACTTACCAAAATATTTTCTCAATGACCCGCTTTCACGAAGAAAATCGAGCCTAACACTTCTAAAAATCTTATACTTCACACACCTCTCTTTTTAATCATATTATAACCAAAATTATTATACTTGGAGGTTTAGTGACCATTACCTCTAGTCTTAATGTGTTTGGTAATGTAGCTGTAATTAAATTTTAATGTGTAAAATTAAGTAAAACTAGTGTTTTGAATTTTGATGCTTGTTTTAACCTCTTGTCGTCGAACAAGCTTTCTATCAAAAACGCTAATTGCTCTTAAATGCTCCAAAATGATGTGCGCCAAACACGCCCTTAATGTTGATTTATATACATGGAAGTTACTGAACTATGCGTTTTTCACTTTTTCTTCACTCGCTCGACTGATAAAACATGACATTTTGGCTACTTCAGTTATAGAAATTATACGTTTAGATCACTGAACTTATTAAAAACGATATTTGTGCAACTCAACTAACAGATTACTAGTTTTTATGAGTACCGAATTTTTTGAAGTGAGATCTAAATGTCGTTTATCTAAGTTCAGTAACCCACCACCGAACCTCCACGCGTCACATCACCATTCAACACAACACCAAACATTCGGTATGGTGATTACCAAACCCAACACATAAAAATACCCCAATTTATACACAAAAAAGAGTGCAATTGGTTCGGTGGTCTGCACCACCAAACAGTGCATAGACGAGCGCGATTGGAGGGGTGTGTAATGGAGTTGGCGCGACGACCCACCATTACACATAGGGTGTGTTTGGTAAAAGTAACGGCCATTGCTTCGCATTTTAAAGAAGCATTGGAAAAATGAGCATTCCTAAAACTTAGCAAAGCTCACAGCTCCTTTGCCAAACGACTACCAAAAATTAAAATGCTCATTGCTCACCGCTCAAACTATATATAAGTTGCAAAGGGGGGCAGCTCAAACTATCATTAATCTACAAATTTACCCAGAATGGTAAAAAATAATTACTAGAATTGGAGTAATTACCGGAAGGTTAACTGAGGGTGTATTAGATTTGAAGAGCTTAGATTTAAGAAGACCTTTAACAAGATGATGATGACCCGATGAATCTTGGATCCGACTAAGCATCCAAAAATTCATAAGAATAAAGAATGCAAGTAAAATCACAAACACCAAACGGCTTCGAATCTTAAAACCCATTTTCAATTTCTTCTTCATCATCATCATTATCTTCTTCTTTTGCTCCATATTTACATACAGTAATTACCCAACAAACAAAATATTTAAGGAAGTAGATTTTAGAGGGAATTTTGGAAGGTTTTATTTTTATTAAGGAATGAAAATGAAAATGAAAATGAAAGGGAATTTCCTTAAAAAAAAACTTTTGTTGTTATTGTTGTTACTATGTTTCTTTTCTTTTATATTTTTATTATTACCTGCGCATACTTGACGATGTTAACATTATTTTTTGTGTATTTATATATAGGGTTTTTAACTTGTGCGCAAGAGTATGAGTTAATACAATCGAAAGTCTTGAGGGCCCACTAAAAGTATATAGGGATCCATATTTTATGTAGGTCCCTGTGTTTTCAGTGTCTTTTTGTGTGATTAATTTATGCCAAAAATGTTGCTTTAAATAGAATTAAATATTTACATATTTAATAGATTGCATTTCTTTTTATAAATAATGATATTTTAGTCAATCTGTATTAATTAGTTTTTAAGTTTTAATAAATTGTATTTTTCACTGTATATATAAGGTGTGTTTGGTAAAAGTAGCGATGAAGCGATAGTAGTAGCGATAGGCTGTGAAATGTGGCGATAATACACATTCATGACTTCTTAAAAGCATTGAAAAAATGGGCATTCCTAAAAAATAAGAAAGTTCATGCATTCTTAAACGTAATAAAAATCACAACATTTCATTCTTTCCATGCATTCATTCTTCAAAAAACTCCACAGCTTCCGCGCCAAACATACCCATAGTATAGGTTTGTTTAATTTGTAGCTTTTAGTGGCATGGTTTAATATTAGTTTCTTAGATAGAGGTTTTATATGTTCAGTTTATTTGGGAGGACCACCTTTTAGTTCAAATATACGTGTGATTGGGGTTTTATTTTTTCAGGGTTATTTTCAAATGCTTTTGTAAAAAGATCAAATGTCTTGCAATTAACCTATTTAATAATGGTTAATATAGATTTTTCTTGAAACAAATTTATGGAAATGACAATTTTGGATTTTTTTTTTTTTTTTTTTTTTTTTTTTTATATTTTTTAAGATAGAAAATAATAACAAATGTATTGGTTTTACATAGTTTTTCTCTTGTTTCTGCTTAACAATGATTTATTTAAGATATAATTGATTATAATTGTATTTCTAATATAATGTATAAATGTTATACAGTTGTTCTCTTGTTTGTGCTTAAACTCACAATCATTTATTTAAAACATATAATCGTAGTCTTGTGAATATTGATCAAAAATCTTTTGCTTCAAAATGATCACATACATTTATGCTTGATTTGATTTAACAAAAATATAGCTTGATTAATATTGATGTTAACTCATTTAACAAGTTGCGGTTTTGTGAAGAGTTCGTCTACATCCTATTAATAAAGACTAAAGAGATTTGTTTAAATAGCATAGTGATGTTATGTATTTAGTCTTTATCTTAGCCTACAAGAGTCTAGGGATTCATGAAGCTTCCATTAGTCAACTAGTTCTAGAATATCAATACCGCGTCAATAACGTGTCGTTGGGTCGGTTTGCATCCCAAGCCCAACACGTCGTATTATTCTTTTCACGGCCGACATAGGTACAGTGTTAGAGTCGGTTGTTCTTCCACTCATCTATATAAAAGGAGGTGAGGGGAAGGTATATGTACGCATTCTTTCAATACTAATCAAACATGGTTTAGGGATACTTACTTGTGTCGTCTTCTTGGTCGAGTTATCCGTGCTAGTAACCAGGAGGTTGTAGGTTGTTGAATACTACATGTGAAAATATTCACATAACATGCATTTAAATATAGTGAAAACCCGTTAGTAACTAAAAGTTCATTTGTTTTTATTGTATATAAAATTACAAATGAATGCAATCATTTAGTTTTATCATTTTTCTTCACAAAAAGGTATTTTGTAAAGAAATTAATAGTTGTAAAAAAAACCCGTGACTAAAAGAATCAAACAACATGTAGATCTATGCTACTAAAATTTATGATAAGATCTCTCATGTGTAATAAGAATTGTCCACTCACATGCATTCACATTATTCTAGATTCATTCTATTTCATTTATAAAATGTTACTACTATTTTATGTGTTCCATTATCATAAATAACATTCATGCTCTAGCCGGTTTACAAAACCAAAAATATGTCGATTTGTTCAATGAACCATATTTATATAGTAATATTATTTTTGTGTGTGTATTGGTGCAATTCCAGTTGTCTCTTAGCTCTAAAGTAGACAATAAATTAAGATAGTTGTAAAACACAACCCATATCTTCTTTATGGGTATAGGTAATAAGGATTCACACATGGATCTCATTTCATAATGATAAAAAGAAAGCATAATAATTTCAATATTGTGGAAAGTTAGATAAATGTTTTGAAACTGTTTACTACAGCATGTTTCGCGAAATAGATAAAGTTGTTTGGCGAATTAGTTAAAGGTGAAGATTAAAAATACATCAAATTAAATACAGATATATTTTGTGTCAATCCATTATATTTGAATGGCATTTAAGTAATTTGACTAGCTATAAGCCCGTTTCAACTAACTTAAACTTATGAAGGCTTATGGCTTATAAAAGCTTCTATAAGCCTGTGTCACAGACAACTTATTTTATGATGACACCATATATCTTTGAGATGCAGTAAAAAGATAACATCAAGTAGAATTAAACAATTGAGAAAGTCAAAAGTCAAAGGTCTTTTCTTTGATACAAATATATAAACTATCATCAGTATATATATTTACCATTAACTTAAACTTAAAGTGGCCAGCTTTTGATGTAAAATGAATTAGATATACATACTCCAGATCTGATGATATTGATATGACCCTTCTCAGATCTCTTCATTGAATTCATCATCATCAATGTCGAGTCTTTGACCTTGCATAAATATATGTGAAAACTGCAAGGCTATTTGTGCCGAATGAGTTGTTGAGAAAACTAATATGACATCTCGTACGCCTCGTGATCTGGGGTTTTGTATATGAATCCTGAGTCGTCACTGGATCGTCTCTTGACAACACTTGCCCTTTGCATGAGGCGAACCAATGCTTGCACAACTTCAGACATGGGAGGCCGGAATTCTGGTTCAGGCTGTATACAAAACCAAAATATTAAGATTTTTCTTGTTTATATGAATCCATTGAACTCTATTGATAAAGGAAACAATTTCTAAAATAATGATTTAACAACTGAATTTCGAGAACTTTTACCTGAACACAAAGGGCAATGATGTCAGCAAAACGGGACAGAGACTTGGCAGGATACATGCCATTCAATGTAGGATCAACCATTTTGGCCAAGGAATCGATATCATGGAGTTGCGGGGTTGCCCATCTTACAAGTGATTGTTCAGATCTCGCTCTTGAACTATATATCAGGAAAGAAAGTGCAAAGAAACAAACGTCTTAAATGGTGAAGCAAACACAATTTATGTTCATTATAGGTCAATACTGATGAAAAAAAGTTAGGATGTTGGCCTTAGTCCTATCAACCATTTCATATTTTGTGTCTCGTTGCGATGAGGAAATATACAGACTAGATTATATAAATCTAACTCTTGCTAGGCCGATATTTCTTAATCTGTTCATCGAAATAATATATGCATGCGCCTCTGGAGTCACATTTGCGCTGCTTTCAAGGTTCTAAGGTATCTCAAGGTGTCATTAGGTAAGGGTTTAAGCTTTACAAAAGGCAATACTTATTTTACCAAGTGTTTACCATCATAAAATTTTGTGTGAAAAATCAAAGTTGATTAATATGTTTAGTCATAAGATTGAGGGGGAATGTTAAAAGTATAGAGTGCAATATCACTTCTAAAAATATTACAGTTTATTGCATTTGTGTTAAACTACAGGTTAGATACGTTAAAATTAGAAATTAAGGGTTAGCTGTGAAGATATGTCTCACGAGGATGCAGTTGATCATGATCAAGATCAAGCTCAAGCACAGTCCAACAATCTTCTGCAACCTCATGTCTCATATCTACACAACTAAACACTATACTTCTAATATCAACATATCTGACCCTGTAATTTTACACGAACACAAAATAATACCAATAAAGAGTGATATGTCTATAAATAAGACTGCACTATACAGTTTTAGCAATTTATACATTGAAGAATCGAAGAAATGATGAAACCAAATAAAGTCTATTACCTATCTAAAGGCTTCCGACCAGTCAATAGCTCCAACATCACCACGCCAAAGCTGTACCGTCACTTTTACAGTGTATATGCCGGACAAGGCAAATTCAGGAGCACTATAACCAAATGAGCCAACCAACTGTGTCGCTACCTGTAGACATTTGACAGTTATTCAAAGGAACCAATATGACTAGTCATCAAAGACACTAATGAGTACACCAAGTAAATATACCAGTGTTGCAAAAATCGGTCAACTCGGCCGATTAATCGCCGATTAATCGGTAATCGGCCGAGTACCTTGGCGATTTTTGAAAATCGGTTGAAAAATCGGCCTAGGATAAAAATCGACCCTAAGCAGTCAAAAATCGGCCGAATCGGCGATTAATCGGCGATCGGTAAAAATTGGCGAATCGGCAAATCGGTCATTCTAAAAATAATAATAATTTAGGCATTATACTTAATTTGGGGATCGTATATTTCACTTATAACGCACAATGGGCATCATAATCAGAATGGGAGCCTTTTATTGAGGTTTGGAAACATAGCAGGCTTGGAATCGGTTAAGATTTTTAGTTTGGTCTCCAGAAATACCAAAAAACTGCAGGAAATGTCAATCCGATTAATCACCGATTAATCCCCGACTTGACCGATTACTCGCTGCAGGGTGGTCGACCGCCCGGCTACCGATTCACGATTTTTGCAACATTGAAATATACATATGATCCAACAATAGTACCTCACGCTCTGTGTTTGGTGTAAGGGCAGCTAAACCACAGTCTGATAAATGAGGATTGAGCTCTTCATCAAGTAAAATATTTGCTGACTTTAAGTTTCTATGTACAACTGAAGGTAGGCAAACTTCATGCAGATACCTGCCGATAAAAGAGCTTCTGTTAATACAAGAAAAGTACAGGAAGAGGGAGATGAATATTTTGAGGGAAATTCATCAAACTAGCCATATTACACATCGTTCCGTAAGAAAATGTCAAAATTGATGTGTTTATACCAAGATGGCCATCAAATCCACAAACACACAACGAATTGACTTTTATTTTTTTGCGAAATAAGCTTTTTAAAACATTTTCTTTTAAAATGTTGACTTTATTTGCATTTTCGGGTATTTTGAATGAAAAAGTTCCGGAAAAGTAAATATAGTCTTTATAAAAAAAACCTTTGTGAATTGATGTCTAGTTTGATATAAAGACAACCTTTTGACATTTTTTTATCATTCGTAATAATATGGCTAATTTGATAAAATTCACATGTATCAAGGTTTTATAGGGTGACATACTCTAGAGCTCGAGCCGTGCCAAGTGCTACTCTAACACGTGCATTCCATGTCAAGGTTTTGCTTCTGTCATCAACATAGTGCAGCAAATCTTGCAAGCTGCCATTTGCAATGTACTCATAAACCAGAAGACGTTGTCCATGCTCTGCACAATATCCAGCCAATGGAACTATGTTTGGGTGCCTCAACCGTGACATGTTTGACACAGCTTCAACAAAATTATCTTCTTCTTGCAATGACAATGCAGCGTTATCAATCTTCTTAACAGCCATGACCTAAAGGATAAAACAAGTGTTAATACAAAAGTACTGTAGCACAACTATCCATCGATTGTTATAAATGTACCTTTGCATTGGGGAAATCTGCTCTATAAACACGACCCAAAGAACCTTCACCAATTATATTGTCTTGAGAGAAACTGTTTGTTGCTGTTTGAAGAGTTGCAACGGTGTACGAACTAGTGGTTATAGGGGATTTTACTCTCTTTGTAGATCCACTTTTTCCTCGCTCAAATGTCGAGTTTTCTGTTGGCGGGACCTTCAGATCAACTATGCTAGCTGTCGGTACAACCCTTTGCTCTTGCATTTCTGCATTAACTGCACAACACATGAACGATGATTACTTATTAACAAAGAGGTTAAATTTGGGATATAACTACGATAAATTGCAATAAATTAGAAGAGACAAACCTTTCTCGCCATTGAAAGGAGGGTTGACTGTGGAAGGTCTTGTAACATGCTCATTCCGTTTCCCTTTGCGACAGAACAGGAGAAGCACAAGAGCTATAAGAGCTATAAAGAATGCAGAGCCTAAACTTATGCCTAAAATAGCTCCGATCCCCAACTTCTTTCCACTGCTCCCGTTTGACAAAGGCGCATCAGACCCTTTATGTGTACCTGATGGAGGAGACCGGCTGCGATTATTGGGAGATTTACCAGGTGGAGGAGGGGTGAACGGTGGTGGAGGAGGAGCAGGGCCATTGTCAAACGAATTTCCATCGTATCTGTTCGATTAAAAAGCCGTATAAGGTACAATATGCGGCATACACATGGGCATTCAACACACAGGTAGGTAGAATTATAGCTTACACAAAAGCAGGTATGGAAAGAAGCTCCTTTGGAATCCATCCACTGAAACGATTGTTTGCTATATTTCTGTGATGAAAATAAAGCCATCAGATAACCTACAAGAAACAAAGACTACCTCTGTGCATGAAAATTTAGCTTACGTCATTCAAAGGCAGACCAGCTAGCGAATTTAAAGTGCCTGTTAATTGATTGTTCTGCACATGACTGCCAAAAACAAAAGTTTCATTAGAAATCCAAACAAACTGAGCCAATAATTTATCAAAAATTTATGAGTAGCACTAACGAAAACACTTACAATGTTGAAATGTTCGACAGTGAACTGAGTGAATTTGGTAGATCTCCAGTTAAGTTGTTGTTCGAAAGATCCCTGCACAACACGAAGCAAGTTAGTCTATCGACAAATTTATCCTTTACATAAAAATGTACCATATATGAACATTCAAACTTACAAGGTAGTGAGACTAGTGAGATTATTGAATATATCTCCAATATTCTGAGCAATCCCATTGCGACTAAGGTTCCTGAAGGAGAAAAAGTATAGGGATTAAGCAGTACAGAAAGCAGTAAGATAAACTAGTGTCATGTTATCCTGGTTCGGGCTCTTACATGTAATTCAGATTATACATCAACGCAATGGAATACGGAATATTTCCAGTTAATTTATTGTTGGCAAGATTTCTGCATATTTGAAAATGCGTATTTAGCATTAAACAACGTAATAATCATAATCTATGAAGAAAACAAGAGCTGGTAAGGTTAAATCTTACAGACTAGTAAGATTTGGCGGTAGCTGATACGGTAGTGCATCATGAATATTGTTTCCGCTCACATCCCTAAAACAAAAAGCCGTAAATAAGAATCAGAAAACCAGAACACGTCAATCTCGTATACTAATCCTAGTGAATTACAAGATGTTATTCTTACAATGTTTTGAGTGACGCAAGGCTCGACAACATGTATCCCAATGTCCCATCAATACCCAGATCGGCAAGTTGACTGTCAAAAGACCAATCAACATTGAAACAAAACATTAGCAGAATATGTATTATTCGGATACAATGTGTGTAAGAATCAACGGTTAAACTCACATAGAAACGACAGCCGTGCCCTCGCACGTAACCCCTTTCCACGACTCGGCACAGGGATCGCCAGCATTGGATTTCCAGTTGGTTAGCTGAGCCGCATTGTTTAAAGAAGTGTATAAAACCCCAAGTGCTTGAACTAAAAACAAACAAAAAACCATTACTCCGATTTTCATTTTCATTTTTTTTTTCCAACATTTTCATTTTTTTTTTCCAACATAATAACAACAAAACAAAAAAACAGTAAAATACCAAAACCTTAACCATGGACCACCAAACCTAAACATATCTAAAACAATCCTTAATTTGTGACATAATAAGGAGCCGAGGTGTTAGTTTAAGCTTATTTACGGGCTTATCCGTTTTCGATTTATGTTTCATAAGCCACATTTTTTTTGTTTCTTTTTGTGGCTTAATATGGGGGACTGGGGGTGTTTGTTATTGCTTATTTGGTTTTGTGCTTATGTTTTATAAGCTCACTTTTTGTGGCTTATTTTGAAACACAAGCCCAAAACCAAATAAGGCATAAGCGGGCAATATAAGCTGAAACAAACACCCCCTCTCATAATAAACTTATACAGGTAAGTTTCGAAAAAACTGAGCTTATGAAACATAAACCGACAACAAATAAGGTTGTAAACAAACACATTTGCTTAAAACTTAAAAAATGATTAATGTTGTTAGACAAAAATGTCGCTACAGGCAACGTAATGTATTAACTACTTAATTACAATTTAAACCTAAAAATTAACGCTACTATATAAAAGATATATTAAACGTAAGGGCTTATTTTTTATAAGCTCCAAATTATTTTGAGACTTGTCGCCGACAAAGTCTCAAAATAAGCCGTAAATTTGGAGCTTATAAAAAATACTGTAAGCCCAAATGGGCTTACGTTTAATAAGCTTAGCCAAACACCCCCATAGATAGTAATAGATCTAGTGAGTTGTAAGTTGGGGTATTAGCTTTGAAATATGAAAATGTAAGAAGAAAGGATCAACGTCTATTTTTGAAATATGTAAAAATAAAATTAAGAGGTACTGTATATAATAGCAGCAACAGAATGAGGTAAAAAAAAAAATACCATCAGTTGGATCAGTGGTAGTGAGAACACTAGTGAAAGAAAGGAAGATCACGGAGAGTAGCAAAACAAGGTGGTGATCTGAGGAGGACATTATTGTTTTTTTTTTGTTGGGGGGTGATCAAATTGATCTAAGAAGACATTCAAATAATAAAAAGATGTAATGAGAGGAGAAAAGAGGAGGTGGGTTTTGCCATTTAGTGTCAGAGAGAAAGAAAAATATTAATTTGATTCGAAGCTTGATGAGGGGGGCAGGGAGGGGAGGGGAGGCGAGGGGAGTAATGAGGCAGGAAAGAGAGTGAGTTAAGTAGGAAGAAACGCACACAGACTGTGTCGGCTACCTGCTACCCAAAATTTTCAACTCTAAAACTGTTTTTTTTTTTTTTTTTTTTTTTTTTTTTTTCTTTTTCTTCTTTACAATTTCCCTACTCGTGTCTTGGACTCATGATTTTATACATCTTTTTTCTTTCTTCAACCATCAATATCAATAATTGAATACTAGACCACTCGTGCATATTAACGAAATTTTAGTGCATATTAACGAAATTTTATAACGGCAGATAAATGTAGAGGTGTGCGGTCCAGAAAACCTGGGCCGAGACCGAGTTAGGCAAAATCCTATCTGAGGCCGGACCGAATGTGGTGGTCCGGTCCAACAAACAAATTCGGTTTTGGTGGGACCAGAGGGCCGAGGACCGATTTAGCTCAAAAGCCGAGACCGCGGACCGGACGGAATGTGGTCGGTCCGGTCCGTTCGGGTCATATGTTCACCCCTAGATACATGTGTCAATTTTAACGGACACGCAAATTAACAGGTTTGAGTTAAATCAATACTGTAATAGATTTTGGGTCGACCCAACGGGTTTGGAATAAATTAAACGGGTCAACCTGCCAACCCGTTTAAGATCTTTTATTTAAATTAGAAGCTATTTATATTTTATTATACTGGTTAAATGGGTTAAACGGGTCGACTCGCAAACATGTTTAACTCATGTAATGTGCCTACCTTTATGTATAAAACGGGTTAAATTGGTTCACCCGAAACCTGTAAATTAATTAATTTAAGTTTCAACATTTCTTTTATTAGTTTAAGTTTTCACATTTCACATTTTACCTTTTGATTTTTCTTTTATATATAGTATAAATATTTATACTACATACAAAGAGTGTATGATCAAACCTTGAAAAGTGAAATCTTGAAAGTCAAATGTGAGAAAAATTCATAGCGTAATTAATACTCTTATTAAAACACCCCATTACTTAAAAGTACAATAGTTTATTCACATTGTACAACCATTTAAAACCATAGATACCAAATTAAAAACAACCAATTAAAACACTCCTTATTAAAAAAGTACAATAATTTTTTTACAATTTAAACAAGCTACAACATAATCCAAAATAGACAAAATTACATGTTTGGTCCCTATGGTTTACCCCAAATAACAGGTTTAATCCCTAAGTCTTTTTACGGTCTTTCTTATTCAACCTTGACCTTAAATAATTTTGTTTGTGTTATATAATACTTGATGAAAATTATATTAATGAAAATATATTTACAAACCAATCCATTCATATATTTTGCATCAAGAATTATATGGCACAAATAGAAATATTTAAGATCAAGTTAATGAAAAACAGTAAAATCAAATGAACATTTATTTAGGGACGGAGGTACTAGTTAATTAGTTAAGTGAACAATCTTGAATTCATACAGTAATATATATTGGTCGTTAGCATAATCATTGCAATATACAGTAGTATTATAGTTGACTAGTGTCTAACAACTACTGCGTCAAATGATAGCACACATAACTAACAAGTTTATATTAAAATTAGTTGGTTAGACATAGCTATCACTGATTTTATATAAGTTCTACCTTATTTAAAAATTTACTAGCTATTTTTAAATTTCTTAATCACGATTTTTTTTCATTGAACCATGAAATACACGTTATATGTAGGGCGAAGAGAAAACCATTGGAATGGACCGGACTGACCAAGACTGGACCGGACCGACCATATTTGGTCTGGTCATCGGTCTCGGCTTTTAGACAAATTCGGTCTCGGTCTTGGTCGGTCCGGTTCGGTTCGAACCATAAACCGGCTATTTTGCCTTGGTCGGTCCGGTCCTTTGTCTCGGCTTTTGGATTAATTCGGTCTCAGTCTTGGTCGGTCCGGTCCGGTCCGGGACCGATGTTCACCCCTAGTCATATATATTAGTGTATAGCTAGAGCTGAGCATAATAGACAGCGGATTGAATCGAATCGAAAAACTGGACGTGACGAACATATTTAATCCGGTCTTTTGTCTAGTGTTTTTGGCCAAATTGATTTCGGTTCGATCAGGTTTTAATCGGTCTAGTCCGGTTTTCGAACCGTGATCACTTCTGTGTATAACACTAGATTGCCACTTGTAGAAGTGGGTTATTTATACAATTCTAACCAGCATTATTATATATAATTTGAAATTTATTGGGAATTTAAGTTTGTAATTAAATAGGAAAAAATAAATAAATAATGAGAATCTCCACGGAAAAAGTTGGCTTAAAATCAGCAAGCAAAGCATATGAAATAATCCATCTTTTCAGGTGGCTTTCCTTGTCTCTCCAACATTTCACATTACTCCCATGTGACCCATCAAATTTCATTTTTCACCCAAAAGTTTATAAATCTCAATAGTAACTTCTTTCTATATTAATAATAAATTGTTTTCTTAGCCGTAAACTTAAGAAGTACAAGTAAAACCCGATTCTAACAGTTGTGTTGTTTGCTTAATACTCTTTTCATGATTCTATATAGACATTCGATAATGGTTATAAGCTTTTTATAACTACTTGTCAGTTGTCATGTCAAACGTTTAAGTATGTTTCTAAATGAGCAAGGTTATATGCACGTCATGATAATGATGTTGATCTATATAATGTGAATGTGAATAAACATGATATTTATGAGTAATCATGTGAGCATTTATATGTTTGTAGAGTATCTAATAATTTAAAACAATTTGTATCACCTTAATAATTGAACGTAAATAAAACGTAACTTACACATTCTGATAATTACGATCATTACTAAAGTTGTTAAATCATGTTTTTAGTGACCTGAAAATCTTAATTGCTTGTACTCTCACATAATATGGTACATTCTTGAAGTTTAAACTATTTACTTGAAAAAAAAAACGATTTTAAAAGTGTGTTTTCGTTACTAACAACTAATATACTTATCGATCTTTATGAGACAAGTTGTAATTGTAACTACTAACTATAACAGTTGAGCGTAGAAGAATGAGACAAGTTGTAATTGTAACTACTAACTAGATTAGTAATAAGAGATTTATAATACAATAAGAAAAAAGTAGAGGGATGTAAATTGATTAATTTCTACTTATAGTGACTAGTTTGAAACTATCCAAAACCCAGGGTGGTATCATATAAAGTGAATAATCAGCTACTAGAATGACAAAATTACCCATATTAAATGGTAATTATTACAGAAATTTTTATTGTTGTTTACCCATTTAGGACCACCGACGGGAAGGATATATAGGTAATTTATAAGGGAAGGCAAAAGGGGCAGAAGGCAACAAATTGAAATGACCAAAAAATCCCCATTGCTTTTTAAAAGGCACTTTTTTCAAGCCTTTGACTTTGGATTTTCTGTTTGGGAAGACACTTTTAGTCAATTGTGACATTTTATGAAAGTGATGGTTTTTTATTTGAGTCTCTTTTTATTTTATTCACAATTGTGAATTTTCAATGATCGTAAAATTAAAGTAATACTTTGTTACTCCCTTCCTCTCAAATTATCTCTTAGATTATATGTTATTTTTATTTTATTTTTTTAATCATGATTTTTGACTTTTTAGCCGATTAATTAACTGAGTTTGAACCCATGCCAAATCTCAAAAGGGTAAAACCCTCTCTTTTAGAATTTTGGCGTGGCCAAGCTTAAAGTTATTTGCATTGCTTGAGAAATTATGTTCATTTTCATATTTCACAAAGTATCAAAAAAAAATTAGTCTCTTACAATATTAATAAATAAAATTTTATTACTCGCTTAAAAGCATTTTTATTGATTATGTGCGAAAATGAACATTAATTTTGAAGCAACAAAAATAGCAAAATGAATTTATATTTTGCGACGAATGAATTAATTACTTTTTTGGATTTTTATAAGCTACAAGTGTTCTTGCTACTGATAAGGGCTAGAGAATTCCAACGTGTTTACCTAAAGTTTTTATACTTGTAATGATAGTACATCAAACAATAATACAAAATAAGTAGTAACTGATTATTTTTCAAATGCACAAAATTCAATTTTTTTTTCACTAACTACACTTGTCATAAAATAGCATATGTATTTATTAAATCTTATATCATTAGTTGAAATACAAAATGTACATTTATTTTTAGACATCTCATAATATATATGTAAGCACTTAGAGTGAAGGGTATCGTGGCGATTCTTGCTCGCCATTTCAGCGTGGAGCCTTAGCGGCGTTTGCATTCCATCGCCACCATACCATGGTGGCTCGCCGTTGTTGTTTAGCCACTCCCACTACATGGTAAAAGACAAAACATTTTTTCTATTAATTTGTTTCTTTTGTGTTTGTGTTTGTGTTTTTAAGTGAGTGGGTGGGGACCAGTGAAAGTTTTGAGTTAGTTGTGAATGAGAGTGCTTTTTAAGTGAATGTGTTGAAGTGATGTGAGCGTGTGAAAAAAAAAAAAAAAAGTGGCTTAGCCACAATACCCTTCACTCTTATGATACGAAATACATTATTGTGGGGGTCATCTACTCATGCTACGTCTTGCGATATTGTGCATTGTGATAGTAAGATTATCTAAAAAACCAGAAAATACTACTCCCTCCGTCTCAATATAATTGTCCACATTTCCTTTTTTGGATGTCTCAAAATTATTGTCCACTTTCCTTTTATAGTAAAAAAAAGAGAATTTAGTGGAGGAATATTCCTTTTGAATGGTTGAAAATTAAAGTGGCCCCACTTTTATTAAATTGTGTGAATCTTGTCTAGTGACAATAATTTTGAGACGGAGGGAGTATATAGTAAAAGAGTACCAATAAATTTTTTACGCCCAACCTCATCTTTTTACGCCCTTAGGGTGCGTTTGGTATACCGCCATGAATGACAATGGGTATGAGTTTGATAGTAGTGGTGGGTCCCTCATCTATGAAAGATCCATACGTAGGTCTCTTGATATATATGGAGTATGGAATATATTCATCATTCATTCTGTAGTGATGGGCTCATCTTAAACAAACACCTTTAATCACTTTCATAGTGATAGTCTCATTCCCATAGTGAGCAACCAAACGCACCCTAAATTTCTACTATTTTCATACCTAACTTATATTACATAAGTTGATGAATTGACATAAAGTATCAACGTTGATTATAGTTTAATGTTAAACGTGACAAAATATGAGAAGAATAATACG
>OU343223.1:3512563-3563578 GCA_910596185.1 Chrysanthemum makinoi | reverse complement strand
TATGTATGAATCAATCAATAAACATATCATTCTCAAATCTATTATAATACATCAACAAATAATAGACTTACATCTGTGGAAGGGTGAGGGTGCAATTGTTGGTGCCTTTGTTGATGTAGAAGCTTCCCTCATAGAGAAAAAATCATGCATTCTTACCATGTTTACGATTTCAAGACTACTCCACGGTCTATATTCAGTCTATCTATATCTTCCTGTATTACAAAACAAAACCATTGACATCTTAAGAGTGTAAGTAAAATAAAAAGAGATGATAATGTGAATAATAGACTTAATTACATCATGTGGAGAGGGTGGAATTGCCATCCCATGATGTAAAATCTTCCATGATAGAGAAAACCTCAGACCTTCTTGACATGTTCATCATTCTAAGACTAGTCCACTTTATCTTCCTATTACAAAACAAATCATCTTAAGAGTGTAAATTTAATAAAAAAGAATGATAATGTGAATAATAATAATAGACTTACATCTTGTGCAATTGTTAGTGTCTTTGTTGATGTTTTAAAGTTTCCATGTAGAGGCTTCGGAGTTTCTTAGCACATTCAAACAATGCCATATTGCATACACTGTATTACAAAACAAAACTATTGACATCGATTGTAAATTTAATAAAAGAGATAGATGATAATGTGAATAATA
The DNA here is from genome assembly GCA_910596185.1 of Chrysanthemum makinoi. NCBI lineage: Eukaryota > Viridiplantae > Streptophyta > Magnoliopsida > Asterales > Asteraceae > Chrysanthemum > Chrysanthemum makinoi. The sequence goes on along the minus strand of OU343223.1, from coordinate 3,562,918 downwards.
GACTTACATCTTGTGGAGAGGGTGAGGTGCAATTATTGGTGCCTTTGTTGATGTAGAAGCTTCCTCAGTAGAGAAAAACTCATACATATCTTACCATGTTTACGATTTCAAGACTACTCAGCTTCTATATTCCAGTCTATCTATATCTTCCGTATTACACAAAACAAAAACGCTTGACATCGGTGTAATTTAATAAATAGATGATAATGTAAGTAATAAACTTACAATTATTGATGTCTTCATTGAGAAAATCGTATAGTAAACAGAAGCAATGTTGAATCACGATGTTTAAATATAAAGAATAACGATGATCGATTACAACAAAGATGATCGATGTCCATATTTAAACACCTTAACCCGACTTATGTTTGGTATTAATTTAACTAAGTTTGATATTAATTACAACATCATACACGAGGTTTTTCTAATTTTCTTAATAATGTATTACGGTACTAGCGAGGTACCCGGTAAATGTGGCGGGTACCTTATGACTATATTTTGATGCGAGCAAATATTATTTGGTTACTGGCGTTTTTAAATAATTGTACGAATGAATGAATTGGTGTGTGTTGTTACAATATTTTGAATTGGTGCTGTTACAATGTTGTGTATTTAATTTCCAGGAAGATAGCTGAATTTTAAAGCTATGTATTGAATTAATAGCAAAGTTGTTAATCCCAGTTTACACTTGTAAATATAGATCGATAATATAGCTTAGATTAAGAAACTGTTTAATTCACTAAACATTATGCAGAATCTAACACTTAATTATTAAGAAGAACATAGAGATTAGCAAACCAGCCTTCAATATTATTGATATATCTGAAATATTCTTAATAGTATTAGGGTTTACAACCTTGAAGCCTCTAATACAGATCCTACTCTACACAATGCCCTAGGACCTCCTTTTATAGATTAAGGAGTCCTAAACGGCTTACAATTACTTTCTACACAAGATAAATATTTATAGAATCTTTTCTATATTTATCTAATACAAAACTTTAGATTCAAGACATTCTATAAACCTGAACCCACTCTAATACTCTAGTGGTACAATCTATACTTAGCAAGTAGAAACTATAACTCTGAAGCATTAAGTCTTATTGGATAGCACATTGAACTAGCGTGAGAAACTATTAGTCTAGCGGCAGTAACTACTTAGTGTATTTTCTTGAACATCTTGATCATGCTAATGATAGCTAAATACACTATGATAATGCTTTTACACCACATCGAGAAACAACTTAGAGCATTCTTTACTAAAATCTCTTGAGCAGCAGTATCTAAAAACCTAACAATCCTCCCCTAAACTTAATATTTTCTTCTAAAATCATCAAATTTCCATCATAGCTTGAAAAATCACTAGGAGGATACTTCCAAACATATTAATTCTGTTTCTTTGGTTTGGGTGTGAGAATTCTTTCCATCTTCTTCAATAACACCCCACGTCAAATATCAGACGTCTTTTATTTGTGTGAGGTTGCTGACTTTTGGTTGATCTGTTCCTTGCAATTTTTTATTCGGGTTTAAGGTGCCGTTTGTTTATATCCAGGATTAGGATTTCGTATTGGTTTGAAATAAAAATGTGAAAGAGAAAGGGATTTTGAAAAAAAAATGTTTGTTTAGTATTGGTATAAGAATCAAAATTAAAAATATATTATATAAAATATTATAAATAATAATAATAATAAAAAGGAGTGAAAAGATGAGTTGTGCCCACCAAAATAAGATGAGAGTTATTTTACATACCAAACTTTTCTTACATACCAAGGGACTTATCTCCATCATTCATCTAAAAATAAATCAAGGTACGAGATTAAGCATTTTATTATTTACCTATTTTTTATAATTTAAATATCTAAAACCGCTTAATCGTTAAGTAAAATATTTACGTCGCGAATAGCATTTAATTATCTCTATACATAGGCCGGGCTGATATACGTTGAAAAAAGAAAAAAATCGTTTTTTCACGCTTTTAGTCTTTTCGTTACTTGAAATTTGCATAAAAATCATATATGATTACCCTAATTTTGAATATCACATATGATATTAGTGTTAAATCATATATGATATGTGATATCACATGTGATATGATATGTATATTATATGTGATATTACACTAATATCGCATGTGATATTACATATCATATATGATATAACACTAATATCATATATGATATAACACTAATATCACATGTGATATTCAAATTAATGTTTATCATATATGATTTTTAATGCAAATTTCATAGCGTAAAAAAACGAAAAAATTTTTAAAAAGGTGAAAAATACGATTTTTTTTTTTTTTTGTCGAAAGTATATCAAAGTCTTTTATCGAAAAGATAATTAAATCTTCAATATAAATATTTTTTTTTTAACGATTAACGGTTTGAAAAATTATTAATATTTGAAAAAAGAAGATAAAGTGGGTTTTTTAAATTGTTGTGATTAATCCCATCCATTAGATAAATAAAAATGGATGGTGAAGATTCATCCTGCGGTATGTAAATAATCTTTTGTCCTCAAATGATCTTAGATCCTAAAATAAAAGCAAAAATTTGTATGTGGTTGAGAATTGTGGATACCCCAATATCTTGATTTAATCCTAAATACCAAATTCTACGCCCTCAAACCAAATAACACATTTTACTCTAACTCCCAAATCTTAAATTTAAACCCTCAAAACAAACACGTTGTGGGATCCTTTTAGAGGAATTATGAAGTCGGCAAACATGCAATAATATTAAGAGTGAACCGACACTTTCTTGGGCCAATTTAGGCCCGTAGCTGCTTTAGTATATATAGAGAATGATTTGGACCAACACCAAACGCGCCCCTTAAACCCTTCGATTTATTTCCTTACGAAAAATAAATCGAACAACAGGAATCACTTGTGCTAATAATAGGGTGTGCGATTTGGTCAAAACTAATGGCTCCAACTATTGATCAAGATTCAACTTCCCAGTTTGAGTACACCCCTTCTTACAGGTATTTCATATTTAACTTATTAATAAGATCGTTATATAAAGGGCATGCATGTCGATTTTTTATTTGATATTTGATTTTGTTTCTAGTGAAGAGAATGTGTATTTGCTGTGCAAGAAACTAAGTGTGGATGGTGTTGCTGATGTTTCTGATCTTTTTGTGGTCTTTATTTCCAATGAGAGTAAGCATGTACGTATTTTTACTATTGATTTAGTATACTGTTCTATGTACCCGCATACCGAATACGCACATGTAGACATGTGTTTTCATTTGTTATGCTTTGCGTTTAATAGGTGAAAACTTTTTTATTTTTGTGCACTTTAAGTATAAATGTATGGCATCTGGATGATTTATATATATGGTAACTGGTATAATCTTCTCAGCCAATGTGTGCGGGCTTAGTCAATGTGCTAATCTTATGCTTGCATAGTGAGGTCTGGAAGCATCACCTCACCGGTGAGCCCAATGTGGGGGTATGTTGTGACGCGTGAGTGAGGAATAAAATGCTCACAAAGGTGAGCCAGATGCTTCTCTGTATCCGTGTGTGGGTATATAAAGTGGGTATTTAATTGGAAGGTTTGAATGGTGAGGGTGGTGTGACTGATAAGGGTGAATGATGAGAGGGAGTTGTAATCCCTTTGTAATTTTTTGTTAGTTAAGTTTAAAGACAATTTGTTTACTGTTTATTTGTATGGGTCAAAACGGGCAGAACAGTGGGTTGGACCTTGTTCCAAACACCCGTTAAACAATATTTGGTTAAGTTAGTTATGGGCCTGTTATGGCAGTTAGGAAACGGTTACAGGAGTGAAACGTTGCATCGTTTCATCAATGGTAACATCATACCGTTTCATGAACTATATATAGATCGAGTCATGTTTGTTTAGAAACACCAACAACAATTACTTTTATTCAAGTCTTTTATTTATCCTTTGTTCATTATTTGTGTTATCACTATTTCGATATACAAATTACACTTTTGTCTCAATTCTATTACGCATGAGTCATGGTTAATTATAAGTCCGTCATGTGTCGAAGATGGCTTGGTTTAGAGCCTGTGAGAAAGAGCCAACAGGAGTGAGGGTGAAAAGGTGGAGAGAAAAAAGTTGATGTGGCGCGGTGGAAGGTTAGTGAGGATGTTTTGGTGAGACTGATAAGGGTAGTCTTAGGAGATTTTATATCAAACTACTTTAAGCCTAACATAATCTGATAGTGGTATGATTTATTATGAAGGAAAGTTGTTCTTACTTATATTTGAGCATACAGAAATAGGATACGAGATTTGTTTTCAATTGAAATATGTCATTTGACGGAATAAGAAGGTCCACACTCCACATTATTCTTACTTATATAGTGTATCTTGAGGCTTCTTCTAGAGATAACTTTTACGTTATGTTATACTTAGATCCTGCAAGAACAAGCTAAATCATTCTATGACGGGCGATTAATATTCGTTTAATCATCTTTACTGAGTATACCTTAGAGATCGTTTCTCTCAAGTATTTTATATGTGGACTCCTAGGGTTCTTCGCTGTATATAAAAACCTGTGATCAACAACTAGAAGCTTTACAAGCACAATGTCTCCTGCCATACCGCACCCACTTTTAGTTCTAGAAGAGCCGTCATTTTATATTTTTATAATACATAATACATATTGAAACTAAAAACTCCCAGAAACACTTTACAATGCAACATTCTCTTGTTACCAAGTGTAATTGTGTAACAAAATTATTGCATTTAGTCTCCTTTGAAACGTAATGTGAAATGAAGATGAATTTGAATATTGCTTAAAGTTGCTCGATTATGATAATGCAGACCCCAGTGTGGAATCAGAAAGCTGGCCGCAAATCAGACGGGAGAGTTGTAAGGGATTATCATGTATTTTGCATTGAGGTACTGAATTTCAACATCAATCTCCATGAGAAGTATTTTATTTATTTAATTATTTCCGAAGGGAATTTGTTCAAAGGAGATATTGTAAAAATCATATACGATATATTACTGAAATCTATTTTGGCACTGTTATAACAGAGAAGAAAAGAAGGAAAGTCAGAGGAACTCGTATGGGATTTAGATTCAACTCTTCCATTTCCATCAACCCTATCATCCTATGTATCAGAAAGTATCCGGCCATCTTTTGAGCTATTTTCTGAATTTCAGAGGTATACAATTTAGCTTCTCAATTACTATGTTAATTGGTAAAGGTGATCAGTTGATTTGTGGTCTCAGGGTCTTCCGTGTAGTGCATGCTCCGGTATTTCTTCGTCATTTTGCTTCGGATAGGAGACACATGAAGGACTCTGAAGGAAATTGGACGTCTCCTCCACCTGAGTACAAAGTCATAGTTGCTGAAGGTAAATATAAAAGCAGTCACTACTATAATCGTTTTCACTGTCATCATATTTTTCTCTTTGCAAATGTTTATAATACATGATCAGTTAGTTTGAATGAAATTATCATCTTAAGGGCCACACAAAACACACTCAAGTATTGTCCTTTGACTTTGAATGTCAAACATGTTACGTTTCGGATTCATATAGGCTTCGGTTGACCCGTAAACACTTGTTTGTTCATTTCTTTTTTGCTTTATTACAATGTTAACATGAATTTTATCGAATAAAGTGGTCCAGAATGTTTGTATACAGTAGAATTACACCTTGGTAGATTTTGTGTCTCATTTGACCAAAATTGGATATATTCTTTTCGGTTCTTTATTTTGCAGATGGAACTGAGCACAACCTAAACCAGTACACGGACATGTTGACTAAAGATTTGTTGAAAGATATAGAAAAAGACTCCATTGGTGCAGTGTTTACGGAACAATTGGGTGTACTAGTCGGCGAGAACCAGTTGGAGCCCTTCTTCTCTTGCATTTCACAATAAATTGGCATGTTCATTCTCTACTACAATTCTTGGCGTTCTGTTATAAACTATTCTCCTAGTACACTTGAGGATGTTGCACCATTTTTTGGATACCTATATTGCATGTATTTTACATATAACTAGTTTTTTGAAATACAGTATTTGTGAAGTTAAAGAGCATAAAGTTTTCATAGACAAGGAACATGAGTTTTATTTTTGGTAGGATAGGCACTTGATATCAGGTTACGTGGCAATTTCAATTAAATTAATAAACAGGTTCATTTGGGGTTCTTCATCTCTAGGATATCCGTTGGTGAGCCGATCAAGTTAGTCGTGATCGGGAGTGGTGGTGAAACCCTCCTATTTGTATCGTGCACATGCGGATTTCTTGAGGCTAACCTATTTGTCTGTGACACAATCTAAGTATGTGTTTAGTTTATTGGTTTTGGTACATAAAAATAGGGTATGAATGTGAAATATGATGTTTCTTTTGAGGGATTAGGTTTAGAGAACTTGTGATTAGCAGTTTGCAGAAACTCACTAACATGGTGAGATTTAAACAAAATCCGACAACCATTCCCCTTCTCTTTCTGTATGGCTTTTCTCCAAGGTCCTCCCTTCCTATGAAGTCGACATATTCATTGTTTCCTCCCGGAATATTGTTACTTCAACATCGAGCCATCGACATTCCTTCTCACCGGTCCTCGGTCTGGCTCGGTTGGCCCTCTGGTTTATCGGTCCGGTCCAAGAAAGCATATTAACAGGTTTTAAGTAAAACGGACCAGGCCCGTTAGCAATTGTTTTGTTAAATTATTCTGTCGACCATGAGACACAGAGACAAAGATCAACCAAAAACTATCACAAAATTACAAATTGTATAGTAACATAAAAGAAAACCGTTTTAATAGTTTAAATTAGGGTACGAGCACCGAAGGTTCAAAACCGAACCGGACCGAAGAAACCGACCGAAGCGACAAAACGAACCGAGCCAAACTGTACGAAATCGGTTGGTTTGGTTCGATTTATGCCTTCCAGTGCGGCCAAAACCGACAAAAACATGCTAAAATACACCAGACGACAAAACCGAACCGACAACATGGTTGGTTTATTCGTGTTTTCCGGTTTTCGGTCCTCGGTTTTCTCGGTTCGGTTCGGCTCGGGTCGGTTTATGACCGACGCTCAGCCCTAGTTTAAATGGTATATCGTTGGTGACTTGGTGGTATAGACGGTGGCGAGAAAACCGTTTTAATAATCAAACTATAAACACCTAAATTATCAATTTTTATAACTTAAATACTACTGTATGTGTTAAATAAGCACAACTACCACTTTAACTAAATTGCCTGAAAATATAAATACCTCAGTTCCACTTACACAAGTCAACCACAAGTACACAACAACATAAAAATAATACAAAAAAAATCTAAAATAACACAAGAAGTATAAATAAATAAAGGGAAATTTCTCAAATGGAGTTGCAACAATATTACCCAATCGCCTTTTTTTTTTCACTTCCCAATCACGTGGGCAACTCTCCCAATTGGCTATTCTATATATTTAGGCCACATTGTACTTACAAAGTATAAATCTAACACTTGGTTATTGGGAACTTTATTTACTATATTAGGCAAGGTACATTTTGTCTTTTTAATGAAAGCAAAATTTATATTTTAATTTTAAATACAAATAAGTTGGAACTTACTTGTACATATATCTTTGGTCAACTCTATATAAATATCACCACATGCCATACAAATACACCTTTAATAAACCAAATTATACCTCCTAAAAAATTATTTATTATCATAATACACCTATTTCATTAAATACAAAACATACCCAAATCATCAAACATCATCCTTACCCCCACACTTGTATACAAAAGGCAAAATTCACCCAACTTGAAACAAATATCCTTCCCTCTCAAACTCAAGAATCCAACGGCCTAATCCTACTCCCTCAATAGTTCTTCTTCCCTACGATTGCAAAGCGGAAGCCCTAATCATTACAATCAAATCAATCCGACGATATTCAGCAATCAATATTTGTTCTTCAACATCTCAAGAATCCAACGACGAACATGTTTGATCAAAGAAATAGCGATCGAGATTTAGAACATATTGCTACAATTAAAGGTGCATTGAATGTGAATAGAACCAAATTGTTTAGAAACGTGTTTGGCCCTTGGTTAGATTTTCTAAGTATTCCTCCGACAACCACTTATACCATTATTTATATCAAAATGCAGTTGAGGTGTCAAAAGTTAGTGATTGTTGTCCACCTTTAACTTTTGTACTAGGTGACAATGTTTTTGATTTTGGCCGTGAACAATTTAGTCTTCTAACTGGGTTTCGTTTAGGACCAGTAGATAAAAGAGAAAGTGACCACGGCCATGTTGTTAAGGGTTTAACATATAGTCCTTTTTTTGATCGGTTGTTTCAGATAAAAAAACTAAGAACAAAAAGTTAAGGGTGATGACCTTTTGGCGTTGGTAAAGTCGTAGGAAAGGTGGGATTCGTTATCAGATGAAGATCTTGTGAGGGTTGCTTTGTTGGTGATTGCAACATTTGTATTTATTGGTCGGGAAGGAAGGTTTAATGTTCTGACCATTTGCTAAAGAATGTTGAGGATTTTTGTGTATGGAATGAGTATCCATGGGGTGAATACATGTGGGCTCATTTGTATAAAAGAACGATGAATGTTGTTCCTAGGCATCTTGCGAGAATCAAAGCCCGTTCAAAAGATCCAAAAAGAACAAACATACACTCTGTATGGATTTACATGGGTGTTGAAGGTTAGATTTTACTTGTAACATACATTATTTGTGCTTGTATATATTCTGATGCTTAATCTAAGTAATGTGTTCATTGTTATATTTGAGAAACATAGATAAGCGGAATAGTCATTAGTTGTCATTGTTCAGGCATTGGCTTTGTTCCTAGGCATTGTTACGTAGTAAGTGTAAGTGTTTGTGTAGATTTAAGGATGTTATGGTTGATGGTTTCGCACTAGATAAATACATAGAAGCGATTTGTAAACGGTTGGTTCAAACCCTGACAATGTCTCTTCATCCATGCTAGTTGAAGAACCCATTTCTGCAACAACACGTTATGTAATTGTATCCCCTGTTACTACATATACACCCACTGCTATCCTAACCACTGCAACCATAATCACAACCACTAACTCTTAATTCGATGTATTTGTTTTTTCAGATTTGGATTATGGAGACATTCCCAAACAGCTTCCAGTTTTGGACCAAAAACCGAGAAGATCCCACGTTGTCTAGCTTGGTCAAAGTTAAAAACTTTGAAAAAAATTACACAATTTTATTTGATCCGTAAGTAAAACCCAAAATTAGTTAAGCTGTTGTATGTTTTATTGCATTTATCATATCAGGTTATCTCCTTTGTTATTTAGGCTTCAGGACCATTCAGAAGATTGTACCAACAAATGCGAGCGAGTTGTCCGTGGTACATTAGCGAGTATGGAGTACATCCGTGACTTGATTCCCAACTTGTTGAAAGAAGAAGAGTTGGTGACCAATGATGGTGGAAGATGAGGAAGCTATGGCTGATGTGGATGTATGCGGTGGAATTCAAGCCGATTTAAATGTTCCTTTCTGTGACGCCGACGAAGTTGTTCTGAAGGTCAAACGTCTAGTGTCAATGACAAAGCTGATGAAGAAGAGATTGTTGTTGGGTTTGGTGAAATCTTGAATATGAATGAGCTTTGAAGGTTGAAGATGTTGTAGTCGGTAATGTTGAGGTTCGGATGGGATCAAATGTGACAAAGCGGGCGTCACATACCTTAGATAAAGATCACATTCGTCGTGAGAGCTTCTATCCCTTAAGTCCGAGGATTGGTAGTATAGAAGAACGTGTAGGAGAAGTTGGTGTATCCAGCTCTTATGTGAGTTACAGTACAAAAAGAGAAGTGGTGAGGAAGCTTTAGGAATAAAGTCACAAGATGATGTTGGTGAGATTAAGGTAACAACATTATTTGAATTTTTGTTACTTCATTCCACCAAAATGGTCTCTTTGAGTGCCTAAGTAAGTTCACTTTTTTATAGGTGGAGAGTGTTGATGCCAACAAACCGTTGGCTACTTCCGATGAACACACCCCCATCGGGACCAATGTAGGATCCGATGACAAGCGAGAATTTGTTGTATAGGATTCGAGGAGTTTCTAGGCCTATGACCCAAGTTATGGCGCTTTATAGTCCTGAAGATGCTCATCATTCCAACAATATAATGCAGGTGGATAACAAATTTGATTGTGCTGCCTTACCGAATTTGAATGATGAGCTCGGACATTGCTTATGATGGGTTTGATCCAACTCTGTTGGCGTCGCGTATATATATATATTGTTTTTTCCCTTCTTTTACTTTTTTCTATTTCAATATTAAACCCACATACCCTTTATCTAGGAATCGTTGGATGTGAATGGTGCGGAGGAAAAATAGCGAGTCTGAAGGTTAAAGAAATTGTTGTGTGGCGGCCACCTCTTTGGTGGGAATGGTTTGTGCAGTTTACTCTTAAATTTTTAGAACCGCATATGGAAGGGGGCTTTACTGGTAGACAACGTTTATGATCCGCTGCGCAAGGTCTTTGCACAAGTAGACACATTGGATATGGAGGTTGAGGAAAGCGGCTATGGAAGGGGATACACAACTTTGTTGAAGTGATATGCCTTGATTATGAGGATGGAAGGGATGTTGTCAAGGTACATTTATTTATCTTATCATTTGTTAACAACAATGCATGCATAATAGTAGTACAATCCCTTAAGACATGACAAAAATAACTTGAGCAAATACATTATTAGCAACAAACAAGTCCCTGCTTTTCATTTGATTACTATATAATTATGATTTAGTAATGTTTTGCAGTAGATTTTAATGCTATGATGCATTAGTTTTACACATAACTTAACTTAAACTCATATGCCACAAAGAAGTCTCTGTTGCATTAATACATTAATACATTTGCGTATATAGCACATAAACACACATTAAAACAGTTTTAAACTAAAAAACAAATATGATACTAAAACATAAATGACCATCATCATAATCTACATTTTAGTTCGGAGCTCTCTCCTTGCTTTTCTTATTTGCTTTGAGTCGTTGAAATAGTATTTCAAGACTACTAATCCTATTTTCCAAATTATAAATATTTTCAAATAATGTAGGATTATTCACATGTTGCTCCTTCGTTTTATCATCTTCCTTAGTTTGTTGCACCACCTCCTTTTCTGCATCACCTCACTTTGAAACTCTTCCTCTACCTTTTCTTGCACTATCTCGACCTTCTTTGCACCATTTCACCTTCTTTTCCCACCTCTTTCACCTCCTCCTCATTCTCTAGATCTTCCTCATCTTCATCTTCTTCTTCCTCTTCCCCATCAACTCCATAAATCTCATCCCGATAGAAGTCTTGGCGTTGTAAGTAAGGATATTTGTCATCCACACACTCACTTGCCGATATGAACCATATTGACATTGGTTCTTCCCCAAAGCATCTAACAACTGCGTCAAAAGCAAATAGTTGTTTAAGACAAACTCATACTCTTCTTCATCATTTTGAAAGTTTCCATTTGGTGTTGCCATTGTTCTTGAGTGAGAATAAGAGAGAATAAAGTGAGAGTTGTGATAATAAGAGAGCAGAAACTAGGAAAATTTTATGTAGTAGGATATGGAGTATAGAGTACATTATATAAGCGAGTAAAGAATCTTATCTTTTACATTGTCTGTACTTGAGTTAGAATAAAATCTTGTCTCAAAGTATCTTGTCAAAAGTAAATTGTATAACCAGTACCAATACTTATCTTTTACACTGTGTAAAGAATCTTATCTTATCTTTACAATGTGCTACAATTGATATAATTATTAAAATATAAATTTTGCTTTTTCACTTATTTGTATTTAATACATTAATACATTAATACATCACTTTTACAAACTAGGAAATATCATTACACTTGCTTATGGTTGACTTGATTTGTTTAAGTCTCATTAGTATTCGATTGCTTCGAACATTAGTTTCGGCTACTAGGACCAACATCTTGCGGATTGGGTCCCAACCTTTGTGATTGCTTAGAGTTACCACCGCGGTTGGTTCTATAACTTCTTTTTATCAATACCGTATATCTCTCTTCTTATGTCTTCTAGCACCGGTGGTAATCGGTAACTAGCTTCAACATTTGGTCCATATAATTCATATATCTCAGGAAACATTACCTCTCTTGCTACCTTTATCGACCACTCCCTTTCATCGTGTTTTTTCTCAAACCTAACTCTTTAGAACTTCGACATAAATCAATTAATGTGATGGAAATATGGTTATGAAACTGAAAATGAATAGGAGCAAATATTTGATGGAAATATGGTGAACAATTAGATCATGGTTTCGCTATTAAATAGACACCACGTCCTAAGTCACATGTAAGCATTAAACATACATAGTTAACTGCAGAGGATTTACTTTTGAAAATAATAAAGGGCCCCGAACAAGCAGTCATGATTTGTTGTACATGTCCTTAAAATAGACACCACATGCTTATTCATGACTACAAATATCTTATGCCATAGAATATCACATTTCCACTTTACTTCAGTTGAGAATTGAAGTTATTTAAGCTGTTGGATAGGCGAGTTGTTTGTTAAAAGATGAATCGTTTTTTAGGCTTTTGCAAATATCATATTAGTTTTCAACTCGCTCAAGCGGAAGAGGAAGCCAGGAGATATTGCACCTCACCTATATCTACTCCACGGCCACTACTCCAAGAGAAGGCGTTCAACGGATTAATTGTCAAACCCCATCCCCTCCTAACGCTCAGTTTTGATGATACATTGGAACCGTTTGTGGAGGTATTTGGTAATGTCAACTTATATGTCTCTTACTTTGTAATACAAACATTCACTAAAAGAGGTAATATGTTCTAACTTAGAATCACATGAGAGGCTGGAGCGGGAAGAAAAACAAAAAAGGTAAGCGTGCCATGTTCCGTTCAAAATTTTTGAAAGAGAATAATGGTACTAGGTTTATTTTCCCATGGGGCAATGAAGACACTATTGCGTCGCCGATTTTGGGGACATTTATGCAAGCAATGGTAACAAGGATGGATGGTGAGGGGCGAGTGCGTATAAAATCCGTTGTTAGTATTGTACCATAATTGTTTCTTTGTGATTCCCACTTGTTTTTAATAATGTGCCCAAATGTGTAAACAACACCTTGACCTATGGGTAGATTTGATGTGGCATTTCCGACCATCGATGCCATTGGGCTATGGTGGGTCCCTTTCACACCTCAAGTAGTTAATGACTTGCTGCGAACCTATTGGGCAAATGGTGTAAAGTACCCGGTGCCTTGGGCTGATGTCGAAAAGGTATTTATTTCTTTCCATATGGCCGTACGTATAGATTGTTCATCGGGTGCGTTATGCTAATGTCGTAAATGATGTAGGTACTATTTCAATAAAGCGAACCCGACAAACCTTGTAGGAGAGCTGCATATCGATGCGGGTGTTTTGACATTGTATGATTCGTTTCCAGCCTTTACAAACAAACGAATTTGGTGGAAGGATACCATGCACGCAAAATTTCACTATTGGTCGCCAAAATTACTAGGCAAGCGGAGTGTTTTCGGCAAAAGGCATAGATATCAACGCTTATCGAGATTAGCTTTCAAAATGTGTTGATGTCCCCAACCAAACAGTCAATACGGTGGCTGCGGAATATGGGCTTGCATTAACCTATATAGGTGAGTCATAACATGCCATTAAAGTCGGCGATCCTGAAGCGACTCTTGCCTATCGCGAAAGAATGTTTGAGTACCTATGGAAATACAAGGTTGAGTATGCTGGTCATTGACTATATTTATTACAAGTTGTGGTATCGTCAACTCTCATTGACTATGTATGTATATAATTGGAGCGAAGGTGTTAGCTCATAACATGCCATTCAAGCGGCGACTTATTTTGCTTCTATCATGGGCATATCTACTTTGGTCATTCTTTGTGTATGTATAATCAATTGTAGTAACTATTGGAATGATAAATCTGTAAATATCCAAAATGTTTTGTGAATGTTTGTAAATATTATTAGTTGATATTAGTATTGCTTGTTTAAATGATAATAATCACTACTCAAAACTTATTACATATAAATTATAATATTACATTTAAACCAGCTTCCAATCTTCTAAACTAGCCGTGGTTTCTTCTCAACTAGCCGTGGTTTCAACAGTTCTTATAGCCGTGGTTTTGATCATACTAGATGTGGTATCTTCTCAACTAGCCGTGGTTTCAACAGTTCTTATAGTCGTGGTTTTGATCATACTAGACGTGGTATTTTCTCAACTAGCCGTGGTTTCAACAGTTCTTCTAGCCGTGGTTTCATCATACTTGCCGTGGTTCCAACAATAATTCAATCCATGGTTTGACCCACCAGCCTCCTCAGCCTTCTTATTAGATACACCACCCATTCTACTTAACCTTCTTTGAGAGTTTTATTGCCAAAGGACCTTGTACACCAGCAATCTTTTGAATCTTCAAGAGCAATTGATCTATCATTGGATTTGTTGATATGGTTCCTAGTGGATCAAGCGTCGCTCCAACATTTTCCGGCAATAGTTTTGGACAATGGATAGTGTTTATCAATAAACATGAAAAACTTATCCTTAGTAGATTATGCAGATGTACTCGGAATGCTCATAAAGCATCCATTCAACTACTTCAAATTCTTTCCAAAATTTGTCCACTGTATTAGGTTGACACATGTTTTCACCGATGTCCACGAACCTTGCTAATCCTCCAGTTGGCCCATGCTTTCCATATCTAAAATCAATGACTTTCCATAACTGCTCCAAATCCTCTTTTGATAGAAAGAACAACAAGCTTCCAAAATTACGTATGTATACGCATCCATCGCTCTTGTTATTTCAATCACTTTCTACCATTTTCGTGATTATTTTCAAATCATGGGCCGGGCTGAGTTAAGCTTAGTGGTGTAGGATTAATCGGCTCTTGTCTATCACTAACCGTAAGATACACATCCATTCTTTCTTCCCTCTTCATCCCTTCATCAATTTGCGTTTCTTAGAACGCACATTCTCGAATTTCGCTTTTGCTTTGTTCGCTTCTTGATCCACTCGGCTTCTTTCTCGAATTCATAGGATAGAAATCATCATTCATTCTTATCCAACGCTCATACAGACTCTTCAATCTCTTTGTACATGCATTTTTTCCAATCCTTGCCTTTGCAAAACTCTACGTGCTTGAGAATCTTGATCATTACATTTCTCATTTGAGCCCTAGTAGGAGGTTTGTTATTCTTACTATTATATTCTACGACACTTCTTTCCTTTTGCATTTGTCTCGCCCTCGCATGGAACCTTTGACCTTGAAGGAACATCTAATAGTGCCCATTCTTCAGTACTCCATTCCAACTTTAGCATTTCAGAAGCCTGAAGAAATGCTTGTTCCTTGTTCCATCGTTCAATCACTATCAACTTTAGATCTTCAGCCTTAAATTTTTCATCCAAGTGTATTGATAATTCATGATCATGTGAAATCTGATCCTCCGTACTATCAAATTCAAGTTCTTCTTCTTCAGGTTCAGAAATAGCTTCACCCTTTCCTATGTCTCGTTGATCTACTACTTTATTAACTGGCTCCACATTCTTCAAACTATTAGCCAATGGTTTATTTCCGGTGAGGTTCAATTACAATGGGGCAGGTGCAATAACGAATCGGGAATTGCTAAGGTTCTACATAAGTTCAAGAGTGTACCGCAACCTCCTTCTCAACTTCCTTCGCCCCGATGGTGGTTACAAGATTGTGATAATCATTACCATCGATGGTTGTAGTAGCAATATGTGTATCAAGTAACTGTCGATGAATTTACCTCTCGAGGTTCTGGCAGGTGTTGTCATTTGTAGTATCACTAGATAGAGCCCGCACAACTTCTTCCTCTTCGTCTTCAACCGCAACATTAAAGGTTCTACCACTTGTTCTTTTCCTTCCTCTACCAATTCTGCTTTTCCAACCTTCAAACCTTTAGCCAAAGGTTTAGCCAAGGGTTTAGGACCAGTAGGTCTAAGTATAATAGGAAACTGCAGCATACCCGATCCATCCGACTGGGTAAGGTTTTACATAAGTTCATCAGGGTACCAACAACCTCTTTGTCAACTTCCTTAGACTTGGGTGGTTGTGTGACCGTGGTTGTCATTAAGTGGAATCGGTGATTTCATTTGTACTACCGGGGGATTCACAACAATAGGAGTGGTTGTTTCACCTTCACTTCTTCTCTTCGTTTTCAACTACAACCTTTAAAGCTTCAAGAACGGCTTCTTTTCCTTCCTTGTCAGTAACCATATAGTCACCACCATGATCTCCACTATCGAAATCCATCTCAACATCCATGTTTACATCCTCCCCTGAATCAATGCTTTTGCTCCTCCCCTTTGAGGACCTGCCTTTCTTAGTCATCTTTGTCACTCTATTACATGCAAAGAAACCTTGGTCTTCTTCTTTCTCTCCAACACGAAACCCCGTGCTTCAACCTTCTTATTGTATTTTCCATTTGTATACATTTAGCCTTCAATTCATTCACTACTTCTATAATATTCTCACCATATGTGGTACCCGTGGGATCAGACTGGTGGCATTGAGTTGGCGTCGGTGGTAGCAGTGGGATCAGCATCATTGGTTTGGGTGTTTTGTGATTCAGGTAAAGGTAATGGTTTAGCAGTGGATTCAGTTGGGTTAGCAGTGTGTTCAGACGTGGTAGGAGTGGGTTGAGCATCAATGCTTTGGTTGGGTTGGGATTCAAGTACCTCCTCATTGTCAGGAATGTCTGGAAAGTTAAGCATATTAGGGAATAAAGGTGTAAGCTTTCCTGAGAACTTGCCATTCTTTTTTCTCAAGTGTGTAAACACCCTAGGAGACATATGATGTACCTCATACTCCCTTTTATGAGGAATGGTTGTCGTGATCTGTTTCTCCACTATTAATTGAACAAACCTAGGATATAAGTACTATTTACCCTTTTCTTTAATGTTCTTCATAAACCCCTCAAAGATCATCCTAGACCAGTTAAACACCCTCCCTGTGATAAACATATGACGAGTTGCTATTTTTGATGGAAACTCATCAAAGCCAGTGGTCTTATTGCTCGCACATAAGCAAAGTATGTATTAAAAACTTCCATTGGGGTGAGAACATACCTTTATGATACTTAATTCTTTCCACATTTTCTCATAACCCAATCTTTTCAACCCTCTAAAATATCATCATCGACAAATTGACAACCCCATCAGGATCCTCCAGCTTCAAAACCTCCCTAATCACCTCCTCTTTGACTATTATCTCATTCTCATCAACAACACTCCTAATAACGTCTGCTCCATCTCATTCTTGAATTTCTGCCTTCAACCAAAATTGATGAATGTAGGCTTTAAGAATGATAGGTTGTACACTTATTGCATAGTGAATTGGTGTGTGTTTGATAAAAGCAATCATCTCATGGAACCCCAATGATGATTGTTCTTGGTTAGGTATGCAACGACGTTGTGTGTGGTGGGATATTCTTTCGGCATTTGTGTGATTTGGATGTAAAAGATGTTTAATTATCAGTTTGGGAGTGGTTAGGGTTTGTGTAGAGCACCAATTTCAAGTGTTTAAAGATCAATTATTTGATAGCTGAGTTGATTTGGGGATTATATACTTTTAGATCAACATGTTACATAACAGCCCCTTGAGTTTCCATTTTCATCAATCCGCACTAGCAAGTGGTTGAAATATACTAGCAGTGAGTTGCCCACACGGGGGTGGTTAGAAAGATACTACCAGTGGGTTGCCCACGACTATCCGTGGTTACAATTGTACTAGCGTTGGTTTTCCACAAACAACGAGTGGTTAGACCATGTTTACTCCACAACAACTCACACCTTATTCACATTTTAGGATAAGGATCTTGTCATGTTTATTTGAACATGAGAGGTAATGCGTTTGTTTTAATTGTACATTGTTTTCCATGAACTTACACAAGCATTACTTGGGTTTCCATCTTCATGAAAATGCACTAGCAAATGGGTTGCCCGATTCTGCGGTGGTTAGAATGCACTAGCGGTGGGATGCCCACAACCATCTGTGCTTATAGTAAGTGCTAAACACCAAGTCAAATAGTCAATGACTTCATTTACTACAAAACAACTCACACCTTCACCCATTTAACACATTGAATGCTTTTTAACTCTATTTAATAACATATCACCCATAAACCACATATATCTCTTGTATCCCCAAAACATTTTAGTCAACATGAGTGGGTAACAAAAACATCCGATGGAAATCTCTTTGATTCGATTCTTCCGATAGTTCATGCTCAAGCAATACTGGGAGAACTATTTTCCTCCAATAAAATCATCCCTCACGCTTATGAGGACAAAACATGTTCTGGTGGACCTCTTCCATCCAAACAGAACCACTCAGTTCTCCACCTCTTGAAGCACTTGCATCTCAACCATGACCACCGTGGTCCTTCTCATCAGCACCCCCAAAAGAGAGCTAGTGAGGGGACTTGCTTGCCCAAAACCTGGTACATTGTGGGGACAAGGAGTTCGTGAGAAGATGCCGGCATTGGCCATACCAAAGAGGCCATAGATGGTTTAGGTGGTTATGTTGATGTAATAGTCTTTTGATAGTAGTCCTTCTTGGATAACTCTTGATGTACTTATTAGATGATTGTATGAATAGGAAGCATCTAGCCTTTGCATCCGTTGATGCGGAGTTTATAAACTAATGAATAATTTCCAAGTATATAAGCACGAAACAAACATGCAAGTCTGAAAGTGAAATTACATGTTTTTTAAACTAAGATTAAGTTTAGGAAAGAAACATACAAGTCTGCAGGCTGATAATCTAACTTTAACTAAATTTATCCTTCATTTTGACTGTCCAGGGTGACCTTACTCTATCTTCTGAAACGGATCCTCGTGTTCCCGGTCTTGCCGCATTCTCTCTTCCATTTCTCTTTCAGCCCTATCTTGTTCGGCTAGTTGTTCCATTTTTGCTTCATCTTCATCTTTTGCTTAGTAATCGACTTCTCACCATCAACATTTCCATTTATTTTGTTGTGCTCATCTTTATTCTTGTCACCTATTTCCTTGACAGCCAACGCACCTTTTATTTACATCCTTCTTAGATCTTTTGTTAAGTTGTTTCCTATATATTTCATGAAGCACGTCATCACATGGTCGCTCCACTTCAAAAGACAAACGCTTACGCACAATCCCTGTTAATTATGTAAAATAATAATAATAATAATAAAAAGTAAGGATCCTAAATATATTACTAAAACTAGTTATAGCATACTAACAATAGTAATGAATTTTTACCGTTAGACATTACTACAAATATGAAATTGATATTACTTAAAGAATCTATATGTAGTTGGGATAAGTTACCGTTTCATCCAAAGGGCTTAGCAAGTTTAGGCAACTTAATAAAATTTTCACATAACACAAATAAATGTGTATCTTAGTAAATCTTAGGCAGTTTACACAAGTACAACATTAATAATAAACAATCACAAATGGGTGGTTCATACTTAATACACTCATTAAAGTGTATCTATGTTGATACACTAATTTTTGGCAACCTTAGAAAGTTTACATTGTTGGGCAACCTAAGTAAATGCACAAGTACAAAGGGCTGGTAATTTGCACTTGGCTTACTAAAAAGAGTTTACTGTAAAGTCCAAGAATTATTTTCACCTAAATTTGTTAAAAACACAACCATGGATTACGATGACAATTCAAATTTTAAGGTTTATTTAGTGCATCCTTCATCTAAACATGCAGTTAAACTACCTAAAAATATCACTTTCAATAAACTAGTGGCGTATGTGAAGAAAAAGGTTGACGGTGTAAAAGACACACCAAATGATAGAGTCGGGTTATCTTACAAAGATGGTTCCATGGAATTGGACGTTGTTGATGATGAAGACGTCCAATTCTTCATTCATGAACTATGTTGTAAGAATGAGCAAACTCAAGCTCTATTAATTTCAACAAAAGAACCACCACCTTCAGAGGTAAAATCATCTTCGGCTTCTAATCATTTATTATTAGACCCTGAATTTTCTGATTCACAATGATACTTATCATGACACACCAAAGGTCGAGGATACCTTTTTCACCAACACGATCATTCACTTCCTCCGTCGCAAAGAGACTCATTTAAAAATATGCCCACGCCACCAACCGCACCACAACCGTAATTAAAAAACATCGATTCCCAAAAAACGGATACCTTTTTTTTCAAACATAAAGAATTTTATAATAAAGCATAATGCATGTTTACTATTGGAAAGAAATCATTACTTGAGCGCTTTGAATACAAAGTTATTAAATCGATCCCACAGGTACAGTGAAATGTATAAATGAAGGTTGCTCATGGAACATATACACCCGTAAAAAAAAACTGGATAGCACATTCTTTGTTTCTAGCATCAACAATGTCCACACATGTTCAAGAACTGAATTACATCCTAATCATCGTAATGCGACAATGAAATTACTTAGTCAGTTGCTAATTGAAAATTTGAAAGATACTCGGAGGGTATATACTGTAAAGGACATACAAAGAGATCTGAGTCTTGAATGGAAAGTAAACGTTTCCGTGCAGCAGCCAACTTCTGTAGATACACATCGTAATCATGCGGTAATTTTGTTGGAAGAGTCCTTGGTATGTAGTGCAGGTAAAATTCCCTAAATTGAATATACCACTCCGACTGGTGCTCGTCTAATGTTGGTTTCAGATCATAAATTATCTTCGAGTCCTAAATAACATCATCAACAACAAGGAAATTAAATTGCATATACCAGTCCACCGGTGCTCGTCTAATGCATTGAAACATTTGAATGTGTTTTACCTTGCCAAATAGCAATCCATAATCCGATCTTGTAAGCATTACTTTCCTTGACCACTTCACGCCCTTGGTATGACATCTGGGACTTTATTCCACCAACGACTTCTTCTTTCAAACGACTCAAGAATCCATATCTACAATAATAAAGATGCATTACTCTCATACCTTGGGTTCAATAATAATACTAAGAAAAGATAATATAAATAGGAATAACCTTTAATGCCCAAACAAATCCAAAGCCGTGTATGTTGGAACATACTTCGTGATCTTTCCGACCCTTTAGGTGTTCCCACTTGTGGTTTGATACAACGTCTAGTATCTGGTCGTACAAGTGCCTCCAAATGTACTCCCCCCATGGAAAGGAATTCCATGCTTCTAGGTCTTCGACCAAACGAAGGAGTGAATCATCCACCTCTTCAACCAATAAGCGACCCATAAAAATAACCTCTAACGATAACAATAGACAAACACGGATCAAGCGTCTTCATCGGTTAATTTACGAACAACTCTTCATCCTCAATAACACCAAGAAGATCTAAGTTGGAAAGTTTTACCCCTAATTTTTTGGAAATACCCTCAACTTAAATGTTAAATCCCCTGCACTATATAAATCAAAACTTGTTGTCCCAAAACGAAAGCCTGTTATAAGAGAAAACTCGGGTCGACCAAAATGTAGACTACGACCATCAACTTGATATATATAAGGGGCATGTCATAGCTTGTTTTATCCACAAAACCTATTTTTTGTAAAACATAATCTAACATATGTGGTTCATGGTCAAAAAAGAACATATCCAGCCACCCTCCAAAACAGGTTGTCCTAAACAATTTCCTTCGAGTATGATTAAGCTTTTCTTTAATTATTGAAAAGTATTTCAATTTGCTCCTAACGATGAGATTGGCTTCGTATTCCTTAGAAGAAAAAAAAAAAAAAAAAAAAAAAAAAAAAAAAAAAAAAAAAAAAGTTAACAACAATTAACAAGTATCTTACGACAACTACAATCAATAAATAAACGATATCTTGACTTCCTATCTACTGCAATCATATTTAACAAATGAATTATTTGTATCATACTCACACCAATTAAACAATGGCCCAATTTTAGACAACTTTTTAAACATTTGAATGAGGCTCGAGATCGTATAAATCAATAGTTTACAAAACATCGGGATATAACCGCCATGGTCGCAATAGTATAAACTATAGAATTGCCACGCCAAGATATGGAATATCGCATCACTTGCATGATTTAATAAGATACATGTCGTCACAGCCTCATACACACACACACCTCTTATGTATACATGCTCCTGTGTATTGTCTTACCAAAAACATAATTATAGTTTCGCTAGATTCTTGAAAAACGTTAAGGAACAATATGATATAATTGCGGATTCAAACGAAAGTCGAACATACCAATGTGGCCACGTTATTTTGTACATGTGTATGGAATTTCAACTTAGTGAACCCTTCGAATCCCCTCGGTACAGGTACCTTTTGTCGTTTCAACTCCCTTTGGGCAAAGGCACGCACAGGCGGATTGCTATATCGTTGAAAAAACAAAAGGAAATGTTTGGGAATTAAGAATGGGTAGCTATGCTGAAATTCCCTACGCATACACAAAGTAACGTGGCCACCTAGAAATGTTCTACTTCCCTTTTAATCCACAAGTATATCATATTGATCCTTAACTTTTTTAACAACCTATCAAAAGTGTATAACAAGTATATCGACTCGATAAACTTCCAACCGAGTGGCGTGATATGCATTATCAAGGCTCGACGTAAAAACTTGGATAAGCACCGGAACATCAGGTATAACCGCCATGGCTGCAAATTAATGTTATACAAATGCCATGCCAACGTACGGTAAATCACATCATTTGCATATCAAATAAGATAATCGTCATCACAGCCTCTTGCATATCACAAATACACACTTGTGGACAAAAGGAAATGTATGGAAACTGAAAAGGGTTAAGTATGTTTTTTTAAATCATAAATATAGTTTTGCTAGATTGTTAAAAAAAGTTAAAGAACAATTTGATATACTTGCGGATTCAAAAAGAAGTTGAACATACCAATGTGGCCGCGTTACTTTGTACATGTGTATGGAATTTCAACGTAGTGATCCCTCAATTCCCTACGCATACCTTTTGTCGTTTCAACTCCCTTTGGGCAAAGGCCTGTACCAGGCGGATTGCTAGATCGTTGAAAAACAAAAGGCAGCATTTGGGAATTAAGAATGGGTAGCTATCTTTGAAATTCCCTACGCGATACCAAAGTAACGTGGCCACCTAGAAATGTTCTACTTCCCTTTTAATCCACAAGTATATCAAATTGATCCTTAAATTTTTTTAAAAACATAGCAATAGTCTATAACAAGTATACGGACTCATATAAACTTCCAACCGGTGTGCGTGTAATATGCATTAGCAAGGCTCGGATCTATAAAAAGTTGGATAAACAGGGACATCGAGGATATAACTTATGGTGAACGCAATATAATGTAATTAAATTGCCATGCCAACATCTGATAAATCACATCATTTGCGTGTCAAATAATATAATCTGTCATCACGACCTCTTGCATATCACAAATACACACGTGTCCCAAAATAAACCAACTACTTCAAACAATTACCTATGTAAAGGAGTTGGTTAACAAAGTTGCTTGTCAATATGTTATAAACAAGTGGATAAACGTTAGTACTTTGACCCTCCACTCGAAATCCCATTGCCATGTCAAAACCCATTGCTATGACAGTGACATAGGAATGGGTTTTCGAGGGGAAGATCAAAGTACCAACGTCTTTTCTATAATTCGTGGATTCTAGAAAAGCATTTCAGTTGGATAATCATGGAGTGTGGCGTGTCATAAACAATACACACTATCGTGATCATTGAGATATTCAAAGACAATTTGAATGGCCACATTCTTACTTTCAACTTGACTTTGAATCCACAAGTATATCCACAAGTGATCATTGAGATAAACAACACACGCATCCCATCATTGCAGTGAATAACATTTAAGTACTTATTAATCTAAAATTGCCACCAAATAAGATAACTTTATTGAGATATCTAAATATAAGTCCAAAACAACACCATTAAACCACAGCCAAACTAACTGCTACTTTGCATTGCAACTTCAAGATAAGCTTTAATAAAGAGAACTCATCTCACAACTACTCTTAGCTTGCAATGGGATGCACAATATAAGTGTCAAATGAGATCTTAATGTGATTAAGATAATCTTGTTTCACCTCAAATATAAATGAACAATTATGACTTTATACTAAAGAGCGCTAAACCTAAAAACATATTTACAATTATTTGAAGAATAGAACAAAATAGTTGATCTTTCAATGCCAAATACATATTTCCGGAAGTTTCTGGTAACTTAAAATATAGACAAGAATCAGTTGTATTTTTGGCTAAACGCTATAGACGGCTAAAATATTTTTGGAGTCACATACATACCGCTGCAACTATAGTTAAACTCAAGTTCAGCTCGTTACCGCATAATTTAAAATCCAAACTTATAGATTAGTGTCTTACAATTCTTTAAAACATTTCATCGAACACTTTATATGCCTCCTTAACTCACGTGACTTATTCTACACCACATAGAAGAATTCAAATTATCAACGACAACATCAAATATATTTCAATTATAATAGATGAGTCTAGACCTTAAAAACAATGATACAATTACTTCACATGAAGTTAATGAATAAACCAAACGAAACCTGAGTTAGCACGAAGTTGACATACTGACATTCAATCACCTATCGGAACTTTTTCAAGACATCTCCAAATCAATCCGGCAAAATCATGGAGGCATCAAGTTGACGTTAGAATTTAAACACAAATAGCGAATGATGATACTTATTATGAGATGAAGATGATAAACACAAATAGCGAATATTATATGATTGTACTTAACGGGAAATATGAAGCATATTGTGAGGATACCGCTCTCTGTATTACCGCAATGAATCTTTATAATTGATGAGAATACATGTGCTATATTTCTTTGTATAAATATTATCGCAAAATTACTTTTACATTCGCTGTATCTTAGCCTATCTGATTATATAACATACAAATGGTGAAAGATTAATGTAATAAATGAATGAGAAAATGAACTGAAAGATTAGTTGCACATACATTCATTGCAACGAGGGTATCTATATACACTCCTCCCAACGGGTCGTGAAAAGACCCGTTTGTTTTGTCTCACTGCTTTTCTTACCCGGGTTTCGAAGACCTTCCATTCGATCGTGTTATTCTTCGTAAATATGTCTGCGAGTCTGCGTTTATTTGGTCGAATTGTCGGCATTTTTCCTCCACCATAGTATACTCTATAACCTGATACTAAAGACGATAGTTGACTTCCGGAATCGGTCATCGCAAAAACATCAGATGCTATAGAGGTTATAAAGTCTAGTGCCGCTAACTGCAATTAAATACACAGATTAAAATAATTAGCTAAAATAAATCTGTAAATCCGTCTGCAAGAGACGGTCTTTGAATATGCTGTAAAATACCTGGGATGAATAGTTCAAGAACGGTTGGATTTCAGATGACGATAAGAGATCCTCCTTTGTAACCATATTAGGAAAAAGTGTCGTTAAGGCATTCAGCCTTGATTTTCCACCATAAATATGTGAACCTGCTAAAAATATTCGGGTGTCACGCTTGAAACCGAGGCCAGCAAGCATAAGCACGGTTTCCTCAGGCATTAACGGACATAAACCATCCGCCTTAAGTCTTTCTGATGAGGGGATCCTGAAACAAGTTAAAGAAAGACAATTTTTTAAGGAAAATCAAATACGATAATTGAGCCTATATGAAAAGTAACGGAGTAATCATACTTAGAAGTATTGTTTAGCTCCACTAGTCCAGGAAAATGAATTTCACGATATGCTTGCAGCTCTTTCTTTTCTTCCTCACCGCCACCAAAATCACATAAAGAATGAGCAACCATGTCAATTTCAAACCTCAAGTGCAAAGCCAAGTATCGAAAATCTTTTTTGACTTTTCCCTTTGGCTTAGCAAACGGTCCAACCAGGTTTCCATCCAATACTCCCGAATGTGTTGCATTCTGACGCATTCTCTGAATGAGTAAAGCAGCGGTTGCTTGTATTTTTGGAGTAAATTGCAGTGCATGAAAATTACATCTGCACCGGAGTCTCTGTATGAATTTCCCAAATAACAAAAAATCAATGAAACATGTTTATCTAGAATGTATGAATGAAAATACCACTAAAGCTGGTTGAACGAACATAGAAATTGTAAAGAATATACGCTACCTGCAAGTGATATGGTATTGGATCAGATGCCAAACGATTACCGAACCCCACAAAATGAACAACTCTATTCTTCATTAGAAGTGGAAGAATAAATTTCAGATAAAAGCTTGGTTTCGCCTCTTTGGCAATATCAACATCTGTCACCTGTCAAGTTTCAAAAAGTTTAATTTCTTTCAGCAGAGTTCACATAAAAGTTAACTACTTTACGGTGAGATAAACTCTTACCACACTACCAATGGCTTCAAGATCCAACGACTGTAACTCCTTTGGCAATTCCTTCACTATACGGATATCGGGCTTCAGGTAATCGATAAAGTAGTCATCCTGATAGATGTCTGCAAATTGACTATGAAATAATGGCATACAACGGTCAGTATAACATAAACACGAGTTTCTTTAAGTTCATTGGAGAAAGTTATTACCTTGTATCTCTCCACACACTACTGAACATAAAGTTTGGGATGACAAGAGTTGCGTTAAGTAATCTTGCAACTGCAACAATATTGCAGACCTGTTAAACCAAGAGTGAGATTGAATCTAATAAGAAAGCGGAAACTTGTTCTTGCAGATAGTTGCAAACTAAAAATTGTAAAAACTTACAGCTACTCGCTGCTGGTTTATACCACCATTTGCAGTGACCATAATATAACCATTGTTTCCTTCTGAAATGGGATTAAACAAGAACCAAATGAAAACGTAATTCATGCACAATGTAACAAAAGAAATACATGATTCTAAAAAGGGTCAAAATGAACAATCTTTGATGATTTTGTAGATAAATGTAAAGTTACCTAAATATACGGCTATACCTGTATATTTAAGGGTGTCAGGATGTGCATTTCGATGTGACTATCTATCATTTCGGACTTCAACCCACACAAATCAATTTCTAGTGTTTGGTTAACCTAATGCATTTTATGGTTATCTTATAATTTAGCTGTCAGATAAAGTTAAAATTTTATTTTGATACTAGTTGCGACGTAAAATGTTCATTTTTATAATACCCTCAACAAGATTGACATTCAAAGGTAGAGTAAACTTACTTGTATACCATTACTGCCACATAATCACTTTCAATACGCACATTCAAACACCCCTTACCTAACAATAATCTAAATCAGATTTCTTAAGTTGCACTATCGGATTCAAAACACACATCCTAACATCCTTTAAGTACCATTCCAAAATGAAGAGTAAGTATAATTCTTAAGTGTGTGAGAGGGCGTAATCAGCACTCACCGCTAGGCTTCCAAACACGCTGATCCGCACAAGGCTGCCAGGTTGAAGCAACAGCATGATATGGTTCCACCCACAGATCTTTAGGCTCGGTAGACTTATACTGATTCTAGATATTAAAAAACCACCACCATAAGCAACAAAATATAACAACCATTCCTGAGCAATATCTCAACGGACTGTCAATTTACCTCCGCTAAGGCATGAGCAGCTTTATACAGCAATCTCTTATAAGCTGTTTTATGCGGCTTCTTTCCTTTAGCAATCTTTCTCAACTCTTCCTGAAACTTATCAAAATATTTTCTCAATGACCCGCTTTCACGAATAAAATCGAGCCTAACACTTCTAAAAATCTTATACTACAACCTCTCTTTTTAATCATATTATAACCAAATTTATTATACTTGGAGGTTTAGTGACCATTACCTCTAGTCTTAATGTGTTTGGTAATGTAGCTGTAATTAAATTTTAATGTGTAAAATTAAGTAAAACTAGCGTTTTCAATTTTGATGCTTGTTTTAACCTCTTGTTGTCGAACAAGCTTTCTATCAAAAAAGCTAATTGCTCTTAAATGCTCCAAAATGATGTGCGCCTAACACGCCCTTAATGTTGATTTTATATATATGGAAGTTACTGAACTATGTGTTTTTCACTTTCTCTTCACTCACTCGACTGATAAAACATGACATTTTGGCTACTTTAGTTATAGAAATTATACGTTTAGATCACTGAACTTATTAAAAACGATATTTGTGCAACTCAACTAACAGATTACTAGTTTTTATGAGTACCGAATTTTTTGAAGTGCGATCTAAATGTCGTTTATCTAAGTTCAGTAACCCACCACCTGAACCTCCACGTCAGCGCCACATCACTATTCAACACAACACCAAACATTCTTATGGTGATTACCAAACCCAACACATAAAAATACCCCAATTTATACACAAAAAAGAGTGCAATTGGTTCGGTGGTCTGCACCACCAAACAGTGCATAGACCGGGCGCGATTGGAGGGGTGTGTAATGGAGTTGGCGCGACGACCCACCATTACACATAGGGTGTGTTTGGTAAAAGTAGCAGTAGCCACAGCCCACTGCTCACCGCTCACAGCTTCTTAAAGAAGCATTGGAAAAATGAGCATTCCTAAAAATTAGCAAAGCTCACAGCTCCTTTGCCAAACGACTACCAAAAATTAAAATGCTCATTGCTCACCGCTCAAACTATATATAAGTTGCAAAGGGGGGCAGCTCAAACTATCATTAATCTACAAATTTACCCAGAATGATAAAAAATAATTACTAGAATTGGAGTAATTACCGGAAGGTTAACTGAGGCTGTATTAGATTTGAAGAGCTTAGATTTAAGAAGACCTTTAACAAGATGATGATGACCCGATGAATCTTGGATCCGGTTAAGCATCCAAAAATTCATAAGAATAAAGAATGCAAGCAATATCACAAACACTAAACGGCTTCGATTTGAACCAATCTTAAAACCCATTTTCAATTTCTTCTTCATCATCATCATCATTATCTTCTTCTTTTGCTCCATATTTACATACAGTAATTACCCAACAAACAAAATATTTAAGGAAGTAGATTTTAGAGGGAATTTTGGAAGGTTTTATTTTTATTAAGGAATGAAAATGAAAATGAAAGGGAATTTTCTTAAAAAAAAACTTTTGTTATTGTTGTTACTATGTTTCTTTTCTTCTATATTTTTATTATTACCCGCGCGTAACAGCGACGATGTTAACATTATTTCTTGTGTATTTATATATAGGGTTTTTCTAACTTGTGCCTTAGGGGCACAAGTTAAGCACACCGAAAGTATACAGGGACCCACTGAAAAGTATAGGGATCCATATTTTATGTAGGTCCCTGTGTATTTTCAGTGTACTTTTTGTGTGATTAATTTATGCCAAAAATGTTGCTTTAAATAGTAATTAAATATTTACATATTTAATAGATTGCATTTCTTTTTATAAATAATGATATTTTAGTCAATCTGTATTAATTAGTTTTTAAGTTTTAATAAATTGTATTTTTCACTGTATATATAAGGTGTGTTTGGTAAAAAGTAGCGATGCTTGAGTGAAATGTAGCTGTGGCTGATATACTAGCTCACATGCTCACCAGAACTTCTTAAAAAGCATTGAAAAAATGAGCATTCTTAAAAATAAAAAGTTCATTCTTTTCTTGAAACGGTAATAAAAATCACAATTCTTCCTTATTCATTCTTTCAAAAAACTCCACTCTCCGCGCCAAACATACCCATAGTATAGGTTTGTTTAATTTGTAGCTTTTAGTGGCATGGTTTAATATTAGTTTCTTAGATAGAAGTTTTATATGTTCAGTTTATTTGGGAGGACCACCTTTTAATTCAAATATACGTGTGATTGGGGTTTTATTTTTTCAGGGTTATTTTCAAATGCTTTTGTAAAAAGATCAAATGTCTTGCAATTAACCTATTTAATCTTTCATAGTCAAAATTATAGTATTTTCATTTTTTATTCTTCTTTTACTTTGACCTAAGTATTTTTTTTTGTTATATAATATTTGATGCAAAATATATGAATGGATTGAGTTTTTAATGTATTTTCATTTGGTATAATTTTCATCAACTATTGTATAACATAAACAAATATTTATAAAGTTGAAAAAAAATCAACCTATAATTTTAAGAGTTTAATTAATATAGATTTTTTCTTGAAACAAATTTATGGAAATGACAATTTTGGATTTTTTTTTTTTTTTTTTTTTTATATTTTTTAAGATAGAAAATAATAACAAATGTATTGGTTTTACATAGTTTTTCTCTTGTTTCTGCTTAACAATGATTTATTTAAGATATAATTGATTATAATTGTATTTCTAATATAATGTATAAATGTTATACAGTTGTTCTCTTGTTTGTGCTTAAACTCACAATCATTTATTTAAAACATATAATCGTAGTCTTGTGAATATTGATCAAAAATCTTTTGCTTCAAAATGATCACATACATTTATGCTTGATTTGATATTTATTTAAAACATATAATCGTAGTCTTGTGAATATTGATCAAAAATCTTTTACTTCAAAATGATCACATACATTTATGCTTGATTTGATTTAACATAAATATAACTCGATTAAGATTGATGTTAAATCATTTAACGAGTTGCGGTTTTGTGAAGAGTTCGTCTACATTCTATTAATAAAGACTAAAGAGATTTGTTTAAATAGCATAGTGATGTTATGTATTTAGTCTTTATCTTAGCCTACAAGAGTCTAGGGATTCATGAAGCTTCCATTAGTCAACTAGTTCTAGAATATCAATACCGCGTCAATAACGTGTCGTTGGGTCGGTTTGCATCCCAAGCCCAACACGTCTGTATTATTCTTTTTCACAGCCGACATAGGTACAGTGTTAGAGTCGGTTGTTCTTCCCCCTCATCTCTATAAAAGGAGGTGAGGGGGGAAGGGTTATGTACGCATTCTTTCAATACTAATCAAACATGGTTTAGGGATACTTACTTGTGTCGTCTTCTTGGTCGAGTTATCCGTGCTAGTAACCAGGAGGTTGTAGGTTGTTGAATACTACATGTGAAAAGATTCACATAACATGCATTTAAATATAGTGAAAACCCGTTAGTAACTAAAAGTTCATTTGTTTTTATTGTATATAAAATTACAAATGAATGCAATCATTTAGTTTTATCATTTTTCTTCACAAAAAGGTATTTTGTAAAGAAATTAATAGTTGTAAAAAAAACCCGTGACTAAAAGAATCAAACAACATGTAGATCTATGCTACTAAAATTTATGATAAGATCTCTCATGTGTAATAAGAATTGTCCACTCACATGCATTCACATTATTCTAGATTCATTCTATTTCATTTATAAAATGTTACTACTATTTTATGTGTTCCATTATCATAAATAACATTCATGCTCTAGCCGGTTTACAAAACCAAAAATATGTCGATTTGTTCAATAAACCATATTTATATAGTAATATTATTTTTGTGTGTGTATTGGTGCAATTCCAGTTGTCTCTTAGCTCTAAAGTAGACAATAAATTAAGATAGTTGTAAAACACAACCCATATCTTCTTTATGGGTATAGGTAATAAGGATTCACACATGGATCTCATTTCATAATGATAAAATGAAAGCAATAATGATTTCAACATAGTGGAAAGTTTGATAAATGTTTTGAAACTGTTTAGTACAAGTTTACAGGTATGTTTGGTGAAATGGGCTAGAGGTGGGGTGGAACTTATATTATAAGCTGAAAGCGGTAGCTTATATTTTTATAAAGTTGTTTGGCGAATTAGTTGGAGCTGAAACTTATAATGTAAAATCGCATACAAAATACATCAAATTAAGTTCAAATATATTTCTAGCTTTTTCGTGTCAATATATTATATTTAAAAAGGTATTTAAGTAATTTGACTAGCTATAAACCCTCGTAAGCCCGTTTTAATTGTTTTGGGCTTGTGGAGGCTTATGGCTTACAAAAGCTTCCATAAGTATGTGTGATAAAGAAAACTTATTTTATAAGCTAGCTTATTTTATAAACTCAAGCCCCTATAATTAAGGCTAAGCATCGGGCCGCTCCCGACCCTGCCCGAATCCCGACAAGCCTGCAAACACAAACCGAGTCCCGACCCGATTAAGCTCGGTTCGGTTTCAGGACAGTCGGGACGGGACGGGATCGGTCGGTTTGATCAATTTTGTTTGTTGTTTTTTGGTTTTCGGCCCGTCCCAACCCGATCCCGACAAGCCCGAATCCCGACTAAACGAAAAACACAAACCGAGTCCCGATCCATTTGAGATCGGTTCAGTTTCGAGACAGGATTCGAGACTAGAGATCGGGACGGGATTCGGTCGGTTTTGCTCACCCCTACCTATAATGCCATAATATGCAATTATCGAAATGAAAAAAAAATAATTACTTGAAAAATGATCGTTTGACATTTTTATATAAATTTGTCCAGTTGCTAAAAGGTTTATGATGACACCATATATCTTTGAGATGCAGTAAAAAGATAACATCAAGTAGAATTAAACAATTGAGAAAGTCAAAAGTCAAAGGTCTTTTCTTTGATACAAATATATAAACTATCATCAGTATATATATTTACCATTAACTTAAACTTCAAGTGACCAGCTTTTGATGTAAAATGAATTAGATATACATACTCCAGATCTGATATTGATATGACCCTTCTCAGATCTCTTCATTGAATTCATCATCATCAATGTCGAGTCTTTGACCTTGCATAAATATATGCGAAAACTGCAAGGCTATTTGTGCCGAATGAGTTGTTGAGAAAACTAATATGACATCTCGTACGCCTCGTGATCTGGGGTTTTGTATATGAATCCTGAGTCGTCACTGGATCGTCTCTTGACAACACTTGCCCTTTGCATGAGGCGAACCAATGCTTGCACAACTTCAGACATGGGAGGCCGGAATTCTGGTTCAGGCTGTATACAACACCAAAATATTACGATTTTTCTTGTTTTATATGAATCCATTGAACCCTACTGATAAAGGAAACGTAACAGTATTTCTAAAATAATAATTTAAGTGACTTTTCGAGAACTTTTACCTGAACACAAAGGGCAATGATGTCAGCAAAACGGGACAGAGACTTGGCAGGATACATGCCGTTCAATGTAGGATCAACCATTTTGGCCAAGGAATCGATATCATGGAGTTGCGGGGTGGCCCATCTTACAAGTGATTGTTCAGATCTCGCTCTTGAACTATATACCAGGAAAGAAAGTGCAAAGAAACATGTCTTAAATGGTGAAGCAAACATAATTTATGTTCATTATAGGTCAATACTGATGAAAAAAAGTTAGGATGTTGGCCTTAGTTCTATCAACCATTTCATATTTTGTGTCTTGTTGCGATGAGGAAATATACGGACTAGATTATATATATCTAACTCTTGCTAGGCCGATATTTCTTAATCTGTTCATCGAAACAACATATGCATGCACCTCTGGAGTCACATTTGAACTGCTTTCAAGGTTCTAAGGTATCTCAAGGTGTCATTAGGTAAGGGTTTAAGCTTTACAAAAGGCAATACTTATTTTACCAAGTGTTTACCATCATAAAATTTTGTGTGAAAAATCAAAGTTGATTAATATGTTTAGTCATAAGATTGAGGGGGAATGTTAAAAGTATAGAGTGCAATATCACTTCTAAAAATATTACAGTTTATTGCATTTGTGTTAAACTACAGGTTAGATACGTTAAAATTAGAAATTAAGGGTTAGCTGTGAAGATATGTCTCACGAGGATGCAGTTGATCATGATCAAGATCAAGCTCAAGCACAGTCCAACAATCTTCTGCAACCTCATGTCTCATATCTACACAACTAAACACTATACTTCTAATATCAACATATCTGACCCTGTAATTTTACACGAACACAAAATAATACCAATAAAGAGTGATATGTCTATAAATAAGACTGCACTATACAGTTTTAGCAATTTATACATTGAAGAATCGAAGAAATGATGAAACCAAATAAAGTCTATTACCTATCTAAAGGCTTCCGACCAGTCAATAGCTCCAACATCACCACGCCAAAGCTGTACACGTCACTTTTTACAGTGTATACGCCGGACAAGGCAAATTCAGGAGCACTATAACCAAATGAGCCAACCAACTGTGTCGCTACCTGTAGACATTTGACAGTTATTCAAAGGAACCAATATGACTAGTCATCAAAGACACTAATGAGTACACCAAGTAAATATACATATGATCCAACAATAGTACCTCACGCTCTGTGTTTGGTGTAAGGGCAGCTAAACCACAGTCTGATAAATGAGGATTGAGCTCTTCATCAAGTAAAATATTTGCTGACTTTAAGTTTCTATGTATAACTGAAGGTAGGCAAACTTCATGCAGATACCTGCCGATAAAAGAGCTTCTGTTAATACAAGAAAAGTACAGGAAGAGGGAGATGAATATTTTGAGGGAAATTCATCAAACTAGCCATATTACACATCGTTCCGTAAGAAAATGTCAAAATTGATGTGTTTATACCAAGATGGCCATCAAATCCACAAACACACAACGAATTGACTTTTATTTTTTTGCGAAATAAGCTTTTTAAAACATTTTCTTTTAAAATGTTGACTTTATTTGCATTTTCGGGTATTTTGAATGAAAAAGTTCCGGAAAAGTAAATATAGTCTTTATAAAAAAAAAAAAAAAAAAAAACCTTTGTGAATTGATGTCTAGTTTGATATAAAGACAACCTTTTGACATTTTTTTATCATTCGTAATAATATGGCTAATTTGATAAAATTCACATGTATCAAGGTTTTATAGGGTGACATACT
The DNA here is from genome assembly GCA_910596185.1 of Chrysanthemum makinoi. Taxonomy (NCBI): domain Eukaryota; kingdom Viridiplantae; phylum Streptophyta; class Magnoliopsida; order Asterales; family Asteraceae; genus Chrysanthemum; species Chrysanthemum makinoi. The sequence goes on along the minus strand of OU343223.1, from coordinate 3,528,220 downwards.
CTAGAGCTCGAGCCGTGCCAAGTGCTACTCTAACACGTGCATTCCATGTCAAGGTTTTGCTTCTGTCGTCAACATAGTGCAGCAAATCTTGCAAACTGCCATTTGCAATGTACTCATAAACCAGAAGACGTTGTCCATGCTCTGCACAATATCCAACCAATGGAACTATGTTTGGGTGCCTCAACCGTGACATGTTTGAAACAGCTTCAACGAAATTATCTTCTTCTTGCAATGACAATGCAGCGTTATCAATCTTCTTAACAGCCATGACCTAAAGGATAAAACAAGTGTTAACACAAAAGTACTGTAGCACAACTATCCATCGATTGTTATAAATGTACCTTTGCATTGGGGAAATCTGCTCTATAAACACGACCCAAAGAACCTTCACCAATTATATTGTCTTGAGAGAAACTGTTTGTTGCTGTTTGAAGAGTTGCAACGGTGTACGAGCTAGTGGTTATAGGGGATTTTACTCTCTTTGTAGATCCACTTTTTCCTCGCTCAAATGTCGAGTTTTCTGTAGGCAGGACCTTCAGATCAACTATGCTAGCTGTCGGTACAACTCTTTGCTCTTGCATTTCTGCATTGACTGCACAACACATGAACGATGATTACTTATGAACAAAAAGGTTACATTTGGGATATAACTACGATAAATTGCAATAAATTAGAAGAGACAAACCTTTCTCGCCATTGAAAGGAGGGTTGACTGTGGAAGGTCTGGTAACATGCTCATTCCGTTTCCCTTTGCGACAGAACAGGAGAAGCACAAGAGCTATAAGAGCTATAAAGAATGCAGAGCCTAAACTTATGCCTAAAATAGCTCCGATCCCCAACTTCTTTCCACTGCTCCCGTTTGACAAAGGCGCATCAGACCCTTTATGTGTACCTGATGGAGGAGACCGGCTGCGATTATTGGGAGATTTACCAGGTGGAGGAGGGGTGAACGGTGGTGGAGGAGGAGCAGGGCCATTGTCAAACGAATTTCCATCGTATCTGTTCGATTAAAAAGCCGTATAAGGTACAATATGCGGCATACACATGGGCATTCAACACACAGGTAGGTAGAATTATAGCTTACACAAAAGCAGGTATGGAAAGAAGCTCCTTTGGAATCCATCCACTGAAACGATTGTTTGCTATATTTCTGTGATGAAAATAAAGCCATCAGATAACCTACAAGAAACAAAGACTACCTCTGTGCATGAAAATTTGCGCTTACACGTCATTCAAAGGCAGACCAGCTAGCGAATTTAAAGTGCCTGTTAATTGATTGTTCTGCACATGACTGCCAAAAACAAAAGTTTCATTAGAAATCCAAACAAACTGAGCCAATAATTTATCAAAAATTTATGAGTAGCACTAACGAAAACACTTACAATGTTGAAATGTTCGACAGTGAACTGAGTGAATTTGGTAGATCTCCAGTTAAGTTGTTGTTCGAAAGATCCCTGCACAACACGAAGCAAGTTAGTCTATCGACAAATTTATCCTTTACATAAAAATGTACCATATATGAACATTCAAACTTACAAGGTAGTGAGACTAGTGAGATTATTGAATATATCTCCGATATTCTGAGCAATCCCATTGCGACTAAGGTTCCTGAAGGAGAAAAAGTATAGGGATTAAGCAGTACAGAAAGCAGTAAGATAAACTAGTGTCATGTTATCCTGGTTCGGGCTCTTACATGTAATTCAGATTATACATCAACGCAATGGAATACGGAATATTTCCAGTTAATTTATTGTTGGCAAGATTTCTGCATATTTGAAAATGCGTATTTAGCATTAAACAACGTAATAATCATAATCTATGAAGAAAACAAGAGCTGGTAAGGTTAAATCTTACAGACTAGTAAGATTTGGCGGTAGCTGATACGGTAGTGCATCATGAATATTGTTTCCGCTCACATCCCTAAAACAAAAAGCCGTAAATAAGAATCAGAAAACCAGAACACGTCAATCTCGTATACTAATCCTAGTGAATTACAAGATGTTATTCTTACAATGTTTTGAGTGACGCAAGGCTCGACAACATGTATCCCAATGTCCCATCAATACCCAGATCGGCAAGTTGACTGTCAAAAGACCAATCAACATTGAAACAAAACATTAGCAGAATATGTATTATTCGGATACAATGTGTGTAAGAATCAACGGTTAAACTCACATAGAAACGACAGCCGTGCCCTCGCACGTAACCCCTTTCCACGACTCGGCACAGGGATCGCCAGCATTGGATTTCCAGTTGGTTAGCTGAGCCGCATTGTTTAAAGAAGTGTATAAAACCCCAAGTGCTTGAACTACAACCAAACAAACAAACAAAAAACCATTATTTCCAAACAAAATTTCATTTTTTCTAACATAATAACAACAAAACAAAAAAACAGCAGAATACCAAAACCTTAACCATGGACCACCAAACCTAAACATATCTAAAACAATCCTTAATTCGTGACATAATAAGGGGGTGTTTGTTTAAGCATATATGGCGGGCTTATGGCTCACGTGGTTTTCGGCTTATGTTTCATAAGCTCACTTTTTGTGGTTTATTTTGAATTTTATATAAGCCGAAAAGTTTCAAAATAAAAAGCCGCAAAAAGTGAGTCTTATGAAACATATGCCGAAAACTAAATAAGCCATAAGCCCCCTATATAAGCTTAAACAAACACCCACTAAGGGGGTGTTTGTTTAAGCTAATTTTTGGGCCTACGAGTTTATTTATTTTCGGCTTATGTTTCATAAGCCCCAATTTTTTTTGCTTATTTTAGGACTTACGGACTTTACTTATATAAGTTTATTATGTCGTAATAAACTTATACAAGTAAGTTTCAAAATAAGCCGAAAAAAATTGAGCTTATGAAACATAAACCGACAACAAACAAGGCCGTAAACACAAAATTAGCTTAAACAAACACAACACCCCAAAGATTGAAAATGTAATCTATACGAGAAAACACATTTGCTTAAAACTTAAAAAGTAGTTAATGTTGTTAGACAAAAATGTCAAAGTAATGTATTAAATAGTAGTACTTGATTACAATTTAAACCAATATATAAATAAATAAATAAATAAAAATTAACGCTACTGTACACCGTCGCAGTAATAATAAAAATATAGCAATAGATCTAGTGGGTTGTAATAGCTTTGAAATAAAATGTAAGAAGAAATGATCAACGTCAAATTTTGAAATATGTAAAAAAAAATAAAAAGAATAATAAAAAATAAAAATAGCAGCAACAGAATGAGGTAAAAAAAAAAAAAAAAATACCATCAGTTGGATCAGTGGTGGTGAGAACACTAGTGACAGAAAGGAAGATCACGGTGAGTAGCAAAACAAGGTGGTGATCTGAGGAGCTCATTATTTTATTTTATTTTATTTTTGGGGGGTGATCAAATATTAGGAAGGTAAAGATTGACCTAAGAAAGAAGACATTCAAATGATAAAAAGATGTAGTAATGAGGTGGGTCTTGCCATTTAGTTAGCGTCTGAAAAATAATAAAATGATTCGAAGCTTGATGAGGGGGGCAGGGCAGGGCAGGGCAGGGGAGTAATGAGGAGGCAGGAAAGAGAGTGAGTTAAGTAGGAGGAGGAACACAGTCTCTCACACAGACGGTGTCGGCTACCTGCTACCCAAATATTTTCAACTCTAAACCTTTTTTTTAAGGGTTTGTCTAACAGGCACAAGCACACTAAAACGATACCGGGTCCCATAGAAAAAGACACAAGGATCCGTAGAAAAGTACAATTTTTGTAGATCCTGGGTCCTATTTTGTGGGACCGAATGTCCTTTTAGTGTGCTTAACTTGTGCCATTAAGGCACAAGTTAGAAAAATCCTTTTTTTAAATAGAGTATATTTTTTCTTCTTCTTCTTTACAATTTCCCTACTCGTGTCTTGGACTCATGATTTTATACATCTTTTTTCTTTCTTCAACCATCCACAAAAAGTCACAAGAAATAGCTCCGGGCAACTCTCCTGACCTAGTGTGGCACCAACTGGAGTGAGCCGATACTCTCGGACTCTTGAGCTCTTATCCACAAAGTATCTCCAGTGAGCCCATAAGTTTTGCGAAAGTTGGTACCTATCTGGGAGCAAAGTGCCAGGGATTGGAATTGAACCCGAGTCTATTGACTCAAAACCAAAGCCCCACCCACTAGACCAATCCCCCAGTGGTCTTTCTTGAACCATCAATATCAATACTTGAATACTAGTAGACGACTACTGTGCATAGTAATGCAATTTTATAGCGGTAGATAGAGGTAGTAATTTTGACTTTATCTGAAATCGACACGTAAATTAACAGGTTCGAGTCAGGTCTATAATAGATTTTGGGTCAGGTTAAGGTTGGGAATAAATTAAACGGGTCAACCCGCCTACCCGTTTAAGATCTTTTATTTAAATTAGAAACTATTTATATTTTATTATACTGGTTAAATGGGTTAAACGGGTCGACTCGCAAACATGTTTAACTTATGTAATGTGCCTACTTTTGTGTATAAAACGGGTTAAATGGGTCCACCCACAACCCGTAAATTAATTAATTTAAGTTTCAACATTTCTTTTATTAGTTTAAGATTTCACATTTCACATTTTACCTTTTGATTTTTCTTTTATATATAGTATAGATATTTATACTACATATAAGAGTGTATGATCAAATCTTAAAAAGTGAAATCTTGAAAGTCAAATGTGAGAGAAATTCATAGCGTAATTAATACTTCCAAAATATAAAATAATTAAACACACTAATTAATGTTATTTTTAAAGCACTCTAAAATGAAAATACATGTTATTATAAACATTAAACAAATTAATAAAACACACAAAGCTTCATACAAGCTAACAAGTTGATGGTATATATAGTTTGAAAACCGGACCGGACCAAAGGGTTCAACCAGGAACTGGTGTGGCCACCGGTTCGGCTAACAAATAAAACTCATTCGAAAACGAACCAGAGAGGACCCGTTGAAACCGGTGAAATTAGGTCACATCGGTTAATCGTCACAGGGTACCCACCGCCGAAACGTGTTGGTACCCTGCTATATTATATATAAAGGAAAAACCAAAATGTAAAAAGTGAAATGTTTAAACTAAGGGTGCGTTTGGTATGCTTGATGGAATCACTATAGGTATAGGTTTGAGAATAAAGTGGAATGGAAATGGGTATGTAGATATCACTTTTCATGGGTATCCACATACCCACCAAATCATACTCCTATGAGGAAACCCACATATCATGGGTATCCTCATTCCATTGTGGTGGGCCCCATAACCTACCAAACAACATTAATCACTTTCAAAGTCATAGATTTATTCCCATAGTGGGATACCAAACGCACCCTAAAAAAAGAAATGTTGAAAACATATATTTCAAAAGGAAACTATTAATACACATCGAAAACCGGGTTGACCGGAGACACTTCAAACCCGGCAGGTTGACCCGGTTTAATTAGACCTTTTTTTCGACCCAACCCATCGGGTTGACTCTGTTTAAATCGACCCATTTTTCGACCGGAATGGTTCAATCGGTTGAACCACCCGGGTCGAACCGGGTTTCAAAACATTATGTTTAATCCCCAAATCTTCAAACTTTTATTATTTTTCGTTTATAACTTACAAACTTTTTTTTATCACTAAACGATCTGTCACTATAAAATCTCGTTGCTATGCGCGGGTACTCGTCTAGTAGATTATAGAAACTTGAAAGGATGATTGGCCGAAAGCTAAAGTTTATACTTTCGTAAAGTTGTTTGATGAATTAATTGAAGTTGAGCTTCTACATCAAATTTAATTCAGATATACTTTAAGCTATTGCATGTTAATCAATTATATATTTAATAACACTAGCCGGGTACCCGTGCACAGCGGCGGTGATAAGTATAGTTATATGTGTTTGCTTACCCGTTTAGTGAATTCGTTTCACAACACTTCGAATGTATATGTGTTAGTTGTAAGTGTTTGTTTGGGTTACCCGTAACTTTCCCGTAGCTTTCTCGCGACATCATTATTCTCGCATATATAAATACCATCGCAATCTCTTACGCGTCAAACACTACCCCAAAAGTATATGATTTTGACGAATCAAGATTATATTGATTGAAATAAATGAAATAAAGGTTAAAGTTGTAAAAATTTGAATTAAAATAAAATAAACACATTAAAAATATAAAAACTAAAAACTCATAAAAATATATCAAAATGGATGTTAAATTAAAGAGCATAAAATTTTAGAAAATATGGTGAAATTGATTATAAAAAAATAAGTAGATAAAAAGATATTTTAATTTAAAAATAATGATGAATTTTTAGTTGAGAAATGACACATGTCATTTTATAATTAGAGCTATTTATCTTAATTTTTAGTGGTTAAGAGTTAGGTTTGAAGTTTGTTAGAAGTTAAGCTTGGAGTTTGTTAAGAAGTGACACATGTCATCTCATGATTGGAGCTCCTTATCTTAATTTTTGGTTAGAAAAACTCTTTCCATAATAAGCAAGTAAAAAAGTCTGAATTTTTAAGCCTTCTAATTTTAGAAGGCCTAAATGCATTATAAAGTAGTATAGATATAGATTTAATGACTATAAACTCTCATAAGACCATTTCAACGGGTCTGGGTTTATTTAAACTTATGAGCTTATAAAAGATTTCATAAACTTGTGTGAAAAATAAAGCTTATTTGATAAGCTAAAGCCCTGTAAGCCCTAAAAAGCCTTGCGTCAAACACAATCTAAGTGTACCGATGACCAACATTATCATCGTCACATCATCTTTTCACTGCATGATTAACATTGTCTTCACACTTACCACACAAAACTAACACTACAACTCATACACGCAACACTCAACTTCACAAGTCGGTTAGTATATCGACCGGAAGTCTGCATTTTCTTCACCAAGCATATGTGGGTGGGAGGGTGGTTTTATAAAGTGGATGTGTCGTCATAGACGGGCCTTTGTAGAGGCAGGGGAGGGCCTCGACCCCCAAAGTCAAGGGTTGTTAGTATAATATAGATAAAAGTCAGGGGTAATTTGTGAACTTTCTATTATCCACCCTTAAAAAAGATAAAGAAACCAAATGATCAGTGCTCTTGTTTTGTAGTTTATCTCTTTAAGATTTTTTATATATACAAAGATTTATGTTTCGGTCCTCTCAATAAAAAAAGTTCAAGTTCCGTTTGTGGTGTCATTAGAGGTCACCAGTGCTTAAATGACCTCCCTATTAGACATAAAGTTTGTTTTATAAATCAAGTGGTTTAAAAACAAATCTTTTTTCGTCTAGTAATTGAAACTTGAAAGATAAAAATTTTGTTGTGAAAGCAAAGATTAGAGCCCAGTAACTCGTACTTAGAGCAGTCCCATTCAACACGCCATAACGGCGTTGTTTGGGCTTTAACGGCGTTAAAGCCGTAATTCCCATTGGAGTCACGGCCTTAAGAAGGAAAAATGTGGGAGGCGTTGTCCATGCAACGCGCGTTAAAGGGTATTTTTTGGGTGTTTTTTGGGGATGTTAAAGTTTAACTTGGGATGTTTTGGATGGAAGTGTTTTTTGGGGATGTTAATGTTAAATGTTAAAGCTGATGTGGCGCTGACGTGGACGGTGTTATTGGTGTTATGATGTTATGGATGGGAGTGCTCTTAACATGTAGTTAATTAGTTAAGTGAACAATCTTGAATTCATACAGTAATATATATTGGTCGTTAGCATAATCATTGTATTATAGTTGACTAGTGTCTAACAACTACTGCGTCAAAAGATAGCACACATAACTAACAAGTTTATATTAAAATTAGTTGGTTAGACATAGCTATCACTGATTTTATATAAGTTCTACCTTATTTAAAACTTTACTAGCTATTTTTAAATTTCTTAATCACGATTTTTTTTCATTGAACCATGAAATACACGTTATATGTAGGGCGATGAGAAAACCACTTGAATGGACCGGACTGACCAAGACCGGACCGGACCGGACCGACCATATTTGGTCTGGTCATCGGTCTCGGCTTTTAGGCATATTCGGTCTCGGTCTTGGTCGGCCCGGTCTGGTTCGAACCACAAACCGGCTATTTTGCCTTATTAGACCAGACCGACCGACGGACCGAGACCGGACCGGACCGATCACATACGGTCCGGTCCTTGGTCTCGGCTTTTGGATTAATTCGGTCTCAGTCTTGGTCGGTCCGGGACCGATGCTCACCCCTAGTCATATATATTAGTGTATAGCTAGAGCTGAGCATAATAGACAGCGGATTGAATCGAATCGAAAAACTGGACGTGACCGAACATATTTAGTCCGGTCTTTTGTCTAGTGTTTTTGGCCAAATTGATTTTGGTTCGATCAGGTTTTAATCGGTCTAGTCCGGTTTTCGAACCGTGATCACTAGATTGCCACTTGTAGTAGAAGTGGGTTATTTATACAACTCTAACTAGCATTATTATTATATAATTTGAAATTTATTGGGAATTTAAGTTTGTAATTAAATAGGAAAAAATAAATAAATAATGGGAATCTCCACGGAAAAAGTTGGCTTAAAATCAGCAAGCAAAGCATATGAAATAATCCATCTTTTCAGGTGGCTTTTCCTTGTCTCTCCAACATTTCAAATTACTCCCATGTGACCCATCAAATTTCATTTTTCACCCCAACATTTATAAAACTTACGAGTAATACGGAGTAGTAACTTCTCATGTATAATGAACGGATCAAGATCCTCTCAAGTTTAATATGAACATGATAGATCATGTTAGGGTTCATGTGTGTGAGATTTTGAATTGAAATAAAATAGAGGTCCCACTTTAGAAGGCCCACTTTTTTTTCCTCCTCACAAAAACCTTAACATGATCTATCATGTTCATATTCAACTTGAGAGGATCTTTATCCATAATGAACACAACAAAAAATTATGAGAATTGATACTTACACCACACATTTTGATGAATGCACCACAATTTATGTATTACAGTTTGTACCGTACAATACTGTAATGCACAAATTGTTATGCATGCATCAAAAGATGTTGTGTGAGTATCACCACCCCAAAAATCATTGTTTTGCTATCGGCAAACTTACAAAATTATAAGTAAAATTTGATTCTAACTGCTATTTTGTTTGCCAAAATACTCCTTTTTGGATACAATATATATTTAGTATCGGTTATAAGTTTTTTATAAACTGCATGTCATGTCAAAAGTTTCAAAATCTCCTTCAATGAGCAAGGTCATTTAGACATTTACACGTTATGATAAACATGATGTTGGTGCATATAATGTCAATAAATGGGATATTGATGATTTACCATGTGAGCTATATATATAGACGAGTACCCGCGCGTAGCGGCGGTGTCTAGTTTTTGCAAAATTATGACGACTTATAAGTTTCTTCAACCAACTGTATTTGTAGGTTAGAGAATTATTTTCGAATAATTATAATTCTGATGTGTGGTTGCATAACAATAGAAATATACAGTTTTTCAAAAAAAATATGTGGAGTCGATCTAAGTGTGGGAGTATATTTTCTAATAGGATTGTTTTAAGTTATTAAGATTTTAGTAATAATATATTCAAGCATTACAAAAAGGAACGGTATTATGTAGTTGACAATATTATATTATAGTTTAGGGGTATAGCCAACGTGTGTGACCGCCTTTCTTGTTTTGTCAGTAATTTAGGCAGTGATAACTACTTCATCATTTCTCACATAATTTTGTCAAATATGAAACCCAGTTCGACCCGGGTGGTTCAACCGTTTGAACTGTTCTGATAAAAAAATAGGTCGATTTAAACCGAGTCAACCCAACAGGTTGGTTCGAATACAGGTCAAATTAAACCGGGTTAACCCGCCGGGTTTGAAGCGTCCCGGGTCAACCCGGTTTTCGATGTGTATTACTGTAATAGTTTCCTTTTGAAATATATGTCTTCAACATTTCCACTTTTAGTTTCAACTTTTCACTTTTTACTTTTTTTGTTTTTCCTTTATATCTAAAATATATATAGCAGGGTATCCGCGCATTTCGGCGGCGGGTACCATGTGACGATTAACCGGAGAAATAGATCTCGATGAGATCTGATTCACCAGTTTGTATCGGTTTCAACGGGTCCTCTCTGGTTCGTTTTTGGATGGCTTTAATTGGTTAGCCAAACCGGTGGCGACACCGGTTCCCGGTTGAACACGTTGGTCCGGTCCGGTTTTCAAACTATATGTACCGTCAACTGGTTAGCTTGTATGAAGTTTTGTGTGTTTTATTAATTTGTATAATGTGTATAATAACACGTACTTTTATTTTAGTGTGTTTTAAAAATAACATTAATTAGTGTGTTTAATTATTTTATATTTTGGATTATGTTATAGTTTTTTTAAATTGTGCGTTACGAAAACTTTATTGTACTTTTTAGTAATGGGTATTTTAATTGGTTGCTTTTAATTTCCTATACGTGCTTTTAATTGATTGTACAATATGAATAAATTATTGTACTTTTAAGTAATGAAGTGTTTTAATAAGAGTATTAATTACATTATGCATTTCTCTCTCCATTGATCAATTTCAACAATTCAACATTTTCCCTTTTCAAGTTTGACTGTTTTTCCATTATATGTAGTATAGATTTATATGTATATGCTCTGTAGTATCTAATGGCTTAAGATATTTTGTGCCACCTTGATGACTGAACTTAAATTAAAAACGTAACATACACATTTTGATAATTATGATCATTTAAAGTTGTTAATACATGTTTATGGTGACATCAAAATCTTAAATGCTCGACCCTTACACAATAAAGTCTAAACTATTGAGCTTAGACAATTGAGACAAGTTGCACTAGTAAGTACTAGCTAGATTAGTAATAAGAGATTAAGATTACAAACAAAAAAAATTAATTAAAAAAAAAAAGTATAGGGATGTAAAATGATGATTTTATTGGTATATTGGCTAGTATGAAACTATCCAAAACCCAGGGTGGTATCATATAAAGTGAATAATCTACTAACGAAATGACAAAAATACCCATATTAAATGGTAAGTATTACAGAAAAATTCATTGTTGCTTACACATTTAGGACCACCGACGGGGAGGGTATATAAGTAATTTAAAAGGGAAGCAAAATGGGCAGAAGGCAACAAATTGAAATGACCAAAAAATCCCCATGGCTTTTTAAAAGGCAACTTTTTTCAAGCCTTTGACTTTGGATTTTCTGTTTGGGAAGACACTTTTAGTCAATTGTGACATTTTATGAAAGTGATGGTTTTTTATTTGAGTCTCTTTTTATTTTATTCACAATTGTGAATTTTCAATGATCGTAAAATTAAAGTAATACTTTGTTACTCCCTTCCTCTCAAATTATCTCTTAGATTATATGTTATTTTTATTTTATTTTTTTAATCATGATTTTTGACTTTTTAGCCGATTAATTAACTGAGTTTGAACCCACCGCCACAAATACTCAAACCAGGTAAAACCCTCTCTTTTCAGAATTTTGACGTGACCACTTAAAGTTATTTGCAGCTAGCAGAAATTATGTTCATTTTCATATTTCACAAAGTATCAAAAAAAAATTAGTCTCTTACAATATTAATAAATAAAATTTTATTCTCGCCCACTTAAAAGCATTTTTATTGATTGTAACTGAAAATGAACATTAATTTTGAAGCAACAAAAATAGCAAAATGAATTTATATTTTGCGACGAATGAATTAATTACTTTTTTTTGGATTTTTTATAAGCTACAAGTGTTCTTGCTACTGATAAGGGCTAGAGAATTCCAACGTGTTTACCTAAAGTTTTTATACTTGTAATGATAGTACATCAAACAATAATACAAAATAAGTAGTAACTGATTATTTTTCAAATGCACAAAATTCATTTTTTTTTTCACTAACTACACTTGTCATAAAATAGCATATGTATTTATTAAATCTTATATCATTAGTTGAAATACAAAATGTACATTTATTTTTAGACATCTCATAATATATATATAAGCACTTAGAGTGAAGGGTATCGTGGCGATTCTTGCTCGCCATTTCAACGTGGAGCCTTCGCCGGCGTTTGCCGCCCATCGCCACCATACCATGGTGGCTCGCCGTTTGTTGTTTCGCCACTCCCACTACATGGTAAAAGACAAAACATTTTTTCTATTAATTTGTTTCTTTTGTGTTTGTGTTTGTGTTTTTAAGTGAGTGGGTGGGGCTCAAGTGAAGAGGTTTGAGTTAGTTGTGAATGAGAGGTACTTTTAAGTGAATGTGTTGAAGTGATGTGACACATGTGAAGCCAAAAAAAAAAAAAAAAAAGTGGCTTAGCCATAATACCTTTCACTCTTATGATACGAAATACATTATTGTGGGGGTCATCTACTCATGCTACGTCTTGCGATATTGTGCATTGTGATAGTAAGATTATCTAAAAAACCAGAAAATACTATATAGTAAAAGAGTACCAATAAATTTTTTACGCCCAACCTCATCTTGTTTCATATAAAACTAAACGATAGTTTAGGTGCGTTTGGTATACCATCATGAATGACAATGGGTATGAGTTTGATAGTAGTGGTGGATCCCTCATCTATGAAAGATCCATACGTAGGTCTCTTGATATATATGGAGTATGGAATATATTCATTCATTACCATAGTGGTGGGCTCTCTTATCTTAAACAAACACCTTTAATCACTTTCATAGTGATAGTCTCATTCCCATAGTGGGCAACCAAACGCACCCTAAATTTCTACTATTTTCATACCTAACTTATATTACATAAGTTGATGAATTGACATAAAGTATCAACGTTGATTATAGTTTAATGTTAAACGTGACAAAATATGAGAAGAATAATACGAATTTAAGACTCTCTAGTCAAAACAAAACAATAATAAATTAGTTCGTATGGGATTTGATTGAATGCTTTTATGAGTTTATCAATTGTGACTTTTTTCTATTTAATAATTATAATTACAAGAACTTTAAGTGTCATTATTAGTACTCTTATTAACGTGGATAAAGTGTAAATCAATAATTCGCTTTATCATGCATGCTAATTATTAGAGCCGAATGCAAATATGATTTGCAAAGCACTATTGTTGTTAAGCACTAAATAAAAAAAGACTATTTTTCTCTTACTTTTTTTATGCTAATCATTTTAAAAAGACCATTAATAGTGTATAGAAAACCAAAAAGTATTTCTTTTATATTAAAGTAAAAATGAAAGTGTAGATATATGGATGGATGATGGGAGCACAAGAAATCCATGCATTTGTATGATGGAGAAATATGAGCTGGATGTTGACATAGGGCACTGAAGCAGGTGAGAGCTACCATTCATTAATTGTCATTGTTCATGTATCACTTTTCACTATCATTTTTATACTTTGTCTTTGTCATTTATATTTTGACATTGACCATGAAACTAACATGGATTTACTATTTAATGTAAATACAACCAACTCAGTTAGCAACTTTGAAGTCCTTAGGAGCTCTTGGGGGAGGGAGGTCTTGAGTTCAAATCCTGCTAGAGGTTTGAATGAGGGATTTTCCTTCAAGGTAGTCCTTTAATGAAGGGGTTGGGCCTGGTAACCCCAGGTTCGAATCTTGGAAAAGGCAAAGGTTTACTCCTATTAATTGTCGTGCCTTCGGGCGGATTAGTAGGGGGTTTTCCCCCCATCGGGTATTTGAAATAGGCATTTCCGCTTCGAAAGAGCTCTCTAGCGCGGACTCGGTTTAGACAACGTAGTCTAGACCTCCCGCTGTCGAACCGCGACACGAAGCACTTAATAAGAAATTCACCTTTCAAAAAAAAAAAAAAAAAAAAATTAATGTAAATGCTGCAACTACATGAGTTCAAATATTATTACTTTTTTTATTTTGAAATTATTGTTATCTTTTGATGTTATGATATTTCAAGTTAGTTGCACTTATTATTTTAGTCAATTAAAAGAGAGTTTTAGGTTTTTTTATTGTGTAGTTAAAAGAGAGTTTTAGTGAATGATTTGATGCTTGAACGTTTGAAGAGTGTTAGGCTAGCCACAACGGCTTCGGTGGAGCTCGGTTGAGGGCCTCGGTTGTGGCCGGTCGACCCATTGTGGGGAAGTAGGTCGTCGTCGGTTGGGGGGAGAGAAATATTGAATTCGGTTGCCTCCTCAATCGAGTGGTAAAGCCACAAAAATCCAAAAATTATGCCCGTTTGTTTAAAAAAAAAAAAATTAACTTTACCACTTTTACAACTTTATAAATATCAACCTCAAACACATTTTTAAACACACAATTTCAAACTTCTCATAAACACTTTCAAACACATTTTGATAATTATGTCTTACGAGATATTTTTTAATTCTTCGTCTTCCGACGAGGAAGAAGTTATGAGCGAGTTTATGGAGTTTACGCAGTATGCTTGGGAAAGATGTGGAACGAGCTTTCTGTGTGTTGAAGAAGAAGTGGAAAATGCTTAAAATTTCGGCTCGAGGGCTGCATAAAAAGGATCTCGAAAATATTGTGTATACATGCATCATATTACATAATATGATCATCAAACACAAGCAGCGGGCGATTTGTCCTACATGGTTTCCACAAGAGGGCCACCGTGATCATGATCCGGTAAGATCCCATGCAAAATCCTTAGTAGTTACTTCGGGAGTTAGCGGATCGATCAACTCATCTAAGCGTAAAATCGATTTGGTCGAACACATTTGGAGAACCGTGGAAATGCACGGGCAATCAAGAGATTGAAGGCGAATACGAAAGTGACGAAGACGTAACTGACGATGAAGAGTTTATGTGATGTTTTCAGTTTTTAATAAGTATTGTAACGTCTACGTTTTATTAGTTTAAGTTTTTAATTATTGTTGTAATGTTAAGTATTTTTATTAATGAAGTTTAATTTTGTTTTTAAAAATATTTAAATAAAAAAAAATGTCAGGTCACCACTGTGGCAACTAGGTCGTCGTCAGGTCGTCGGAGAGAGAATGCTAATGTGGCACAGACGAACTAGTTCGCCACTGTGTCTAGCTTTATAGTTTTAGTTTTTTTAAATTATGTGTTTTCTTTATAATGATAATAACTTGGGTGGTGTTATTGCCTTATTGGTATCCAGCAGTGCTTTCATTTTTAACTACTTTTTTCATAGTATAAAACAATATTTTATTCTTTTTTTCGTATTTTTTGTCTTTTAATACTTTTAACTTATCAAACCAAATAGACTACCATGCCAAGTTCCGGACAATCTCAACTTTTCCATAACCCATGTAAAATCATCATTGCCTTATTAATATCGATGGCATTAACATGATAAGCGCAGAATGCCAGCAAAAGTATCACTTCTCAACCTCGCAACAACACTGGTTACTGAATCAAGGCCAAAAATATCAGGCTCAGACATGGAACTAACCCGGAAAAAAAGGATACATCCGCATGGCTGCAAACCAAATAGGCTGCCATGCCAAGTTCCGGACAATCTCAACTTTTACTGGCCATAGTTATTACCAGAAACGAAGACCGACAATTGAAACCATTTCATCTGAATTTGCTTTAAGTAAAAATAATTAAATGAGGAGTAGTTTCATAAGCAAATAAGTGGGAATTGAAGTTAAGAACAACAGGAAGCTAAATAAAGCCTATAAATACATGGATCAGCATCACCACCACCATCACCACCAACCTCCTCC
>OU343223.1:3321251-3512463 GCA_910596185.1 Chrysanthemum makinoi | reverse complement strand
AAGTTAACGTGATGTTTTCTGTTCCTCATGAAAAATTTGGTTCAGCGGCATTCTCAAGAAGGTTAAGGTAATGTCTTCCGCTCTCCAATTTATAACAACTTATTTATTATTATTTTTTTGCGCGTACGCAGACGGCATAAAGCTTTCAGGGGAGTTTATGAGGGGTTTGCTATGATTAGAGTTAATAGAGAACCTGTGACTTATATGAATATAGGGCAAACTTTGGGTATTCCGGTTTTATGATACCTCATAGCTTATCTTTCTTCGCCGTCCTTATTCGTTCTATCACTTACTTACATAATTAAGTTGTTCATGGTTTATTGCAGGTTAATGTCTTGACACATGCCTATCGCTGAATTTCCTGGTAGTATAGTACAACATGTTGCGTTGGCAACTCAGAACGGAATGATGGTATACTCTTATGTCTATATGCTGATAACTGTTTTACATGCTATGTTTACGTTTATGCTGTCTTTGAAGGGTTTTGTGAATTCATAGTCTTTTAACAATTGACATGTATGTTTCTTTTTCTAGCATTTGTAACTGGACCCCAGATTCCGGAATAATATACACCGTCTGAAGAGTATGCGGTTGGTTACGGGCCTGCACACACTCACTTTCATATTGCTGGTATGTTTGGTCTTTTCCTTTTCCTGGTCTTTATTTCTGTTTTGGCATTCATGCTGATGCCCATTTTTGACAGTATGGTCTCTGCGCCAACGGGGTGGTAATCATAACAATGTACCTGTTGATAATGCTATGGACACGACGTCATCGAATGCCATTGCCGGTGAAGATGATTGTTTGCTTCAACGTGATGTGCCCCGAGGTCTAATCTGTTAATATTATCTCATTGTTTTGTATCTTCATGCATTTATCTTTGTCTCATATCCTGTCACCTTATTTTATAGTTGTAGCTACACGGTGCTCTGCGGGATACACTCACCCAATTATTGGTGGATCTGGACAACATGTAGCAGTGGCATGCCAGCAAACTTCAGCAACAATGTACGTATCGGATGCAGGTTTATGGCATGTGCCAGATCTAGCCACTGGTACACTGAACGAAACATCTTCAGGTATCAACACATTTTTACTATTTCAGAGTTATTGTATATGCTTACGTTGCCATTTTCTATACTCATACACTATCCGGTTTATGTTGATGCTTCAGATATAAATATCGAAAGAGAGAGAACACTACCTGTGTTGGTGGCTAGCACCTACGTAGCGCGACCGGATGCTGGAAGTATGTTATCTTGCAACTTTGTTCTTAATTGAGTTTCACTTTCCGTGAACTGCGTTTTTTTGTAGTCCCTTATACGGTTTATGTTTATGCTTCATGTTTTACCTTTTTTGGATGATTAAATGATAGAACATTGCTTTATTTGGGTTCAGGATACATTGGATGAAAAGGACGAGATTTTGCTTGATACAAATGGGCTAGGCGAGGATGGAACAACGGCTTTATGAGCTTACAACGTCAGCCATGGCGGGTGTGTGGTCCCGCTACTGTATTCGTAAACTTTTTAGACACGCGCGCAGGTTGCAACTCAGTCTCATTTGTTTTTGAAAGCATTAAGACGGATGGGCGTGCTACAGGAGTAGCTGTACAGGTAGTCACTTTAAGCTCTGTCTGAAGTTAGTTTAATGTATTTGCATAATTTACAGCTGATAATATCTGCTTATGTTCAGCTCTCATATTATATACATTCTTTTTAACTTTTTATATGTGACTTTCTTTTTGAGTTAAAGTTGTTATTTTTATGGTCCTTGATACGTTTTTTTGTTAAATGTGTTATCTTTATTGGTTTTTGTATATGTTATTTGTGTTAAAGTTTGTAACTTTTAATACAAATAACAAATAGATACTAAACAAATTAGCCTTTCTTAAAAATTACTATACTATTCTAACTCCTATGCGAGTACTGTTGCTATTAATTGTAAGAAAAACTTTCAATAGCAGAAGATATAGATGAAAGTTTACGTTATACTTACTTTAAACCATGCTCGATTGTCGTCTACCAAAAGACCTGCTAAAATCCGTATTTCATCTACTAACCAAATTTACCACACCTCATAACGTTGCATCGATATCTAAAACGAAACGTATTAATCTGAACTCAGAATTATGGTGGACAGTACTTCCTTACTATGATTTTAGGGTTTGTTACAGGCATTAACAAAGCGCCAGAAAATAATACAGGCAATTTATGTAGATATAGCGGGTTCAGATGCTCAGTTCCCCAACCAAAGTTAGTTACTTTTTATTATGTCGTTAGCTTTTTCGATTTTCTGTAATCCGTTGTACTTTAAAGTTCGCGCCAAAAGCCTATAACCTGTTACGAAAGGAGTGTTTGGACCTCCTTATTTTCATTGCTTTATGAGCGTCTTTGGTTCAGGGAAATCTCATAATATCACTTTTTTCCTGTTTACGAGGTTGCTTAGTTGAGCTTACGGCTTACTCATAAGCCATAAGTGGAAGATGATAAGCTCATAACAAAAAAATGAGCTAATAAGCTTTTTAAATTTCGAATAAGGCGTTAAGCCTGAAAAACTGAAACCTGTTACAAAAACACAAAAGCAATGTGTAATCCTCAATGAATTTTGCCGCAAACCCTTTTTATAACTTCTTTGTAATGTAAGTTCGCACAGGTGTAATGTTCCGAACAAATTTGTTATGGTTTTCAATTATTTGTTTATTAGATAATTAAATTAAGAGCGAATAAATTGATCCTAACCCATAATGACAGCACTCGGGTTATTTACTTGCAGGCTGATGTGTTGCTACCATTTGTACCATTTGCCACGGCTTCGTACCCGTGATCACAACTGCCCGTTTTGTGAGTTTGCAGCCATGACAGGCGCCCCTCTTTGAGGTCAGTTTCAGACACTGTTGCTAAGCAGGAGGTTCTAATCACGACTTGCTTACTTGATGCATATGCTTAAGAATCTCCGACATGATTTGGGTACAAATACTGGAGACCAAGGGCACTAGACTTATCAGAATTGGTGCTGCAACACCTAACAAGACTACAACTTTTCCAGCTCAATCTGTTGCGCCAAAGGGTGCACACATCTGTTGACAGGTGCTTGGTCCTTTTTTATTTCGTTCACTTGCTTTTTACTGTCATGAACATTGAGTGTCTTAGTATGAAAATTAGAAGCTACATAATGGGACGGGTTTTGAGATCAAAGGGCAGGTATATCGATAAATATATAAAATGCCCCGCCGCAACGCGGCGGCATCGTAGCAATCCTTGTTTAATTAATGTCGAGATGCACATGGTCTTTAATGCCTTCCTTGTAATTGTTTCGTTAGTGGTGGTAGGTCATGTTTCATTTATACTCAGGCTCATTATCAGTCCTAAATATATTTATTTTTTAGACATTTTCAAGTCATATGATTATGGCCCAATATAATAAACGTGTTAGATAATGAAAAGTGCTAGTCTTTATGGGCCTGTGTCAAAGATGGCATTGGGCCCATTGTGCGATTCTAGCCTTTTATGCAAACGTGGATAAAACGTGCTTGGTTTATTACATTTTTTTTCCCTTTTCATGAATACAAAGTTTTCGTTTTCAGGTGGATGTAGACCTTCACATCTGAATTGCTTCTATAAAGACCATTGGGAAAATAATATTTTTGATAAATGCGATACGATAAAATATTAAGCATGGGGTCTGAGTCTTGGCTCGTGCTCACTCCAGTTGGTGCGCCCCACTAGGCTAAGAGAGTTTCCTGAGCTATTCCTTGTGGGGTGGACAATGGCTGGTGCCAAAAGGCAACCGGTGCCAGAGTTTTCCCGCCAATCTACACCTTTTGTGGAAATATTAAGCATGTAATAGGTTGTTGTTTCAAATATTTTAATAGGTTTTTGCCAAAAAGATGCTAACGAAAATTATTATTTGGTACATTTGAGGATCAATTTCCGTCCATTGATTCAACGAGTAGCGGAACTTGAATATTGACCTTCAACTAGTAGCTATGCCAACCTTTCTGCTATCCTATTAATTAGCTGTTTTTGCAAAACATACAACAACAACAGTACCCAATCTCGTGTAAGTGAAGTATGAGGGAGGTTGCATGTAAACAAATTATATCCTTACTTTAAGGTAAACCCGATAATGAAAAAACTACTTTCATAAATATAGATTTAGTCCGATAAACATTTGGGGGCACAAGGGGCAGGTGCCCTTTTAGCGAAAAAAGTTGTAGTGTGATTTTTCGAACATATTTGGCATTTTTTTAAAATTTGCCCCCCCCCCCAAAATAAAAAAAAAGAACCAATTTATAGTGTACTTTTTAAAATTTATCAAAGTGTGCCCTCTCGACCAAGAATTTCTGGCTCCGCCCCCGTGTCTTACACGTCTGTCGTGCACGTGATAAATGCTTGATTCTTTTAGAAACCACAAGGAGTTATAGAGAAAAGTAAAAAAATAGTATAAAATCTTGCATCAAGTCCCTATCATGGTCATTTTTTAACCTAATTCTTTATATGGTCATGCACAATCACGCATTTCCACAACTCCACTAAAATTGCACCACTTATCCATTTACAAAGGCCCACATTAACTTCCACAATTGTTTAACAGGCGGTTACTCGACTGGCGGCTGCACAACCGACGGCTGATTTGACTGATACTTTATTGGAAAGGTAACAAAAAACAAAGAATATCTAAAACCTAAGATGTTTGTTACCTTTCCATTAAAGTATCAGTCAAATCAGCCGTCGGTTGCGCAATTGTGAATGTTAATGTGAGCCTTTGTAAATGGACATGCGGCGCAATTTTTGTGGAGTTGCGGAGATGCGTGATTGCGCTTGACCATTTAAAGAGTTAGATTGGAAAATGACCATGATGGGAACTTGATGCAAAATTTTGTACTATTTATGTACTTTTCTCGGAGTTATAATACAATTACCATTAAAAAAAAAAAAAAAAAAAAAAAAGGAGCAAAAGGTACACATTTGCTACTTCGTCCACATTCCTTTCTTCTTCCTCTTCACTTAATAATTTGAATAAAAGAAAATAGTAACAACCAAAAAAGTAAGACAAAAAGATGTTGTTTGGAAAGAAAGCATGCATCTGGTTAAAGGATGCAGTAAGAAGAGAGTTGAAGAATGTTCTTAGCTTCCATCCAACTCTGAAGCAATCTCTCTGCCACATTTCACCTTTCTTCTTCAAATGGATTTCTTCAAATATCTTCCAAATAAAAAGTAAGTAATTTCTTTAACCCATACATTAAAGTTAAATCTTTTTGCTTAGCATTGTAGTAATTATTATGCCATTTAGCCTTTTCTGGAACCCCTTGAATATTTATGCAAAAATGTTGTGCTAGTGTATATATATTGATTAAAGTAAGTTTTTTTTTTCATTGTTGATGTTTTTGCATGGTGTTAGTTATTTACTTAGAAAACTGAAATTTTTATCCTAATTTGTTGTATATGCAATGTGTGTTTTTGTGGACTTTAGATATTTCAAATTTGAGTAATGTTCTTGTTTTCGAATGAGGGGGTGCTTGGCTGTGCATTTAGATAGATTGTTGCGATTATAAGTGGGTGTGTAACAAATCTGGTTCTAGTCGTGATAATCACTAATTAGTAATCACGGAGTTTTGGTTTCATTTGTGATAAACAGGAAGATTAAGGACCTTTTCAAAGAAACCAAGAAAGGTAGATGGCTACATTTGGGGATATTGGGCTAGCAGCCGCGATTAATATCCTTACAGCTCTCATTTTCTTACTCGCTTTTGCTTTTCTTCGGCTTCAACCTATAAACGATAGAGTATACTTTCCAAAATGGTATATCATGGGCCAAAGGACAAGTCCTACTGACTCCGGTGCATTTGTTAGAAAGTTTGTCAATCTGGATTGTCGGTCATATTTGAAGTTTCTCAATTGGGTGCCTGATGCGCTGAAAATGTCACAATCCGAGCTCATTGAACATGCTGGTTTGGATTCGGCTGTGTATTTGAGGATTTACTTGCTAGGGTACGCTCGTTCATTCATTCTGTCTAAAGTATTTTAAATACAATTTCCTGATCACCTAAACAATCTTGTTTCTTTTATTTGACTTGTATGCAGGTTAAAAATATTCTTTCCCATATTTTTGATAACATGGGCTGTTTTGATCCCGGTTAATTTTACAAACGACACTCTCGAGCTCTCTAAAGATACTTATAGCGAAATTGATAAGCTTTCTATATCAAACATTCCACACGGGTCTCCCAGGCACGTAAATCTTACCATTTCATTCATTTCGGTTAATGTTATATGCTTCTTATGTATGTAAAAATTTGATTTCAGGTTATGGGCTCATGTTGCAGTGGCATACGTTGTTACGATTTGGACATGCTTTATGTTAAAGAAGGAGTATGAGACAGTTGCAAATATGCGATTTTATTTTCTTCAATCAGAAAATCATCGCCCTGATCAATTTACAGTAAGTTAATATATTAATAATCGTTATATATAATGTTTCCTAAGATAAGATTATGATTGATACATAAAGCAAAAATGATATTTTACAGGTTCTTGTCAAGAACATCCCACCAGATGCTCATGAGTCGGTTAGTGACATTGTTCAGAACTTCTTTTTAGTGAACCATCACGATAATTATCTCACTCATCAGGTACATATACACGCACATATATTAAGTTAACTAGTACACACTACACAGTAGTGTTGATATTTTGCTAACTAAACTGCTTAATAATTATTTGCAGGTAGTATGTAACGCAAACAAACTTGCAAAGCTCGTGAAGAAGAGACAAAAGAAACAAAACTGGCTCGACTACTACCAGATTAAATACTCAAAGAATCCGTCAAAACGACCTTTGATGAAAGTATGTTCTTTTATATTTAGTTTTTTTGACGCTTTCAGTTTTGTTTTCTTGTATAGAAATGCTAACACGATTGCTTTACTTATTCTTTGATGATTAGACCGGTTTTTGGGGACTTTGGGGAAAGAAAGTAGATGCCATTGAGCATCATGAAGCCGAAATCGAGAAACTTACAAATGAAGTAATCATCTATCCTTCATCTTTTGTCATTCTTAAAGGGTATTTTAGACATTTGACAAATAGTCATAAGGGATGAATATCATGAAGGATTAGTGTTTTTTTTTCCATGAGTTGTGTATTAGTGATAGGATTTTATTAATGAAGTTTACTTCTACATTTTAGATAGCCGAGGAGAGAAAAAATGTGTTGAATGACCCGAAAGCCATTTTGCCAGCTGCATTCGTCTCCTTCAAAACCCGTTGGGGAGCCGCTGTTTGTGCTCAGACACAACAAGTTAGAAACCCGACATTATGGTTAACTGAATGGGCTCCCGAGCCACGTGACGTGTACTGGAAAAACCTCGCTATTCCTTACGTCTCACTGACTATTCGGAAGGTTATAATGGGTATCGCCTTCTTTTTTCTCACATTCTTTTACATGGTCCCCATTGCATTTGTGCAGTCACTTGCAAACATTGAAGGTATCCAAAAGGCTGTACCATTCCTTAAGCCGATAATCAATATGTAAGATCTTCTTGCGTTGTAACCACATAGACCATTTATGTAATTTAATTTATTGTTTGCTCAAAATGTAATTTAATTTTGATGAAAATTTTCGTGTGCAGAAAACTGATCAAGTCATTTATCCAAGGCTTTCTACCCGGGATTGTGTTGAAGCTATTCCTCAAGCTGCTACCAAAACTCTTGATGATGATGTCAAAATTCGAAGGATTTATAAGTATATCGAGACTTGAGAGGAGATCTGCTTCTAGATACTATCTTTTCAAATTCGTGAATGTGTTTCTTGGTAGTATTATCGCTGGGGCTGCATTCGAACAGCTCAATACATTTCTTAATCAGCCCGCAAATAAGTAAGTTAACTAATTAGTCTGCACCCGTACTATGATTAATTTTGATTCTGTTTTGCATTTATGCTTTTCAGGATTCCTGAAACGGTTGGCATAGCGATACCCATGAAAGCAACGTTCTTCATAACATATATAATGGTTGACGGGTGGAGTGGTACCGCAGGAGAGATTTTGCGGTTAAAGAGGCTGATAATTTATCACTTAAAGAATATTTTCCTAGTTAAGACCGAAAGGGATCGGGAACGGGCTATGTATCCTGGAAGCATCGGTTTCAACACTAAAGAACCTCAAATACAGTTTTATTATCTTATTGGCCTTGTTTATGCTGTGGTGACACCGCTCCTAATTCCGTTTATTTTAGTTTTCTTTGCGCTAGCATTCGTGATCTATCGTCACCAGGTGAAAGACCCATAATAATGTTGAATTTTCATTAGAGTAAATTGCGAGTACTTATATGATCTATGTGATTTTCTCAAAGTTATGAACTTGGTCCCTAGTTATAGAATCTGTTTGTGTTGGAATGCAGATAATTAACGTATACAACCCGAAATATGAAAGCCGAGCTGCATTTTGGCCAGATGTTCACGGACGTGTAATCACAGCATTGATTGTATCTCAAGTAGTTTTGATGGGTTTATTGAGTACAAAGCACGCGGTTGCTTCCACTCCTGTTCTCCTTGCACTCCCAATACTAACTATCGGGTTCAATATCTACTGTAAAGGCCGGTTTGAACCCGCGTTTACTAAATATCCACTACAGGTACGCATGAATATGTTAAAAGGTCAAATGATATGGTTTCAACTTTCAAGTTTCAACATTTTTATTTGTTTCATTTTTGTTTGGTTTTTTAGGAGGCAAGGAATAAAGACACTCTTGATCTAGTTAGGGAGCCAATGCCGAACCTAAAAGGCTACCTTCAGAATGCTTACATACATCCAGTTTTCAAAGACGACGGTTCTGATGATCACTACGATGATGGGACAGTGATCGTACCCACCAAAAGACAGTCACGTCGGAACACACCCGAGCCTAGCAAGACAAGTGGTGGTTCGGTGTCATCGATCCCTGAGGTCATAGAAGAAAAGCATAAGCCATGATTGAGCTTCTATATAAAGGTTGCAAGGCCGGAGAGGAATGTAAACATCGATCTTATGCACATGTGCAAACATCAAACACAGGATATTCGTTTTAAACTCCATTGATAATGATGTTAGGCAAATCAATGATGTGTAGAAATCTAACAAACTAAAGTCTAGCAGAACGAGAACTGTTGCAATATAGACTATGACACAACAACAACATCCGGTAAAGGTTCCGGAAAGCAATATACTATATGTATGGAATTATTTGTAGAAAAAAAGGGGTTGTTCTATAGAGTAAAAAAGCTAACTTTTCATCTGAAAGCAGAATTTCATGAATCACAGTTGTAGATCAAAGACATAAACTTTGGCATTAAATATTATTACAAGAAAGTTCAGGAAACAAAATAACTCAAACGAAAAGTTAAATAACACATTAGAAATCGAACCTATTGAGGAAACCAATTTAGCTTGCAATCAAGGTCACCAGTGAGTGTGTCAAGAACGCTTTTCGTTAGAGCTTCCCAGTTTCCATTATTAGGATTTTTCAATTGCACATCTATTAGATCAGTCGTATTCCCTTCCATCATCTTCCTTATCACTAGGTTAGAGGACCTTATGTAACTTGGACGGCAAATCAAGAAAAATGCATCAAAGAATCGTGATTGCTCCCACACGTGTTCATCTAGACGCGTTTCAAGAGAAAGTTGAACGTTAGTAACCGGAAATGAGGTTGAGGCCCATCTTCTAAGATTGTCAACATCAATGTCCAAAGGCACTACTGAATCAAGGCTTTCATGTCTTAAGTTGATCTCAAACTTGTTTGATAGATTGAGTGTTTCCCTCATCTTGAAAAAGAAGGAATGATCCATAGGTTCCCACGAACTGTAAGTAAGGTTGATTTGCTCGGGAACAATGGCTGGAAACATGAGAGGAGGAATATTACCTGTACATGTGAAAGTAAGTAATCTTGGAGCATGAACTTGTACATTGCCCGGCAAGCGTTGAGTTACGTCTAAGGTCAACCACTTGAGCGAAACACTAGTTATAACCAGGTCTTCGATCTCCCGCCAATACCCAATTGCAAGGGTCAAAGTCTCGAGCCAAGGAAATTTTGATTTGACTGTGTCAAAAAATGACCTGTCTATAATCACACCGTTAATATGTAACTGTGTCACACTTGATAACGAATCCATTTGAAACGGCATAGACGCCCTCCAACCATCAAGCATGTGGCAAAGAAAGGAACGGAGACTTGGCACATTATTGATCTCCCAAGAATCGAAATATTCATTTGAAAAAATATCCAATTCCCGAAGACGAAGATGGTTTTTGACCTTAACATTCTTGAGGCCCTCGCAATCATAAAGTCTTATCTTCTCGAGCAAGGTACAAGTAGACAACAATTTTTGAAACACATCTTGAGTTATAATGACAGATTCAAAGTCCATTACACGTAGAGACGCCACGCAGTTGATGACAGGATTCGTACAAATCCGGAGTCGAATACCGTTTTGATAATTATATGTGTATTTTACATGGATCGAACTAAGGTTTTGACTAGAGAATAACTCATTTGGCAATGTAAGCGAATCATCAATGAAAACACTTATATTAAGCGAAAGGTCTTTGAGACAACTTTTGGAAACTACAAGTCTTATCCAATTTTGGGCATCCTCTAGGTTGTCTTCGATAAGTCTTACTTGGAGATGAAAAGATTCGATAGGTATGTTGTCTTTGTGGTACCTTTCCAAAGTATTATGAATTAGCTTCATGTACTTTGTTTCGTTTTCGTAGGTCGAAAACAGCTTATCGGGTTCAGGAGGGATTAATTTAAGGTTAGGGATGGTATACCAAGCGCGTAGCCATGACTTAGACAAGATGCAAGTGCTTGCGGCATCTTTAGAAGGCAACAACGATTGTATACCATGAATCAACTCCACAGGAAGAAGAACATCTTCATGGGTGTCACTAACTCTACTTCTTTTCGACATATCCCCACCCCAAATCGACTCCTATAAACACTCCCGAAACCCTAATAATTTAACTAAATATAAGGAGAAGAAGATTCAAAGATAATAAAAAGTTATATTACCTTGACATCGATCGCCATACGTCGTATGTTTTGTAGGATTTTTTTGATTTTGAGATTTTGCTTTTATAGAGGAACCACCGACCCCTAGCCTTTTTTCTTAAAAAAGCCACCGACCTGGGCTTTTTAGTGATGTTACGGGCAAAAAGAGCTACCACGTCTGCAAAACCCTCTATGACACCAGAAATGCTAGGGTTCCTCGTCCGTAACCCGAAGACGATTTCGTCTTGCCAATGTCGATTCGGGATTTTTTCACTTGTGCTTGTCTTTCAAAAAGCTCTAAGCGCTCATGTGTTTAAAGTCCAAACTCGTCGCTGTTTTAAACAATATTTGCACCCTCGCCATAAAATCTTTATCGTTCTCCCCACTCATAACAAGTGTTTCATTCATTAAGGAATTCCACTTGGTAACCTCTCGATTCAATGTAATCCACTTTTCAGTCAACATGTTCCTGGTACTAATAGTGAAGTTGCCTTTCTCGGCTTCCGTATCGTATACGTCGAGAAGTTTACATCAAAACGTATCCTTTTGTTGATCCGCACCCATCTTTGGATCATCGGATATTTGAATGAAATCCGCCAAAAGCAACTCCTCGGCTTGGCTCCACAAATTTCGAGCACGGGTTCCACGTTCGGCTTGCGGCTCTTTGGTTTTTTCCCCCTGTTCTTCATCTTTGTTCTTTTCGACGTCGGTGTCGGGACCGTCTCTTCTTTGTCTTCGTCTCGTAGGTGGAACGATTGTTGGTCGGAATTTGGTTGGGAAGCGGTGGCTTGGATTGGTTGTTGTTGAGAAAATTGAGCATATTGCATTTGTTGTTGCATTTTTAATTGACTAAATAACATTTGTTCCTCGGGAGTGGCATATGGGTTTGGGAGGTTGGAATAGTAAGGCATTCGGGGGTATGGATTCGAAGACAAGAGCGGATTGTTGGTCGGATTCGAAGATGAGCCCGTGAGTGTAAAGTACGAAAATAATAAGGAGGTATTTATAAGATTTTTTAGGGTAAAAATTGAATTTTTTGGGGTATTAAATACAAAAAAACAGCCATATACACATTTTATAGTGTTCGGGTTAAAAAAAATAATAAATATATATATTTTTAACTGCGATGGCTGGTCACCATGGCGCGAGCACCAATGGTGCCAGCCATGGTACGATGCGCCATTGCATTCCGTCAGCTAGTAGAACGGCGCGAGCTTAACAGTCGCCCGTACCCCTTGCTCTAAGAGTTGTTGGAGCACCATAATTAATTTCTAAATCAATGATAATTGAACACGTTATATTTGGTGAGCAAAATGAGATTCTTGTGCACCTTAAGAGTTGTTAATAACGAGGTTTTGAGCCCGCGCGTTGCAGCGGGTGTTTTCGTAGGTTTAGAGTTCAAATATCATTGCCAACCTTCATCGTGCCTATTCATAATTGACTATAAGAAACGAAGTATACAATCGAGGAATCGCATGTTTATAACGGCAAGCGTGGAACATATCCAGCACAGAATTTTGATGGCAATCCCTACAGTTAAATATTCCGCATAGACATGTACAATATGCATGTGGGAGGATCACCCTACCAAAGAAGATATTGCTAAATTTTCCTCCTTTTTTTCACGTCATTATTATTATCCTTTAACTTTCCACTTCTTCAGTTACTCCAACAATGGAATATACCGTTATGGAAGAAAGATCAGAGCTCATGGTATCACCTAAACACACCAAACCTATTAACCCGACCCGAAAGCTTTCCACATTCCTTAAATCCTCTACTAATTTCAAGGATAATAATGTCAAACCCTTCAATGTCAGCCGTTCATATGACCCCAATTTTTTTTTAAGTTTCTTTTAATGGATTTAGAACCCCTTAAAAAGGTTGGAAATATTGGGTTAATAGTATGTGTTTACTTCACAAATCCACGTGGCAAAAAGCAGGAATATATAACACTGTTTTAAACTCATCTTATGAAATCATTAAATATGTATAACTTGCGCAGCACAGAATAATAGTATCTTCATATGCAAACACGGCATAATTTTTGTTTTAGTTTGACACAAAACAACACAATGTTTTCACGCAAATTCCTGTACCTAGAAAGGCATAAACAGCCCTGCTAATTATTGCACCAAACACATGCCTAACTGTAACTTTCCAGCCCACCAAACGGAACAACATTTGGAAAAAGCACATCCGGAATGATATGCAAAACAGCCACCACATGTGAATGGTGCTAGTGATAACATTTTGGAAAAAACAACATTTGGAAAAGAAAAAAAAAACAATACAATCTGGCTGCAGAAATTTCTGCAGCTGCAAAGTCATAACACTGGAAGGATACTTCCTGCAACAATGTGCAGCCCAAAAAACTGTCGACAAACCTGCCCACGACAGGCAATATTACCAATGGTTGATCGAGTTCACAATAAGCAAATTAGCACTACAACAGTTATTGCACCAAACACATACTTTTATTCAAAGGTATTTAAGCACTGAGCAACGACCAACACACATCATATCTGAGTAAGGGCTATTTTTTTGGCCTTTTTCTTTTGACCCATCTTTGGCAAATGGCTTCACAGCTATCTCTTTAGAAAAATAAGCATTGGGAAGGGCAAGCACCTTGATCCTGGATTCAAAAGTCTCCTTTGCAATTTGCTTTGCAGTTTTGTCCATGGTGGCATCAGTTATTTCGGCAAGCTGCTTTGCAGTTTTAACCCTCCTAACATCTTCTTTTTGGGATCCTGAGCCGCAATAACCAGGCGGAATGTAGCTCGTTCTTGACATAGGAAGGTCATCGGCTTCTGAGGTTGATTCAGTGCTTGAATTGTGCATGGTCCCTGCACATAAAAAAATTGGAAAAGTCAGCATATGTGGTAATGGCATGTCTTTTTGATATCAAGATCCTGATAAAAAAGAAAAAAAAAAACTTTTTCGCTGCTACAATCCATGCTGTTGTTTCTTTTAGCCTATTGTTTGGTGAATCAATGTTTATTGGAGGTGTTTCTTATAGCTGGAATTTTAAATGAAAATATGTTGTATGAGTGGAACATGTGCAGGTAAGGGTGTTATCGGGTCGGGTTATCGGGTTTGTCGGGTCGGGTTGTGTCGGGTTATGATTTTTTAAAAAGTCACCCGCAACCCGACCCGATAAGTAATCGGGTTATCGGGTTTGGGTGGTATCGGGTCGGGTCAGGTTGCCGGGTTATCGGGTGATGGAATACCAATTACAGCAGCAACCTGTTACATGTGTGAAAGGTATTAACAACTTACAGCAGCAACCTGTCACAACATAATCTAACAACTTACTAACAACATCATGTTTGACGCACTATGTATTTATAAAGATATTTAATTACAAATTATCTAATGGTTTGACGCACTATGTATTTATAAAGATATTTACAACATCTAAAGTGTGTATATCATGGATACACTATGAGGTATCCCTTAATCAAAATCCTGGATGTGTGCAGGTGTTCCACAGCTCAACCGGACTGTAAAAAACTAAATATATAAAAACTAATATATAAAAACCAAACGTGTGTGTAACTTAAAGTAAGTCATTGGGCCTATAAAAACTAATATATAAAAAATGGAAAATTGATTATCGGGTCTAATCGGGTTGACCCGATAACCCGATAACATTATTTTTTAACCCTAACCCGACCCGATAACATTATCGGGTTATCAGGTTCGGGTCAAAACAACCCGACAAGATTTTTGACCCGATTAGACCCGAACCGATAAGGCCTTATCGGGTTCGGGTTCGGGTTTGGGTCGGGTCAACCCGACCCTACTGACACCCCTATGTGCAGGCAATGTGTAAGTCTTAAAAGCTGCATACTAGATTAAAGTAGTCAATATATAGGCTGTTCATGTCACCAAAGCAGAGAACATAGATTTTATATTTCAGTTTTTTGTGTCAGCACATTTTGACACTGGAATATGCATAGATGTGCAGCCTATGGCTGAAGAAAAAAACAGTGAACCATAGTTTTTTATTTCACTAAAAACAACAGCTGGCACATGTGAGTGGTGGTAGTGATTACCTTAATTGCAATGTCAGCAATGTTGGCCTTTCCTAGATGAGTTCCACTTGCTGTATAAAGCTGCGACAAAAAGAAACCAAAACCTGAAGGCAAATTCAGAAATCTAAATCAGATTTTACAACCATAATGGTTTTACTTAGAGGCCACAAATATAACTGTAACATCAATATTAAGATGGGTGTATAAACCTGTAAGCACTGTGCGTATTTGTTAATCCCGCAAACTGCAACAGTCCTTATTTTAACGTATGTCTGGCCTCCATGCTTTTGTCCATTTTAAGTTTTAAATTGATGCCACTCAGTCGTCAAGCGAGGGCGAGAAACTGGGATAGAGTCAATCCTGTGCTGCCACATAAACACCGCCATTCTTAGAAGCTGATTTTAGGTAACTGGCCGATAAAAATGAAGTATTAAGTAGTATGCAATAAAGAGCAAACCTTATTCTCGATGCAGTAGAGCATATGCCGTTCGTCATCAAAAAATTTCATGAATTTTGGTTATAGCCATATAGCAAAAGGAAGTATAAAACTGCTTCTAGTGATTAATGATAGCAGCGTCAGCAGGTTATAGGTAAAAGGGACTCACCGTAGTACTCAACTGGAAATGCAAGAAGCTTAGAGCTTCCTGCCGTCTTATTTTTTACAATGCGACCCAGAGTTGTTAACCGGAAAGTAGGCTTTCCATTGCATAGGAAGATCAGCGCCTCCTGAGTTTGAATGGCTGCTTGAAACGCAGGCGATTTCTGCACATAGAATGAAAAAATAAAAGTTAGGATGCGTGCTTTGGATATAAAGATTGAAATGAAAAAGAGCAACCTTTTTCATTGCTGGAATTCATGTTGCTATTTCTTTTAGATTATTGTGTGGTCAGCCAATGTTTGGTGGAAAATGTTAGATTAGTGGTTGGTTCATGAAGTGTTTAAAGATGCCTTTAGCTTACCTTAAGTTCTGTGCTTGATTGTTTGGGAATATTTCATTGGAATGATAAGTAATGATATATTGTACCAGTTTGGTTACACTAAGTTACTGCTACAGTTTTTTTATCTCCCTATATAAGGTGTGTTTTTTGTGGCTTCACATAGCTACCTTTGCACCTTATGAGTTTTTTTAAAAATATGTTAAGAAAATGGCTTACACCCCAAACTTGAATCAACTCAAAGAAGCATTTGGCTCTAATGAAGTCCACAATGCCTTTAAGTTCCTGTTTTTACAGGAGCAAGGTGAAAATGAGGGGTTCATCATGCTGCTTGGAGAGAAATGCGATGATGTTCGTCGTCGACTTGGGAGTAGGACTGAGTTGTTGGAGGAGGGGCGCTGGTTGAGTGGTAATGATGATGCTGCGAGTGACGTTGTTGAATGCTTGGAGGAGGCACAGGACATGGACCACCAGATTCTTGCTGCACTGATTCAGGTCCTTGATCTGGCTAGGGAATCGCGCATCGAGAAAAGGCGCCATGTGTTTACAATGGAGATGTATGATTAGGGTAGCATCCTTTCTGTGTCTGTGATGGCTTGTTTCATGGTCTTTATGTTTTATGGTATGGTGTTATGTTTTAGATTAACAGGGTGTTGTTAATCTTTGGTGGTATGGTTGTAACTTATGCTGAATATGAATAAAAGTTACGTTTGTTTGTGCTTCAGCAATTTTGTAGGTGCGTGTTTTCTTATGTGGTGGGGAAAAGCACTGATATGACTGAGTCAATTGTGTTTTATTTGGAAAAGTTATGCATGTTTGTGGTTTAATAATTTTGTTGATGCATATGTAATAGAGAAAAGCAATGATATAGTTGGGTGACTTGTGTTTTATTTGGACATGTGTTTAGGGTTTACTGATTGGATTTAACATGAATATGTGTTATCAATTAACAAAATAATTCTT
This sequence comes from Chrysanthemum makinoi, assembly GCA_910596185.1. Taxonomy (NCBI): domain Eukaryota; kingdom Viridiplantae; phylum Streptophyta; class Magnoliopsida; order Asterales; family Asteraceae; genus Chrysanthemum; species Chrysanthemum makinoi. The sequence continues at coordinate 3,495,502 of OU343223.1, read as the reverse complement.
AACCTGTGCATGTGTATCATAGTTGAGCACTAAAAGCATTGAACATCTTTAAAATTTCAGAAAATGGTCAATTCTTTAAATAAAGGTTGAGTGGAAAAACAAAGCATAACAAAATTTGATGGCTGTTGGTCATAAATAAAGACCGAAAAGAGGCATTATAACACAATCATTGACCGTGGTCATTGGTATGAACACATCTTGAAGACAGATTACTCACCTCAGCAGTGAAATACCTTGCTATGTGATAAGGCGTAGCATGTGTAAAAGGCATCCCTATGTGAGCATCTTCAATTAGCTGAAAAAATCTTAGTAGCCTCAGGTTTAGAGCCAATGTGAGCCGCCTTGATTGATGAGTAGTCATTGCCATTCATACGACGACAGATAGCGCCTTTCTAGATTAAAAAACAACACAATCAGGCAAAAAATATTGCAACAAACTTAACACATGCTCATAAGAGAATCACACAGTGATATACAGCTAACAATTATCAGTTTTGCAAATTATAAGATAATGGTATACATGATAGGCGACTTACTATGCTAAACAGGTGATCCAATACATATTTCTGAGAACGACATTATTCTTTCTGTTTTCACCATCTTCCTCTAACAAAAAAGGGAGCATAAACTGTCACCCATATCACGCAATATATATCGATATGTGAAACCTGTGATGTAACGGCACATATCAAGTTATCAACCGACCAACTGTAGGTTGTTTGTCCACTTGCAATGTAGGTTTGTTGATTGAATGGCATGCCAGATCTAGGATGATTTATAAATTTGACAAACGATCCTAATATTTGACGGGCCATTCAATAAACAAAGCTGGATTGCAGGCAAAGAAACCATCTTAACTTGTTTGAGCGTTGTGCATTTAAGCTATATCAGTTTTTATTCCCTGGCCACAACGGTTTAATTTTGTAACCTCTATGTTTTTAGTTTTCACCATTCTGTTTTTTTTTTTTTTTTTTTTTTTTTGGGCTCGCTATTTTATATGCAAAAATTTATTTTTTTGTTAATCTGTTTTTCTGCTATTCTTGTTTTTTTTTCCCAAAATATGTAATTCCTTCTTTTTCGCAGTTCATATATGAAAAAACGGTAGGCATGGCAAAAGATGCCTGATCGATGGCTGTTTATAAGGAATCAAAAGTCATAATCACTTGTTACTGCATTTGCAGGCTATATAGTGGCAGTCAAATCAAATGTGTAATAAGGCATGTGCTATTACATTATAGCAATAATAACTAACCCATAATTTGCGCTTTAAAAGACACACATAGCATCCCAAAAACACACACAAAAGAAGATCTGGCCCAAACCTCAAATAAAAAAAAGGTGAAGGAAAAAATAAATATGAACACACCTATGCCTTTTTGCGAAGACGTTGTTGCTGCCGCTGGCTCTAGCTTTGTGAAGGATATGATGGCTGTTCAATTTGGAAGAGAGGTGAGCACAACCACGGTGGATAAAGCAGAACTGCTGAAAAAGGTTCAGGACATCAGGGCTCATGTAGCAGAGCGGGAATATGTGATTGGAGAGTTGGAACTCTTGTATCAGTTTGATTCTTCTATGCAGAATATCTCCGAGCTCAAGAAGTTGCAATTCGAAGATTTAAGCAAAGCTGCAGAGTTGCTGGACAATGTGACGAAGAAGCAAAAGCGAGCACAGGAACTTTTGTCATTTATCGAGAATTTGAAGGGGATAGTGTACTAATATCCTTAGTGGGCTATGGTCGCAGTGCAATCCGCAACCTGTTATAATAACTTCACTGTTAATGTATGAGCAACAAAGTTAAATCTTAAAACTTTTAAAATTATGCCATCTAAGCTTGCAGCTTAAATGTAAAGCGCAGAAGAATGCAAAGGAAAATACCAAACATAATATATAGTATACTCATACTTTATCTGCGCCACGTTGCTGGGATAAACTTACCAGCTACCTATACCCGTTCTTTTCTAAGTTTGCTATAGGCACCCGCCATCATGCACAGTTCAGCATGTCCTAGTTTAAAAAATAGTATGAGAGAATCGTTTATCGACGCTATAGCGCTGTACAAAAAACAAAAGACATTAACGGACTTTACATTGGTGGACACCGGGTGCTGCAGACTGATGGTGGACACTTCCGTAGGTGATCATGCCAGAGGTGTGCCATTACCCTGCACTTATATGTACCAGTTAAGATGGTCTTTCACATTTTCCTTATCATGTTCATGAGCAAGGTTGGCTGCATCAAAGGAAAAAAAAACATGAGAAAAACATGTAAAAAAACACAACTGTTTGGAAAATCATTGTAAATTCAGGTAGGAAGAATTACCCATCGTCGCAAAGACTCCACTGATATGATCACCTTTGGCTGAATCTATGTGAGTCATTGTAATCTACACGTGGCGGTTGTCAACAACAAGCAGAAAAAACGGCCCGATATTAGCATTCATATGTTTGCACAACAAACATCACAATAGGTATAAGCATATCGAGAGCGAGGAAAAAACTAAAAAATAAAGAGCCAACCTTTTAGAATAACCAGATATGCAGCGCAGGGTAACTAACTTTGTTGCCATCTGTTTTTGCGGGCCATATTTTTTCCAAGGATGGCACGAAGACGTGGTATCATATATAAGCTCTCATGTCCCAGGAAAAAAAAACCTTACAGCATGAAGATGTGCTTTGGTAATTTGAAAGTTGTATGTAAAAAACAAACAGGCCAGTCAAATTTTAGAAACTGAATTTGAAATGAGAAGAGCAACAGTAACTTTCCATTGTCGCAGCACTCATCGATCGTCCAATAATGGCTTTTCTACCAGACCTATGCGGCAGAGGTTAGAAAACCTGCAACAATACACGTATGGGTGCTTGAGGAAGTGTGACCGTAATAAGAAACCCAAAAATTAGGATGCACAATTATACATTAAAAAACACTGTAATGGTTATTGTGAAGTGCAAGGACACACCTCAGTTGTGAAAAAATGAATGTTCAGTTTTGAAAGGTAAGACGAAATACTGCATAACCAAAGTTGATACACTCGTAGTACGATATGGTAGGAAAGTTGGCATAATCTCTGGAAAAGTGCTTTTCAAAGAACAACACGCCACTTAATTTATTATGTCTTTTAAAAAATGTGTACTGACATGCCATGAGTTTAAAGCGAGTACGTTTATTATACCTTTTAATATCTATATAGCCTCAGGCCTGCGAATCTGGTGGCGGCATCAGAGAGTCAGTATGGCTGTAACGACAATTTGGATTACGGTGCCTTGCCAAAACATGGGACTCTATCAAGTGCACTCACGAAACACACAAATGCAGGAAACTATCATCATCGGCATACTTGAGGCACATCGAAAAAAATACGTCGCCTCTTTTAGCCGTCCTTTCGAGTGGAAGGCCATCTTGTTAACCCACCCGTTCCATTCATCCCTACTCACATCCCTCTGTTTCATCTTAGAAAGTATGATTACCAGCGTTATTACCTTACAATACACTCATAGATGTCACAACATGAAGAACATTTGATCGCAGCGGCATCAGCAGCCTGTCATGGCTGCAACCGCAATGTGGATATGGGCGCCACGCTAACAGAGAGGGAGTGCTAAAGCACACTAATGAAGCAGATCAGCGCACAAACCCATCATAACTGCTTCATTAATCTCATAACACGCTACACATCACTTGTATATCATATACTTTTACATTTGTTGGGTTTGCTTTTTCAGCCACGTGTGAGAATTTTGGTGGACATACGGCTCAGATGGGCGAATATTAAAGCAAAGAGGATACACCCGCCATGGCTGCAACAATGACCTGTCACCCTGCCAAGATACGGGGCATCTCACATTTACCGAATAAAGCCCAATTCATCACAGCCTAAAAAAAGGAATGCAACCGTCAGCCATTCGCCATTGCACGAATGACAAAACTGTAACCACAGAAACCAACATTCATGGGAGCGTTATCTGCATCTGCACTCTGCAAGAATGAAATGGAAGTTTAAGAAAATCATGTTTAACAAACGCGAGTGCAAAAGAGCAGCTGGCAGAAACAAAAGCGCGGAACATAATTTCCATTATGCTCATACCTTTTAGATCCAACCAGGTATACTTCCAAAAAATTATTCGACTGATAAGGTTTTAAAATGTACCTTTTTGATGGGTCATTTAAGCCCTTATTTGATCACTTTTGTATCCGTTATTACTTAATATCGTTCCTTTTCACTTTTTAGGTCTCTTGAAGGCAAATTGCTGTAATGGCACTTATTTGGACGAAAAGGCGCGAATATCCGAAGAAAATGGCCAAAGTCAAGAATCGAGACACTCAAAGCTGGCGAAGGACAAGGTGCGGCGTCCACAGCTTATCTGCGACGCCGTCGGAGGATTTTGTGATGGGACGAAGCCAAAACTCTTATTTTCAAGTGACGACGTCAAGTTATAAAAGAGTAGGCCGTCACAACTTCAGGCGGCCTAGATTTGATCGAGGCGTCGAAGCTAGGAGGGCGGCGTCCACAAGCACAAGGTGACGCGTCGCAAGTCTAACGTGGCCAAGACGAAACCCTAATGACGGCGATCCGGCGGCGTCACAAAACATAAGGTGACGCCGTCGCATATGTAATCTTATATATAGAATCCGGATTTTTCAGTATTAGTGTGTAGTCTTTTGGAGTAAAAACCTAAACCGAACCAAGGCTGTCTTGTACAGTATTTAGGGTTCCAAACCCAATCTTACATCAAGATAAGTGCTTTACTTCATTAATACAATTATGTCTTTGATTATTTGTGTGTATGGTTTCATGTTCTCCATGTCCGGCTAATTTACTTGTGTGTTTGCTTAGGGAATATGAAACTTAATTATTGAATATTGATTGGTTGTCTCTTATCTTAGTTGTTAATGATCTAGTAATGCGATAGGTCATTCGTTGTGTACTTAATGCTTGATTAATCTTTGTGAACCTTAGGTTATAGCACCTTGAGCGGTTGTAAGCTAAACTATCCAAAGAGGCCTTAGAGTTAGAGTTTATGATCCCTAGTGGTATTTTGTAGACGAGACCCTTTGGTAACTTTAAAGAGTTAGGGATAACGCATACCACAACTTTAGACACACAACGCAATTAAGAATAAGGGCGTGACAATTCAACCACCAATAGGAGATAATTAAGGAGTAGTAAAACCTAAGTAAACACATCTTTAAACTATCATACGAGCACACAATAATTAGACATAGACTACATACACCTTAGATTAGATAATTAGATAAGTAGAGTAATCGGTAGCAATACCAACCCCCAAATCCAAACCCTGAGATTCGTACCTTTCCATTTCCTAAAAACATAAAAAGATAAAAATAATCTTCCTCAACCCCAACCTTAGCGTAGTAACTTCTCACTAGCATTCCTATTCCCCTAGAGAGCGATATCAATACCCGTGGCTTACCCTAATACTACACTACAATGATTAGGTTCCTTTGCCTAGGGTGTTATAAAACTTGCTCGAAGAAAGGAAGTTCCTTTGACCCGACGGACGCGTGTAGCGTTATCAAGTTTTTGGCGGCTGCCGGTGAATAGAATAGCCGGTTAGTAGTCCACCTCGTTTAGGTTTCTTTGCTTGATTCCTATCAAGTAAATTTTTCTCATTTTTTAGCCTTCTCGTAGTCTATCCCCTTCTTCGTGACCTTTGTTCGTAACCCCATCACTTTTCATCATGGAAGGTGATAACCACCCACCATTCATCAATCCACCACCAATTGACCCGCCAAGAGCCCGTACTATTGGTGAATACTGAGACCAAGCCACCTAGGCTATAGGAACACCATTGAGCTTCCCGACCAAGACCAAACTACTGACCTGCGATCCGACACCATCCGGTTGGTGCAAAACGGATGTGCATTCCATGGACTTCGCTCCGAAGATCCAAATCAACATCTAAGGGATTTCCTTAAAATTGTCGATTCCATCAACCTTGATGCTACTACCGAGGAGACCAGCGCTGCGTCTCTTCCAATTTTCTCTCTGAGACCAAGCTAGTAATTGGCTTGGCGACTTCCCGGCTCCATCTCAAGTTGGGATGATCTCACCTCTCGCTTCCTTGCTCAATTTTTCCCACCGGGGAGAACCAATAAGCTTAGGAATGACATCTTGATGTTCCAACAACGTCAAGATGAATCTCTCTACGAATCATGGACTCGATTGAAGGACTTACTTCATAAAGTCCCTCATCATGGCATTGATCTCTGGTTCCAAGTCCAACTCTTCTATGATCATGTCAGTATCTCCCTCCAACAAACCATTGATTATGCCGTCGGTGGAAGGCTAAGTAACCTCAATCTTTGAGGCATCTTTGGGAGGTTATTGAGGACCTAGCTCAATATGAAGAGGAAGGTTGGGACATTCCAGTTGTCCAAGAGAGCGGGTCAACTTCGAGCACAAGCAATTAAGAGTATGGAGGCCCAAGTGAAGGCGTTAATGGAAGTGTCCACTCATGCTGATAAGCATGTGAATCGGATCAAGAAATTTTTGCTCCCAAGAAAGTTTCGGCAAGATGAATTCGAGGACATAATGTTGACATTTGTCCACAAGAAAGAAAAGGAAATAAAAGCCGAAGCTCAAATGCGAAAACTCATGACACTTTCTTGGGCCTAGTCGACAACTTCATGATGGAAATCCGTGAAGAAATCGCAAAAGAACAATATACCTAAAAAGGTAGAAAGCGGTATATGCGATACGGAAAAGCGTTGGGATGACACCCATACCCTCTCCAATTCCGATAGCGGTGAAACCCCCAAGGAATCACATGCTTGTTGTCATAACCTCTCTCTTAGTCCTAGGGAAGTTCCTAATTTTGATGAACCGGAGCCTCAACCAAAAACCTTACCCAATTTTACGTCTTTAGATGTGAATCTTGAAATTGAATTAGGCCCCAATCCACCCATCAAAATAGATAGTCCAGGTAGTTGCTTGATAAAGGTGGTAGACTCTAGGCCATGGAGAGTGGAAGCTAATATAGGAGTAACCCATGACCTTACAGACTTATATCACCCATTCATGGTTGATAACAAGAAACATTATGGGTTTAAACCGGGTTTATTAGGTCAAGATGGATACTTAACTAAGAATCTTTTGAAGTTGATAGAAGATGATCCATTTTTAGGAAAGAGATTTGATTCACCCGCTACACCAATAGACTTAGGTAAGGTTATAATGAATGGAGCACACTCCTTTGAGCATATAAATCACCCATCACCCTCTCCTCACGTAGCAAATTTCCACTCTAAGGGTGTGTATCGCTACTATCACCCGCACTTAAACTTAAGTGTAGGGAAAACCTCCCCTTTATCCGTTAAATAAGGGTAGAGTCAAGCTCGTGACTCGAACAAAAACAAGCGCTTCTTGGGAGGCAACCCATGTGTATTTGTTTTTCATTTTTAATTGTGTGTCGTATATCTTTTATTGATTGTTTATTCTCATGTTTAAATTTGTAAAAATGCTTTATTTTGTTTTTAACCTCGTCTTAATTGCATATAAAGGTATTTTACATAAGGGATAAGTGTAGGGAGGATTACGCACGTTTTCAAAAGAAATGTAAACATGAGAATAGCAATTCATTAAAAGATATATATGTGTGTTTGTTCGTGTCAAATGCTTGTATCGAGTCATAATGGATGTTTTGCAGAAATTTTTCAAGATTCTAAAGATGTAAATTTTTGAAATTTTTGAGAAAAATCAGAACCGAGTTTTTGTCGAGGATAACTTTGGCCGGCGTCAGTCGCAACTGGACGTCGAGGAAGGAGTAAAAACAACGATTACTTTTTCTCGTTTTAGGCTACTTATAAAATTTTGGAATTTTCCAGGTCTTAATTTTCCAAAAATTCTGTAAACATCCATTCCACAAGCATTATATCCTAGTTTAGTAGATTCCTATATATATTATTACGCCGATTTTACGCTTGAAGGTTTAGTTTGTTTTCTTTGAATGTGCAGGTTTTATTTATCAAGAAGAAGAAACAAAAGATTGGAAGGAGCTTATCACGCATACATTTTTCTTGGAAAGGATTTAACCACTACTTCACACGGATCTTACCGAGCTAATCGGGGAGTACTAGTTTCTTTCGTTTTTAATTACCTTCCATTATCATAACTTTGATACTTTCGGGGAACATTGGGGACAATGTTCAGTTTAAGTGTAAGGAGGGAAAATAAAACGGGAACTTTGAAACTATGCTTATCCTTGATTATTTGCTTTGTCCAATTGCAATTGCGTAATAAACGATGAGAAAATGTCGGTTAGGGTAATTTTGGCACCAAATTTTTAATTTTTCATAACATATAGGAGTGGGCCATTAGTCTTAACAAAAGCGTCTCATGGATAGGAAGTTATATGACTAGCACAAAAACCCTTTACCACCTAAATTCCACCCAAAATGTGAGGATCACCCTTAGATTAGTAGGAATTAAAGCATTCATCTTTAATGCTTAGAGTGTGAACCGGTAGTATATTAGATTATAGAACTTGTTTTGTGATACATCCCGAAAAAATTGGGTATGGTTTTTGGTTGATGCTCCGGTTCATCAAAATTAGGAACTTCCCTAGGACTAAGTGAGAGGTCATGACAACAAGCATCTAAACCTACATTCTCTAGTGGCGTTTGGTCCAAAGGTTCTATATCAATCGGGGTTCCTATAGTCTCTTCTACTTCTTCCGAGTAAGTTATAGGCGATGTGTGTTCTTCAAGTGATGGTAGGGCTTGTGGGCTTGGAGTTTCCACCTCATTCTCCATTATATCTAGATCTCCTAAATGTTCATCATGTGTTTTAGTATGATCTAACCCAAATACACTCCTAAGTATCTCAAATCCTTCTTTAGCCATTTCAAATTCTTGGTCCGATTCATAAGAATCATTCTCAAAAATTTGATCACTATGTTCTATTTGCCTAAAGGATTTCTCACGCGTTTCATATGTAGTATTATGGTAAGCCACGTGTATTGATATCGTTCTCTAGGGGAATCGGAATGCTAGTGAGAAATTACTACGCTAAGGTTGGGGTTGAGGAAGATTATTTTTTAGCTTTTTTATGTTTTTTTTAGAAAATGGAAAGGTACGAATCTCGAGGTTTGGATTTGGGGGTTGGTATTTCTACCGATTACTCTACTATTATCTAATCTAATTAACTAAGCTAGGGGTAGTCTATGTTTATTGTTGTGTGCTCGTATGATGATTAAAAATGTGTTTACTTAGGTTTTATTACTCCCTAGTTATCTCCTATTGATGGTTGAATTGTCACGTCCTTATTCTTAATGCGTTGTGTTTCTAAGGTCGTAAGGTATGCGTTTATACCTAACTCTTTGAAGCTACCAAAGGTTAATAACTACAAAGGTTAATGACTACGAAATCTCTAGGATTCATAAACTTAACACTAAGGCATTCTTTGGATGTTTAGCCTACAATTCCACTAGTAACTATATGCTAAGGTTCAACAAAGATTAATCAAGCATTAATAACACAACGAATGACCTATCGTAATACTAAGTCAATTACAATTAAGATAAGAGACAACCAACCAATATTCAATAACTAGGTTTTATATTACCTAAGCAAACACACAAGTAAATTAGCCGGACATGGAGAACATACAAGCATACACACAAACAATTAAAGACATGATTGAATCAATGAAGTAAAACACTTATCTTGATGTAAAATAGGGTATGGAACCCTAAAATACTGTACAAGACAGCCTTGGTTCGGTTTAAGTTTTTACTCCACAAAACTATCTCTCTAAAACTGAAAAATTCAGATTCTATATATATTGTTACAAACTGCGACGGCGTCACTCTTTAAATGTGACGCCGTCGGGTCGCCATCATTAGGGTTTCGTCTTGGCCACGTTAATATTGTGGCGTCACCTTATGCTGTGGCAGGTAAGCCTTGATCTCGGCGCCGTGCGGATCAAATCTAGGGCGAGCTGCGACACCTACTCTTTTAAAACCCGATGCGTCACTTGTAAAATAGCAATTTGCTCTCGGAGCCGTCACAAAACATGTCACGACGGCGTCACAATTAAGCCGTGACGCCGTCCCCTTCAGTTTCAGCAGTTTGAGTGTCTCGATTCTTGACTTTGGCCATTTTCTTTGTATATTCGCTCCTTTTCGTCCGAATAAGTGTCATTCTAGCAATTTGCCTTCAAGAGACCTAAAAAGTGAAAAGGAACGAAATTAAGTAGTAACGGATACAAAAGTGATCAATTAAAGGCTTAAATGACCCCTCAAAAGTGTACCTTTTAAATCCTTATCAGCGCACGACATTAGACTAATTGGTGAAAGAGAATATTTTGGATACAAATTAGTAAACTATTAGTGTATTTGGAACGTATCGTTAATTTTTTTTTAGGAAATATGTTAAAAGGTCAACTAATATGGTTTCAAGTATTACTATCAGTTAAACTTGTTTTTTTTTTGGTTGTGTTTTTAGTCAGCAATGAATAAAGACACTCTTGATCTAGTTAGGAACCGAGGCCGAACCTAGAAGGCTACCTTCAGAATGTTTGCATACATCCGGTTCTCAATGAAGACGGTTCTGATGATCATTACGATATAATTTGGATTCATATATATTTTTAAAAGTACACAGTAATGATTTAATTTAACACAATTAACCCGTAATTAACGCGAGCAAAATGGTTATAAATTCAAGTCGCACAATGAAGGGCGTTATAGCTCTATTTTGCTATTAGAAAAAACAAAACTCCGTGCATCACACATGCCATAGTGAATTGAGAAAGCTACAACTATGCTGGCTAGAGTCGCTTGAGGCCCTGCTGAGATCTCGATTATGTTGTTGGATTGTTGATGGAATGTTTATTGTGTATCTATATTAGTCTCGCATAGCAAATAAACTCTTTCAGGTCCACTAGTGAATTTATATTTAAACCTATGAACTCACCAGCGTTAGCTGACCTTTTAGCATGTTTTCTCAGATATTTGAGTTGGTGTTTGGAGTACTTGTTCTATGGAGGCTTGGCAAAGAGGCATGGTTGAAAGATCAAAAATTAAATTCTGATAATATTATGTGGACCTATTTTATAATCTATGTTGAGCCTATATTTGAATATTTTGGAATAAATGTAACAAGATAATTAACTATGCGATTGGTTGAAAACTATTTATTATTATCTTGTTTTTCTATACTTGTACGATGTATCAATCCAGTAACGCCTCGAAAGCATTTTTAAGTCTTCCGCTGTACCGAGATTTGGGGGTGTTACAACCCATTTGTAAACATTTGTAACATTCCTGATTAGGGTGATAACCACACAGGTATGCGGGGACAGCGACAACTTCTTTGCCGCATTGCGTATTAGCTAATCTGGTTGTTGACGCTATGGCTGGTCAATTGACAATGTGAACAGATATTGCTTTGAGGATGAGACATGGAGATTTTGAAGAGATGCTGACACTGCTGTAATGAAAGAGACGATAAAAATGAAGGATGGTGGATTAGGGTTTTTAAAGAGAAAATTCTAAGATAATAAAAAGTTATATTACCTTGAAATCAATCGCTGTTCGTTGTATGTTTTGTGGGATTTTTGTTTTAGATTTTGGCTTTTATAGAGGAACCACCGACCCTGGCCTTTTTTCTTATAAAACACCGACCTGGGCTTTTTGGTGTTGTTACGGGCTATATTATGTTATCTTTTCATCATAGTTTTTTTGTTGAAGTCCGAAAAGATACACAAGTAATCCATTGCTTACGACTTTGAGGGTGTTACAAAGCCATAGCCTGATACCATTTGAAACCCAGAAAGATACACGCGTAATCCTTCAAGTAAGTTTGAGCTAGGTAATACTTATATTATAAGCTCACCTTGAAGCTTATATTATAAGTCGAGCAACATTTTTGGCCAGATGTTCACGAACGTGTGGTCATAGCATTAATTATATCTCACGTACTTTTGATGGATTTTTTAGTTCAAAGCACGCGGTTGCTTCCACTCTTGTTCTCCATGCACTCCCAATTCTCCCAATTCTCACTATCGGTCGGGTTCATATCAGCTGTAAAGGCTGGTTTGAACCCGCATTACTAGATATCCTTTACATGTACGTAGGAAATAGTGTGATTTGGATAAATGATCGTATTTATTAATGTATTTTCTTATAAGGCCGTATCTGAGATTTTGTCCATTTTGGTGTGCACGCAACATTTTTTGCGTGCCAACTTTTGAAGAAAAAAATTTCCATCATCCTAGAGCACCATAATTTATTAATAAACGAATGATAATTGGACACCTTATATTGGTGAACAAAATGAGATTCTTGTGCACCATAATTAATTATAAGGAATGATAGACTCACAAAAGAATCCACAAAATAAGTTTTCGGAGTGTGATTGGTATATTTTGCTATATAATTTCTCTATTCTCTTTGATTAAGTCAATCACATATTGACAACTCATTTTGTGGATGTTTTTTTGTGGTTTATCATTCCTCATTAATAAGAGTTGATGGAGCACCATAATTAATTTCTAGATCAATGATAATTGAACACCTTATATTTGGTGAGCAAAATGTGATTGTTGCGTGCCATAATTTATAATAGTTGTTGGAAATGAGCATTGAAATCGGTAGTTGAGGTATAGTCAAAAGACATGAATGGATGGGGAGTATGGTCAAAGACATAAATGTGCATTTATTATTTGGTGCGTAAGCATCATTTATTGCTTATCGAAATTAATTTTTTGTGTTAATATAAGATGTGTATTAATCTGGACCGTTGAAAACTAAATGGTGCACAAACACCATTATTTGCGTACGACATTGGACTAATTGGTGAAAGAGAATATTTTGCGTATGAATTAGTAAACTATTAGTGTATTTGAAACGTGTCATTTGAAACGTGTCAGTAATTGTTCTTAGGATATATGTTAAAAGGTCAACTAAAATGATTTCAAGTATTATCGATTAAACTTGTTTTTTTGTGTTGTGTTTTTAGGAAGCAATGAATAAAGACACTCTTGATCTAGTTAGGAACCGAGGCCGAACCTAAAAAGCTACCTTCAGAATGCTTACATACATCCGGTTCTCAAGGATGACGGTTCTGATGATCATTACGATATAATTTCGATTCACGTATATTTTCAAAAGTACAAAATAACGATTTAATTTAACACAATTTACCGGTCATTAAAGCGACCAAAATGGTTATGAGTTCAAATCGCACAATGAAGGACGTTATAGCTCTATTTTGCTATTAGAAAAAACAAAACCCGTGCATCACACATGCCATATTATCTAGTATCTCAGTGAAACGATGTTAGAGTGTTAATAATATGTTTTAATGAGACATCTTGATAGAAACCAATCAATCTTCCAAAATAAATAGTTAATTGAGTTAAAAAATCTCGCCTAGTATGGTTCCGTTTTGGGTAGTAAAATGAATTACCTGTCCCGCGATGAATACTTAAAATCTTCCAATTAACTAAACCGAACTGCCCCGTGAACACCCCTAGTAAAAATATATGCGTTGTCCAAAGATAAAAGGGTAAATATGTTCTTTTGTCGAAAGATTACCAAAACAACCCTAAGGAAATGAATAGAGTGCATATATATATGTTTGAATAGTGATCAAAGATTCAACTTATTAGTTGCTTCTATTGACACTAATTAATAATTTCTTACTCGAAGCTACTATGTTGTCTCGAGTTGCTCATCTATTTCTAAGATTAGTTTTGGGAATTACAATTTCAAGTCTTGAAATTTCTTTTTCAAGCTGTATCACTTAAGTTTTTTGGGTCTGAAGCTCATCGTGACATTGGCACTTCTGATTAGCATTTTTTTTTACTTTTAAACTTTGAGGACAATATTTTGCATCATATTCATCTGGATATATCTAAGAACAAAGAGAAAATAAACGCTAACCGTTGTTTATTACAAGGAAAAGAAACGCCACAACATCCACAAAGTCCACAACAGGTGCAATACTTCAAATACTCGTATATTTTTAACTCACACAACTAGCACAACATCATGTACAAGTAACTAGTAGTTAACCTACAACATAGTGTCACTCATGAGGTATTAATAATATCATTTTAACCTGATTTCGAAAAACGAAACCTTAGGTCATAACATTAAGATCATTGTGCCCCCTTCGTTTACCAACAACCATACATCTCCAATAACATATGCTGGTCGCCATCCTTTGCTGGTCACCAAACTCAAGAGATCCGAACCAACACACCACCGAAGTGAGTGTCACAAAACCGGCATGACTACCGGCATTACAATCTAAATTATCATATATATAAGGATGACTTGCCACTCAACCCAATCTCTACGACTCCAAACACCCACCGAATCGTTAAAATCCAAAACCACCTTCTTCTATCATCAAATCAAATCCAGATCGAAATCAAATCAAATTAAAATCAGATCGAAATCTTATGGCATCAGTAACACCGAGGCGTCGTCGGAGAGGTGGAATTAAATTGCTTACGCGCAAAGAAAAACAGGTTAACCGAGTTTCTTAATTTATCACAAGTTGTTATTATTTGTTAACAGTTTCTTTGAAATTCATTATAAGATTAAGCACAAAAAACAGGTATAAGATTAAACTATTACATAAGACGAAACCAAATAAGCTCATAAGCTCACATATAAGCTTAAACAAACACTATTAATAAAAGTTGAACTATGTTTTGACACATTAGCTACTCAACAAGCAAAGACAAAAAAGAACAAACTACTATTGAGACTATGAAACTTATACAATGAACAAAAACATGAGTGTTAAAAAAAAAGAAAAAATAAAAAGAAAGAAACCTCACACATCTACATATGATATACTTGCTCTTTCATTTATTTATTGAACAACAACCCAGCACTATATAATTTCATAAACAAATCAATGATGAACCCTTATACCTCCTCATAGATCTAAACAAGAAACATGTTCTATATTTTTACTTCATTCAAACACAAAATAAGTATGCATGCAAAAGCTAGCACCTAACAAACAAAAATGACTTAACATTTCATGCCGTTGTATATAAATTAATGACTTAGTTTGATGTTTTGTTTCAGTAATTAATCATATATCTATAATTTATTTGTAGAATATAAATTAATTACTGGAACAAAACATCAAACTAACGCCTAAAATAACAGATCTACCAAAAAACCACACGCCTTGAAATATCTACTTGAACAAACATCATAAGAAACGATAACTTAAACAAAAAACAACAAAAACATTAACTAGCAGCTACCTAAAAATAAAGTAGGAAAAATATAAAAAGAGAAGCATGCATGCATGCAAACCTTTACAAACTTCCGATAGAATTGAAGGTGAGTGTTTTGTGTAGTGTTTTTGAGGTATCATTGATGAATAAGTGTAAACTTTATAGACAAAATGAGAAGAAGGCAATTAGTATGCAACTTTAAACCCTCACCAACCAATACACATAGTAAATGCGGTCAGAAAGTAGAAGAGATAGTGTGCACGCTACGTACTTCAAAATGATAAATATTGATACGTAGTAAAAACCATTTAACTTTATCATTTTGTTATTAAAAAAGGTAAATACTACGGAGTATGAAACTAGTACTTTTGTTAACATATGCCTGTCATATTGTTCTCGAGGTGTTGAGACATGCATATCGCACCTTTTCCATTTTTTAAGTTTGACCTATGGAGGCATCAAGGATTTGTTGCATAACTTACAGATTTACATATGTGGATCCGTCACCCTGTGGCCATGCAATAATTCAATACATGTATAACATACAGATTTACACGATCATAGCGTCGTTTATAGAGAGAAATGTGAATTTATCTGCTAGGTTTGTTTATGAGGATGATTTGTACCACATACATTTTCTCTCATGTGGACATGCATATAGACATAGATCGATCACTAGCATTTTTTTGGGACGTTTTTTAGACATTTACTATATAAATAATCTTCTTCGGTGCAAGATCTACTGTTTTTGCAGCAAAACAAAGACGCGGATCGAGCTTTTGATCCTAATGTCATTTATAATAAGACTTGAAAGTTCAAGAAATTTAGTATCTTTGCTATTTCCATGAAATGTTGTATCTCCGAGCTTGGTAATGATCGAGCTTTGCACGTTGAACTTAAAAAAAGCTCGTGCTCGGCTCTTTTTCGACACTTGAGCTCAGCTTGAGATGGTCTCGGTCTAAATATTTATTCATGTAAAATAATATACGAGAATGTGTTAAAGTTGGTGTTTAAGAGTCCTTTTAGACTTGACAATCTACTAGACATTAATATAGTTGTTTAAGATAGTGTTTTGTTTAGATCACAATCAGTGTATGTAAATAGTTATGTAATTTTGGGTTTAGTTCTTATTCTTGTTTTTTTACAATTTGCATATACATAGATGAACATCAATAGTAAATCATATAGACACCTTGCAGATCACAGTTAACTGTGATATATGACACAATATTTGACTTTAGTCGAGCAAACTTGATGTGCATGATACGATAACAAATTCTGAAGGAGTTTCTTTTCAATTAGAGGGTGTTTGACAACTACGCAACCGTGTCTTAAAACGGACTTTTGGGTTTGGTGATCGAATGGTGCACCATGGACAAGTCCCGTGGCCATATACGATGACTTAGATAGCGCGGGTAATCATTGTCGACTTGCCGCAACATAGCGCGGGTACCATACTGCTACGTAACTTATAACTAGCATAACGAAGCGCATATTCTAAAATTGAGCATAAATACTTTATAGATTTAAATTGTTATCCATGAGTTCATGTCCAGTTATAACTAATATACCAAAGCGGATTATAGAAATCTTGTTAAAAAGTTAAAGAGTTAATATGAATTCTCAGTATTTTGTCATTTTACATTTATGTTGAAGTCCGAAAAGACACACAAGTAAAATCCATTGCTTACGACTTTGAGGGTGTTACCAAGCCATAGCCTGATACCACTTGGAACCCGGAAAGATACCCGAGTTATCCTTCTAGTAGATTTGAGCTAGCTAACACTTATAATAAGCTCACCTTGAAGCTTATATTATAAGTCGAGCGGCATTTTTGGCCAAATGTTCACGAACGTGTGGTCACAACATTGATTATATCTCAGGTATTTTTGATGGGTTTTTTTTAGTACAAAGCATGCGGTTGCTTCCATTCCAATTCTCATTGCGCTCCCAATTCTCACTATCGGCCGGGTTCCATATCTACTGTAAGGGCCGGTTTGAACCCGCATTTACTAGATATCCATTACGGGTACGTAGGAAATAATGTGATTTGGATAAATGGGATTCTTGCGCACCATAATTAATAAGAGTTGTTGGAAATGAATATTAAAATCGGTAGTTGAGGTATAGTCAAAAGACATAATGAATGGATGGGGAGTATGGCCAAAGTCATAAAGGTGCATTTATTATTTGGTGCGCAAGTATCATTTTTTTGCTCAGTAGGAATTAATTTTTTGTGTACAATGTAAGATGTGTATTAATTTGGACCTTTGAAAAATAAATATTGCGCAAACACCATTATTTGCGCATGACATTGGACTAATTAGTGAAAGAGAATATTTTGGGTATGAATTAGTAAACTATTGGTGTATTTGGAATGTATCGGTAATTGTTTTTATGATATATGCTAAAAGGTCAACTAATATGGTTTCAAGTATTATGTTGAACTTTTTTTTGTGTGTGTTGTGTTTTTAGGAAGCAATGAATAAAGACACTCTTGATCTAGTTAGGGAACTGAGGCCGAACCTAAAAGGCTACCTTGAGAATGCTTACATACATCCGGTTCTCAAGGATGACGGTTCTGATGATCATTACGATCTAATTTGGATTCATATAAATGTTTAATAGTACAAAGTAACGATTTAATTTAGCACAATCAACCAGTAATCAACGTGACTAAAATGGTTATGAGTTCAAGTTGCACAATAAAGGACGTTATAGCTCCATTTTGCCATATTATCTAGTATATCTTAGTGAAACCATGTTAGAGTGTTAATAATATGTTTTAATGAGATATCTTGATAGACACCAGTCAATCTTCTACAAAAAATAGTCAAGACGTATAATTAGTTGATGTCAACACTCATCTTAAACTTAAATAAGCTACTGTTTATTTGAGGCTTTTTGTTACAATATAAGTTGCTAGTGTCAATAACAAGTACTCAATCCGTAAGTCCGTAACTAATAAATATAAAACACATACTGTGGCACTATCATATTGCGTAAGGACATGTCAGTGGATGATGAGCTTCCCCACAGGCATAACATTCGACGTTCTTACATTCTTCACCCGTATGACCACGTTTGCCACACCAAGAACAACGTAGTCTACAGCGATAAGCGATATGCCCCACCTTGTTACACACCTTGCATTTTACATTTGGCTCTGGAACATTATCGTGGGGACAATAGCTACCTATATGATGACCCTTTTGTAAACATTTGTAACATTCTTGATTAGGGTGATAACCACGCAGGTGTGCGGGGACAGCGACACTGCCGCTCACATTGCCCTGGCTAGTACTAGTACAGCTGTTGATGCTATGGCCAGTTGTTTTACAACGTGAACAGTAATTGTTTTGAGGATGAGACATGCATGGAGATTTTGAAGAAAGTATTTAGTTGATAAAGAGATGTTGGCACTAGTCTATGTAAAGGGATGATAACAGATTAAAAGGGATGGTGGATTAGGGTTTTTAAAGAGAAAAATGATGATATGGTCGTTCAAAAATTGGTCAAAGTGGCAGAAAAACACGTTCTAAGAGCATATGCAATGGGGAGTTTTTGCAAAAGCTTTTCAAAAGCTTTTTACCATTGTAGTGAAAGACTTTTCATTTGGTTTGAAAGAAAGACTTGGCACTAGCCAAGCGTTTGAAGCAAAAGCTTGTTACTTACTAGAATTCTTAATAAATGTTTCAAGACAAAATAGGTTAGCATTTATTGCCATAAATGCACCAAGTCATTGAAAGACTTGATGCAATGCGGATGCTCTAACATAGTTCAAAAGTTGGTCAAAGTGACTTCATTACAAAAGTACGATCGACTTGAGTTGGCATGCAGATAATGCAAAGCATAAAATACAAAAATACGATTTTAACCCGATTTCGAAATATATGTTTAACTCACACAACATCATGTAGTTAACCTAGCTACAGCACCATTCGATCATGAGATATTAATAATCTCATTTTAACCTGATTTCTAAACATGAAACCTTAGGTCATAGAAATAAAGATCAGTAATCGATAACAATTCCGTCTCAAAATAACTGTTCAGTTTGACTTTTTGATGTTTTTTTTGTTCAACTTTGACATTAAATAATTTTATGTGTGTTATATAATTTTTTATGCAAAATATATGAATATTTTAATTTTAAATGTGTTTTAATTGATATAATTTTCATCTAATATTATATAAAATAAATAAAAATATTTAAGGTTAAAGTTGAAAAAAAACTTCAAAAAATTAAACTCTAGCACTTGTTTTGGAACGGATGGAGTAGTTAATATATGATATTTGTGCCCAATCACTTATGCCAACAACCATACATCTCCAATCACTTATGCCACAATCAACAATTTTCATGTATGGAAGGAAAAGATAAAAATGAAAAAAATCGAAGATCGAGAAGAAAAGAAAAAGAGTAGCAAATCAAGCAAAAATCTACAAATGTACAATAAACATGAATGAGGAAAGTTCTTTACAGAACACAAATTATCAAAAGATCAAACCATTTGATCTCAACCACCCATCCCACCTCAATCTAATGGTTCACATTAATTAACATTTTAATTTTATTATTTACTTATGGGCATTTTTGTACTTTCACTATCTTTCAGTAACTCATTTCACACCACCACAAACGATTAGATTCACACACACACATTAACCACCCCAAACCACCTTATCAAACTCTAACCCCCAAATTGATGTAAAATTGATCTAAATCGTTGATGAAATAGGATTATCTAAAGGTGATTCGTTGCCCCACTCACCTTCATTGCGAGTTTACGATCGAAATAAGCCTCTAAATGTGGATTCTAGTATGCATCTTTCTTTATCTTATTTTGGCATTTTAGTTCGTAGATGTTGCTTATTTTATTGTTTATTTAGCTTTTTAAGTATTTTTTCTTATTTTGGATATTAGCAATAAGCGTTGCCTATTTTTGTTGCTTATTTTGTCCATTAGCATGATAGATGTTGGGTTAAGCGGAATGTGTTGCTTCATTCTGAGTTTCCGACGAAGGTTTTGGGTTAAGCGGAATCTATTTTAGCATTGGTTGAGTTAGTGTCGGGGAAAAGACATTTTTTGTTAATTCCACAAGTATGTTGTAGTCATATGCTTATCACGTATTATAAGCATCATTTTTTGCGTTAGAGTCACATTGTACAGACTACATTTGTAACATACATCCATAAGGACATTATTACTCATAGTAAAAAAAAATACTGTAGTAATTTGGTATTGCAATAGTTTGATAGAATTGTAATGATTGGTGCATTCATTGATCATCGTTTACTTTTAAATAGAATTGTAATGATTGGTATTGTAATATTATGTAGTAGTATGAATCACTATAGTGAATCTAAAGGACTTTAATAGTGCCAACCTCAATACTGGTCTCACCATCTTATATAAAGAATGTTTAAGTCATACGAACGAGTTAGATATTACATGTAAGAAATGGAAGCTTGATAATTTTAGTTCCCATTAAAAATTATATTTTATGAACTCTAATACCGTTTTCCTTTTCGAATTACATTTTGAGATCGATAGTTAATGACATCTCAGGGTAGGGGTGAGCATATGACCCGAGCGGACGGACCGACCGTCGGACCGACCGAGACAGGACGGACGGACCGACCACATTCGGTCGGTCCGCGGTCTCGATTTTTAGCTAATTCGGTCCTCGGTCGGTCGGACCAACCGAATTTGGCTTTGTTGGGCCAGGACCGGCCGGACCGAGACGGACCGACCACATTGGTCCGGTCTCGGTCTAGGATTTTCGCCGAACTTCGGGTTTCGGTCCGGTCGGTCTTGTCTTGGCGGTCGGTCCGGTTTTCGGACCGTGCACCCCTACTCAAGGGTATGGTCGCGACCCACTGTCGAAGCAAAATTTTCTCCATCTTGACTCCAGCTGCTGCGCTTGATTCGGTTGTTAAAGGAGATGAGGTCTATCCTTGAAATAGCTTTTGACACAAAAAGTGAATATTTGGCTTCAGTCAATTCAGTTGGAAGTTCCAACTTGGTACAAGTGCATATGCTTTGTAACCCTTCTTACTTTCAAATTTTAGCTAAAGATGAAATGCTTTGTAACCCTTTTTAGCTTTCAACTTGGGAGCTTTGTGATTTGGGACCTCCAACTTGGTACAACAATCCACGCTCTTAAGAATATTCACTTGCACAAATCTTCATACACACTGGCCGGAATCTACAAAATCCCATGGGATTATACAAAATCCCATGGGATTTATACAGATTACCAATGAGATTTTTTACGAATCCCGTGGGATTTTTCTTGACGGAAATTTTGAAAAAAAAAAGTTCTTCTTTTTACGAATACCGTGGGATTTTTTCACGAATCCGGTGGAATTTTTCTGAATCCGTGGGATTTTTAAGACGAAATTTTGAGAAAAAAAGAGTTAGATCTTTTCTACGAATCCGTGGGATTTTTCACGAATCCCATGGGATTTTTTCAGGCCGGAAATTTTTAAAAAAATTTCGTCTTTTCTGAATCGTGGGATTTTTCACGAATCCGTGGGATTTTTCACAATCTCGTGGGATTTTACGGAAGGAAATTTTGAAAAAAAGTTAAGTATTTTTACGAATCCCGTGGGATTTTTCACGAATCCGTGGGATTTTTACGGGCGAAATTTTGAAAAAAAGTTAGTCTTTTCACGAATTCAGTAGGAATTTTTACGAATCCGTGAGATTTTTACGGGCGAAAATTTTGAAAAAAGTTAGTCGAAAGTATATAAAAGTGCTTATCAATAGAAAGATGATTTTTTTCTCGTCGCGATGGTGTATTTTTTATAGCTTAAAGATTTACCGTTTGCAAGATATGTTGTTTTTAAAAAAAGGGTGGAAAGTGGCTTTTTATAAAATTACATTTTTACCTTTTCTTAGTTAATTTTTGCTTTTATCTCATCCATTGGATGAAAATAAAATGAATGGTTGAGATCTTATGATTTGTTCTTTAGATTAGATGTGTTTTGTATTGATCTCACCTCAAACATGAATATATATAGCTAACTTTGTGAAAAGATTTGCATATATAGGTAACTTTAAAAACGCTATTAGCCCGCAACAATTTATGAGCTTAGCCACTGAACCCCTGCACCTATTAGGTCTAAGGATTGCCTATTAAATTTCAAGTATTCAAAAACATTGTTAATTAAGATTGCTACTTGCTAGAGAGAAAATTTGGCTTCACGATTCAAGACTAAGCCCAAGGAAATATGGGTTGGGCTTGCTAGTAAAGCATAGGGAAATTTCCCCTGGATCAATTAATCATAAGCCTTATTTACTAAACTAAGTGGTGTGAGCCCTTATCTATATAAGTCACTTATTCAAGAGATAGTCATTTTTGTGAGCCTCCCCAATAAGAGACAATAAAAGATAGGCCTACCCATTAAGTGGTAATAAAAGGGGGGAAAAAAAGCCTTATATGTTTTACCAAGTACCCTTTCTTTATGAGAACTAATTAAATTACCTCGACTTGATACAATTTGGCTAGAAAAACTATCACCAATGTGGTTAGGGCGAAGCCAGAAAAAAATTCGAGAGGGGGCAAATTTTATTTATTTATTTATTTTTTCTTATTATTTTTTTTTATGACATATCAAAAATAGAGTTAAAAAAAAGAAGGTTGTCATTGGCAAAATTAAGTGAGTGCTTTAAATTATTAGCTTGTCCAAATAAATATGGTAAAAAAACTAAAAAAACGTGTGCAATGACATAGCTAGGACATGAAGCGGGTCATTTATCATTCCACTGTATCCGTTATGTCAATAACCATCTTCAATTTTGATGTTATCACCAATGTTTTGAAACCCGGGTCGAACCGGCCGGGTTAACCGGTTGGACCGGTTCCGGGCAAAAAAAGGGTCAAAAAAACCCGGGTTTTTAAAACCGGGTTACAGTTAGACACGCGGGTATTGAGTGATCCTGGTTAACCCGGATCTCGAAACCCGACCGGGTTTGGTTTTTTTCAAAATATTTTTATAAAAAACGAGTTGACCCGGATTGACCCGACGGTTGAACCGGTGGCCGAACCAGTTGACCCAGTTATTTTTATTTTTATTTTTTAACGGATAACCGGGTTGACCCGGCGGTCGAACCGGTTGACCCGGTGACTCGAC
The DNA here is from genome assembly GCA_910596185.1 of Chrysanthemum makinoi. Lineage (NCBI taxonomy): Eukaryota > Viridiplantae > Streptophyta > Magnoliopsida > Asterales > Asteraceae > Chrysanthemum > Chrysanthemum makinoi. The sequence continues at coordinate 3,472,134 of OU343223.1, read as the reverse complement.
CGGGTCAATTATAAACCCGGTTTTCAAAACATTGGTTATCACACAATGTTTATGTTCACTAAAATTAGGAAAACAATTTTGATGTTATCACACAATTTTGATTTTATTATTATTATTATTAATATTTTTCTAACATGTGCCCCCGGGCACATGTTGTTACAAAAAGGACGGCGGAACCCACGAAAAAGGACATCCGGACTCACAAAAAATACACTTTTCAAATAAAATATGTGGGTCCGGATGTCCTTTTTCATGGGACTCGCTGTCCTTTTTGTGTGCTTAACATATGCCTCCGGGGCACATATTAGAAAAACCCTAACAAAATATTAGCTAAAGTTAAAAAAAAAGAAATAGAGATAGGACAACCCAATTCCATTTTGTACTTGTCACCCACGTAACTTTGACTGCATTGCACTACCAAACAAAATAAAACATGCTTTACTATTTCTTTCTCCTTCTTCTCCATTTACTTCTTTCTTTCATGGCATCTTCTTCACCATTCCAACAAATAAAACCTAATTCCACATTCTAAAAACTGCCCACAAATTGATTATGACTTTCAAATTAGATACAACAGACGTTTTTTAGAGGGGGCAAATTACAAGAATATCTCAAATACTCAAAAAAATTTACGCTACAATTTTTTTAGGTGGAGCTCCGCCTCTAAATGTGGTTGTAATCTAATACAAAACGATACCATTTAAATAGTCTAAAATACAAGTTATGACAAGTTGTACCAAAATGCACTTTTGACCCATTTATGTTATGAATTTACATTAACTTCCATCATATGAACCTCTGGCCTTAGATCATGTTGATCAAATGCTAGCGAAGTTCCACATGGACATTCTAAGGATTATAAAACATACCGATATGTCGTCAGTTGATTCAATACAAACAATGTTTTTCGGTGTTACTCTCCATTCTGAAGTTTAGGTTAGTCTCACTTAGCATAGTATGATTAATAGCAATTATATTAGTGTTTGGAATTTGGATTCTGATTACTTGGAGGGTGTTTGGGTCACTAATTTTAAGGTCTTATTTGCTGGTGTTTTTAAAATAAAAAGTTCTTGCTTTTAGTGTGTTTGGCTACTGGTTGCATTTGTCAATTAAATCGATTATTAAACATTCAACAACAAAAATAAGTTAATTGCATGTGACTTTTTGACGTCAGGCTAAATATTCTTTTGTGAGGGAGAGTATGGTTCTGGCAAATTTGCTTGTGATGATGTTAGGACTAAAACAACTCCAGTCAAATAGATAATGTAATCCCCGTCTGATACCAATTGTAGAACAGTAGAGGGGTGAATTCGGTCTTTTCAGCCTCTTTGAAGTTTATTGACTTCAAACCTTAAAGATCAACAAGTGGTTATACAACAACAATCAGAACCACAAGCAGAACCAAAGTATATAAAGCAAGTAAAAGACATCACGAGATATACAGGTTCGGGATGGGGGGTTTATACCATCCGTACGTCCATTTGCGAATCCTCGATACGATACTATGCACTAAGTATAATCCTTTGGTGAACTACAAACCGTTAAAACTTCACTCCACCGATACGCACTAATACTGGCGCTCACAAAGAAGAGCTACTGCCAACGTTATTCCACCTTCGGAAACCACTCAAACGAATCTCGTGATTCGACTTCCTACAAAGACCAGTGGTAGCTGGTTGTTGGTACCTATAGATGGTAACTCTGTAGTCTCAGTCACTTTAAACAGATTAACATCAAAATCAGGCTCCTCAAAAGTATTAGCCTCATCGACAACTGTGTTTCCATCACCATTGTTCTCAATATCATCATTGTCACTCATATAAGTACAATCGTCTCACTCACATTGTCATCACAAGCTTCATCGATTTCACTTTCACATGCATTTACCTTTTGGATATGATCCACGGGATTACATATTTCCTCCTCATGATGACCTAACTCTTGATCATTTTGGCGTACCTCTTGGGACTATCTATTTAGATATGCTCAACATGTTTATCTATATGTTGGTTGACATCACCTACAACATTCATCGACAGACCTCTAGGATGGAAACAAGGGGTTATGTTTACGCCATCGACTAGATTGTATCAAAGTATTGACTTCAAAGGTTGATGTAACCCGACACATATCCTCTACTACAAATTTATTAACAATGTTTCTAAGAACAATTTGTTTGAGCAATATGGAACAATAGCAAGAGCTGCCTTTTTTTTGTTGCATCCACATGAATAATTGTCCTAATTGACTTTGATGACATTTGATCAACATCCAATGTTGACTTACCATTTTCAACATAAACCTCTATCATCTTATGGTCATCAAAAAGATCTTTCAATATTTCTAAATTAGCACTCTTACTTAAGCTATACAAACCATCATCTAAATTACTACCAGGCTTAACAAAGTAATAGTAATTTTTTGAACTAAGCTTATAACCCAATTAATACATAAGAACATCCAACTCTTCAACTGACACACTATCAACATCAACCAAATCAACAAAAGTTTCCATACCTAAGCGTTATATTCTACCAGGGCGGTATTTAAAGACACCATCATGATGAACCCTCATGACTAAACATATTAGATCTACCACCTGAAAACATGTCAATATATGTTTAGGGCATTCTAAAACTTAATTGGCAAACAATAAATACCCCAATTAGAAATTCCAATGACTATAATTAAAAAAATCACAGTATTTCTTAACGAGTTAGTATAGGGCCGGTCTCATCAACGGGTAACACGGATGTCTTCTTAATTTCCATATAGTAAAGTCCATGTTTGGTTTATGATTAATAAACGGGTTTTTGACATGCAATTAGGGTTTGTGAATTGGATAATTCTTGTAACGAAAGTTAAGGACGAATAATAATACTATGTGTGTTTATTGGGCGGGAAGAGGGTTACATTACATGTGGCAATAATTAAGAAATTTTTAATTGAAATATGGAATTGAAAAATGTGCTCTTGGACTAAAGACAAATCTAACATCTCGTCCTTGACTAGTATGGTCAAAGGACGGTGAGATAAGAAACTTGAAATAGGGACCCCCGACGATGAAAAGGACCAGGTTTGTCCCAACGTGAAGCGGATTGACAAGTTTAGGGACCAACCGTGTATTTTAGTCTTTTATTTATTTATGCTTTTTTCAAATTCTTGTTAATTTTGTTTTCCATTTGTGAGCATATTCTACTAGTTTGTCGTGCTAATATTCAAATATAGGAAAGGATGTAGATATAAACACACTCACCATGGAACAATATATGACTTTGTTTCAAGATCACAATAGACATGGCGTGGTGAGACCCAAAATTAGAAATGATGGAATTTCGAGATCATGCGTCGATTTATGAAGAATTAAGGCGTAAGCTTTTGAGAATTTGGCGATGAAAGATACCCATTACGTCTTGAAAAGAGTAGTAAGAGATAGCGTTTTTCCAACAATTCCCCTAGAGTCACTCATGGCGCCAATAATAGCAAGTAATTTCCCACTAATCATTTGAATCCTCCACGTTAATATAAATTTATAAGGTACTTTACAAAAACTCATTTATGCTCTATCTACTTCACTTATTGTCATAATACATAACCGTTTCATTTTATCCGTTATTTTCCGTCCGGTTTATCGTTTTTCATCGTCCATTTTATCGTTTTCATTTTAATATGTCCGGATAAAAACGGATAAAACCGCTTTGACGTGGATAATAAAAGCGGTTTTATCGTTTTTATACTGCTTTTATCGGGGCGATTAAAATGAAAGCGGATAAAATGGACGATTTACAAAACGGATAAAAACGGACAGAAAATAACCGAATAAAATGAAAACGGTTACGTATTATGACAATAAGTGAAGTAGATAGAGCATAATGAGTTTTTTTGTAAAGTACATTATGAATTTATAGCTTTTTTCCTAACTATTTCAACTAAGCATGTTAAGATTGTTTTTAAAAAATATATATGACATGGCACTGTCCTTATATTTACATATTTTTTATTTTGTTGATGAAAAAACAAAACTATACTAAACAAATACTCCCTCCGTCCCAAAATTATAGTCCTCTTTGGTCTTTTTCGGTCTTTCTTTCATAACTTTGACCTTACGTAATTTTGTTTGTGTTATATAACACTTGATTCAAAATATATGAATGGATTGAGTTTTAAATGTGTTTTTTATTGGTATAATTTTCATCAACTATTGTATAACACAAACAAAAATATTTAATGTCAAAGTTGTAAAAGCTTGACCGAAAAAGTCAAACGGGGACTATAATTTTGGGACGAAGGTAGTAAGTAAATTATCAATTGTTTCTCTACCCCTATGATAACATCAAATAGTCCTGAATATTAAGTGTCAATTTCCCTCGATAATACTTGTAATTTATATCATTTATATGGATTTACGCTTGTTTTCCACTTTTAGGTAAATTACGAGCATTGGAGCTAAAGAGACGCGGAATTGGAGAATTATCTAAAGATTTATCATAGTATGCTGATTTTGAAGAAGTTAAGGCGTAACTCATCTCTCACATTACGCCGTAACTATTGCGTGACTCAGAAAACCAACTCATCGAAAGGTTATGGCGTAACTCCCCCAAAGGCTACGGCGTAACTCTATTAGGTCAAATGAGGTTCCACGCCACATAACTACGTAACTATTCCATCAACTACTGGTAACCATGTATTATTGAAGACTACTGGCGAACCACTAATAAGGTTACCGTAACCAACAAAGATATCTAGTGCAAAATACGAGGAAATGAAGGTTACTGATTGTAACTCTTATATTAGTTACCAGTAACCCGCATCTCGCCTATAAATACCACCTAATTCCAGCATTTCTAATCATCCCATTCCACACACAACAATCAGAGAACGTGGGAAAAAGATAAATGAAGGTCCAGAGGAGCATACGGAGCTTTCTCCAAGGGAGAAATTAATGGTGATGATGAATATAATAAACATAAAGAAAACATATAAACGCAGCGGAATCATCACAAACAACGGATCCATATAGCCATATGATCAATCAAATAAAACAAACATAATGTTTATACCTTTTTAGCGTGATTCTGGTTACTAGACACCAATCACCTCCACGAATGGAACCAAGAAACCAAAAGACCAATGATGTTGGCCTTTCCCAATGTGTGAAACACACTACACGTCAAGCAATCACCACTTTGATGCTAGTCTAACCTTTTCACAAACACCTTGCAAGAGACTACCATAGAATGAGCAAGGTAGAAGATCAAAAACCAAAAACCCCTCTTGGATGAATATTGGGGCGTTCACCATATTGGTGGGAGAGGGATTAGAAGAACATAATTGTAACCTACTAATTATCATCAATTATCATAATCACAATTAATGATAATTGATATCAATATACAAGTTACACATTAGGTCCTTCAAAGTCCAAAGTCTCCCCTAGATCCCCTTCATGAGGCCGGCCATACTAAGGCCTTCAATGGCCATGCCCATTGTTGGCCCGAGTCCCGAAACACAAAGTCTAACTTGATGTTTAATGGCCCGTTATTGATCCCGAGTTGTGAATGTTATTTATAACGTAAATATGATAAATACATTATAATAAATGGTGTCTAAGTGTATATGTGTGTGACCCCATAGGCTCACATATGACTAGCCATATAATTATTTATTATGACACGAGCATACTCCAACGGCTCCCACTTGCGACGTCATAATAGACAAGTAATTATAAAAGCAATGGTTAGCGTCTAGCAACACGCCAATGCCCCTAGTGATATGTGAGGTCAGTTTCTCAAACATTTCATTAAATGGTTTATATGTCATATATCCCTTTGTTTCAGATACCATGTTGAACTTTAGACATGGATCAAAAGTCATTCTAATGGTTCAACTATTATGTTCTCGATCTTGATATTAAACAAGATTACCAAGTGAATTAAGATTCATCTTAATCTCATTTGGGTACGGCCATACAAACATCTGTTCAAATCATCGAGGGGCCCAGCAGTATCTAACTCCAAACCATGTGGAGGAACAAATCCTATTTTGACTGCACGTGTCATTCATGTGCTTCAAATCATTCCTGATAGTATAGTGGCCTTTATAACTACCTTGTTCAGGACAGCGTTTAACCATATCAAGGAATGAAAATCCACACATGCAAGACCTGCTTGCATCTCAAGTCTAAGGATAATAGACATAACCATTTTCGAGATTCACTATATGACGCCGATCCATGCAGTGAATACTCGTAGGTTGGGTCACCCAATGCTCATCACCATGAACAACATGTGAGTTTGGAAAAATAGTCACCAACACACTCACAATTGCCTTAATTCGATGATACTCCCATATCGTCAACCTAAGAAAGGACAATTTTAGAATAAATAAATTATTCATGGATTAAACATGCAAATATAGAACACAGTAGTATGAATGCATACCATCATACCGTGTATTTCATTTCATTATATAATACGATGCTAATGTTCCATTATCCAAATACTAAAAGCAGATATGCATAAGACTACATATAGGTGAAAACCCATTTCCCACCATGATCAAATTATGTTGTACATGACAACAAGTAGTCATCTGAGTAAACCTTGAGAATACTTGTTTCAAAAATCCATGAAAGGTATGATGATTGTGCTTTTGTATGTATGCATTCAAGTACAATACGAGTATTGCAACAATGCATTCCATAGGGTGTTTGAAGCTAGTAAAGCACCTACTTAAGACATTCATCTAAACAGTTTCTCAAACTCAAGTATTCTTATTCTTTTAATGTATAATGCATTAATGCTCTTAGTCGAGCACATCTAGTCAACAATGTCATCATTCATGATGATATGCTACCATGACTAGGTTTGAGCATCATTTCAGTTAAATAAGCATCAATGTATGCAAACACAACAGAGATCCTCAAATATCCGTAAATGTTGAACATATATTTGGTCCTTTGAAGGTCCATTAGAATGTTCGTTCAACAATTATCTAATGACATTCACTTAGATATTTGGTGTTATCAACTCATCTTGCATTCATGCAAATGATGTAATTAGTCCAATGCACAATATGATATACATAATGAATCCTTTAGTTAAACTGAAGGTTTCTATTCATGCTTTCAATCTCATCAAGTAAGATTGATTATTGAGACTCCCCTCAATAATATTTCATATTGTGTTAGACTTAATAACCGCTTATGTTTATTCAAACAAACATATGTAACAAGGTTGCATGTTTTATTTTCTAAAACTCTCAAGAGAAACTTCATTCCAAACTAAGGAATAAATTCTAGCTTAGATGGAATAATGTTTCTAATACGTTATCAACATATGATATTTAAGAAAATAAATACAGGTTCCCACTTGCTCTTAGTGTACTTCGTCGATCTTATTTTAATCAAAATCAAATTAATGATTTTATGGTAAACTAAAGATCTCAGCTTGAAGATGCATGATCTAATCCATACTTGGATTCTTGAATCTTGTAGACATAATAAAGATTATATAGATTCATAAACCCTTTTGAATACACATCGCCCTCGAAATGTATTCAATAAGAAAAGAGTTTTGAAATCCTATTGTCATATTTCATTTACATGAAGACAAGTATGACAATTCATCATCTTTATACATTTAATATTTGCAGGTAGGAAGATTTAATCATAGTCAATTTCTTGAGTATGAGTAACTCCTTTCACTACTCGTGAATTAAATGTGTGTACAAGTTTGTCCTTTTGAGTCTTCTCATTGAGACTCATTTTTAACCTCACAGTCTAACTGATTGGTAAGAGATCAATCAAGCTTCATGAGTGATTATCTTCCATGGACTGCATCTTATCATTCATAGTTTTGAGCCATTCATCAGATTCAAAATCTGATAATGCATCTATAGTTAGCAGTGTTCACAATGATCCTCTAACTTATATGCCTTAGCATTGATATAAGACTATATCATTCAGGTGCAAGAAGTATCCTTTCGGATCTATGAATGAGAGATATCATACTATGGTTTAACATATGCATGTTCAACCTTAGTGTGACATCAGCAAGTGTACCTAGAAGGTTGTGTATATTAGTTCTTGAACAACTTCAAGATCTAAAGGTGCTCCCACTTGCTTTGTACATAGAGACTAATCTCTAGATACACAACATCTTGAGAAACAATAAATTGTTTTCAATTGGGACATCCAAAATACATTAGTAGTTCTTGACTCCAGTTTGTTAATTACTTACTTTAAGGTATTTAACAAATTAAGAACTTCAATCAAGACATAATGGAATTCATCCCATTCCATAACACAATGGCGTCTTAAATACCTTCTAGATTGGAACCATATTGAGTGTACCCATGGCACATTCAATTTTCTAACCTTAATAGCTTTGGAGGTAAGAGAGTTTAAGTCATCAAAGATCAAACAATATCAATAGAGTTTGATTTTCCATGATGGACATACCATAATGATGTGGTATTCCATGAGGATTGATGTTGTGAGACTATCCCACAACTCATTAGATGAACTTATACTCTTTAGCTTACGATTCCGCCAACCAAGTCAAACCGATGGCATCAATAGTGTTTTCACCCATTGCATACTATTTACAAGTCGCAAGTCAATAACTTCATGTGCATGTTTTGACTAGAAAACATAAACATTTAATATTTTACTATACGTCATACGCCATTTACAATTTAATGACTTCATGTACATGTATTTAACAAGAATACATAACAAGTTAACGCCTTACTTTACGTTATAAGTCTTTCAACAATTAACAGACTTGATGTTTAAGTCTTTACAAGAAACCTAAACATATTCAAGTAAAGCAATTTAGAGTGCCGACTCTTGGCCTCAATAGTAATTTCAAGTTCATTTCATACTTCAAGATTATGACTTTACAATAATACATAAACATATTTACTGAACAATTCGGTGAATATGTTGAAGTAGCTTTTCATATTATCTTGACATTTGTTCTAATTAGGGCAACATACATTTTATGCGAAGTCCTAGTAGAATATTAGTTTTCTTACCTTGCATTCAATAAAAACTATTAGCCATATTGTTATATGTTGTATCTTGCACACAATGAAGATTTTCCCACTTGTGCGGCACAACATCATGCGTAATATGACAGTGTCACATATATGATTTTATACAAAATCAAAATATAGATATGTAGAACTTTATTGTTTTAATAATGAATCATGCATAACAATTTATTGATAACATTTCAGGAAGCAACGTCAGGAACGCGACAAGTTATCTAATAAAATTCATGCAATGGTTCTTATATAAACTATGATGCTTCACGTGTGGAAAGTAATGTATTATTTCAAGACAATCAAGAAATAAGATGGGCATCCTGCAAGGTAATAAAGATACGGCCCACTGGATTAGACAACATTACATGTGTTTCGCCACAAGATAAAGTCACATAGCTCCCATTGGATTATACAACATTATAAATGTTATGTCACCAGTGGAGACTGAGTGTCGATTGGATACTTTCCTTCTTTCTTTGAATATCTACACATCATTGCTAATGTGAGTCACTTGGACTAGTAAACATGTACTTAGATATTCAATGAAGTGCATCAAGTTCTAACATATAGATGACGGGCTAGCCATCATTGATATTTTAACTTGAAAATAGGCATGCATTTCCTCCATAAGGTCTACTTTACCACAAGGGTGTGTAAGCCCTTAGTAGGTTTATTGGGTTAAGATTATTGCTAGGTAATCATGCTAGTAATTGTCTTTACCACTTTGCGGTTTATTGATATTTCCGTCTTCTAATTAAAACTCATATTATTTTGGTAGCTATAGAATACGTGTTCTCTAGTTATCCAAATATCTTATCTTACTTCAATGTTTCAAAACCGGAACTAGGTTTATAAAACAAACTTGAAAGAATAAGATGTGCAACCATACTTAACCGTTTTGACTTTTACAAGACATCACGATTTCTAGAGTAGGTGTGCTTTGAGTTTGATTAGAATTAGGACAATTCAAATATTCCTACTATTGTATTTCCTCATAAATAAAACAGATAGGAACAAGTCTCTTTCTTACAAGGAAAGAAGTACTTAGTTTGTCTTTTTAACAAGAAAAGAACAAACTTTTATTTACGGTTGTGTTGCAGTATATCATTAATTTGAATTTACAAAGTTTAATTTTAGTATTTTCGATAATTATCCTTTTATAAATTAATTACCCCACGTTTATTATTTAAAACAATTAATTTACTTAAAAAGGCTAAGATCCACATTGTGCTTCTACTATCACATCGCTTTGACATAGTAGATTCAATTGGTAGGCGACGATCACCAATTGCATTACATGTGCAACTCTTAGATCCTTATGGGACTCATGGCACTAGTGAACAAGCATCTAGTGTCAAGTAGGCATGTTTAGTCCCATCCTTGACTCGGGTCAAGGTCTCACCGCTTAACTCGATTAAGTCATCCAATTTGAGAACGTATAAAATATATCTAGGTCCCACGGATAGACAATAATCACCTTGGGTTACAATTCAACCTAGGTCCCACGCATAGGCAAAAAGTAATTGCAAGTGTTCTCAAGCTATTGGACGGCAGACCTAACTTAAATTTGTGACCGTAAAATATTTTGATGTGAATCAAAAAGGTGTACGAAAAAAGCATGCATTCATTCTTCGTAGCACAAGTTAAAAACTTTTCTTAACTTAAGTCTAATCATTGTTTTAATTTATGTGTGTCAAGTTGTCCATTTTCAAGTCTAATATAGAACCTATGTGAATTATAAAAGAGATTGGACAATACATAAATCGAATAACATACATAACAAGTTAAGTGTTATTTTTAAAACAATGATTTTAAGTTAAATCCGCATTTAAACTTAGTTAAACTAAATCATAAGATTTAGTTTGAAAATGGTTTGTGTTGCGTTTTAAGTTTTAGAAAACGATTTGCAAGTTATATACATTCACAACATACATAATAAGCAAACAACCAACACACAACCACAATATGCAAAACCTCAACCGATGAAAAAACCTATGCTTGGTCTCGTGAGCCATCACGAGAACCAAGAGTCAACTAGGGACATAAACCACAACCACACGGAGGACTCCCACTTGCTCCAAGACCAAGCTAGGACAAGTAGAAGCCCATATGAACATGAAAAGTGAATCACACCAGAATCTTTGATTCGGAGGCCCAAATGGCCTAGAAGGAGTCATCCCCGAGCTTAGCACCAAACTACAAAGTTGTGGGCCCATGAGTTGTCTACCTGCAGTAAAAAATTGGTTAAAAAATACGCCACCCATCACCGAAACGCCGCTTTATCTGCAGCTTGTACGAGTACCATTTTGCCTTTTTGTCTTTTATGCTTCGCCATTCCATTCCAAGCATCGGTTACAATATATAGAATGTAAAATACAACTAATCTACTATCTATCTATTGTAAAATGCCCAAACAATGGCAAAAACCAAATTAAAATACATACATAAAGGCCAAAACAATGGCAAACCCCAAATAACAAGAAATAAACGACAATCACAATCATACATGGCACAAGTGGTCTAGGTTTTCATCGGCTTTGCATATATACATAATAATACCATAAAATTATGAACATAACATGGTGTTGACTAATCCCATGAGCAAACATGCATGTATTTGCCATGGGAACAATTTAAATAGCATGAAATAAAAGAATTAGCCAACGAATCGAAGAACTAATCAACAAGAATTAAAACCCCGATTGGTACGCGTGTAAAATGGATTTAGGTTCTCAAACCTACTGATATTAGACATTCTAAAAATCATTTTATCACAGAAAATATAGCCTTAGGGGCTGTTTTCAAATCGTTTCAAGAATCGATTAAAACAACGCGATAAAAGCCATTTTAGCGCATCAACACATTGTTTAATTAACGATGTAAACCAATGGCCATAGGACCAAAAATCACAGATCTTTATATTACTAATAATATTCCTAATCCATGAAAAATAGAGCCCTCGGGGCTGTTTTGAAAGTGGTTGCAAAAAACACTTGAAAACACGCTTTTTGACAATTTTTTTCGCATACCCGATAATCATATGGCACATATGATGGCTCGTGATACCACTAATGGTGATGATGAATATAATAAACATAAAGAAAATATATAAACGCAGCGGAATCATCACCAACAACGGATCCATATAGCCGTATGATCAATCAAATAAAACAAACATAATGTTTATACCTTTTTAGCGTGATTCCGGTTACTAGACACCAATCACCTCCACGAATGGAACCAAGAAACCAAAAGACCAATGATGTTGGCCTTTCCCAATGTGTGAAACACACTACACGTCAAGCAATCACCACTTTGATGCTAGTCTAACCTTTTCACAAACACCTTGCAAGAGACTACCATAGAATGAGCAAGGTAGAAGATCAAAAACCAAAAACCCCTCTTGGATGAATATTGGGGCGTTCACCATATTGGTGAGGATTAGAAGAACATAATTGTAACTCATTAATTATCATCAATTATCATAATCACAATTAATGATAATTGATATCAATATACAAGTTACACATTAGGTTCTTCAAAGTCCAAAGTCTCCCCTAGATCCCCTTCATGAGGCCGGCCATACTAAGGCCTTCAATGGCCATGCCCATTGTTGGCCCGAGTCCCGAAACACAAAGTCTAACTTGATGTTTAATGGCCCGTTATTGATCCCGAGTTGTGAAGGTTATTTATAACGTAAATACATTATAATAAATGGTGTCTAAGTGTATATGTGTGTGACCCCATAGGCTCACATATGACTAGCCATATAATTATTTATTATGACACGAGCATACTCCAACAGAAATCACTCCCCTACGATAAACATTAGCATTTTATATTTTTTTTACTTTCGATTCATGTATTTCGTACCTTTGAATATTGAATTGGTTTGTATGATTAATATGAGCTGCTAAGCACCTTTGCCGCCTAGTTATGATTCCTTAATTGTTTTGTTTATACTTTACTTCGTATAATTATTTCTAAGTGTATGCATGCATAGTTTATTGGTAGCTACCCTGGTTTGGTAGTTTTGAATGGCGGTAGAGGCCAATTGCCTAGGAGATATGACCAACCTAATTCTAGGTGAACGGACTGGCGGGAAGGGTAAGATATGACCAACTGACAACCCTTTCTACTTGTGCGATTTGACCAACTGATCACCTACCGCTTGGATGAACTTAAGAATTAGGGGGTGAGTGTTTAAGTTGCTAACGCCCGCGCACTCACTATTATAAATCTAGCATGTAGCGGTACTTAATGACTTGGCTTAGGGGACCAGGAACAACAGGACTTATGAGGGGACACCTGACTTCTCATGTGGTGGCATCTTTGCTGATAGGTTAGGGCGAATTGACAAAATGTTGTCCTCTCTACTTTGACCCCACCTGAAGTAATTAGAAGTAAGTAGACGTAGACATAACTATCTAGGAGGATTAACTAGGTTAGCACCACTCTCCTCTATTGATTAATCCTTTATCATTTATTTGCTTTTATCTGCTTTAGTAGTTAAATTAGTAATTCCGTATCGCAACCATTATTAAATATTGTGACACCTAGACTTAGTAATAATCCAACACACATCTCTTGGGACGACCTCGGTTTTACCGAATAGTACACTACACACGACCGGATACACTGCCCGTTAGTGCATTAGGGTAGAACATAGGTATAACGAGACTTTATAAATAGTAAAACCTGATCAGTAAAACCTGCATCACCCTACTTTATTAATAAAAATAATTAATTTAGTAAATCAGTTAATTAACTTCTTGCCAAAGGAATTATAGAAAGATAAAAGTAACGAATCTATATCAACAAATAAACATTTATAAAAGGTAATTGTAAAATGATCTTCAATTAAATACGTTGAGACATGGAAATAAATTTCTAAGATCCATATTAAATTAAGAATATTGTATTAAATGGCGAGCTTTAAGTAGAGAGATTTGCGTATAATAAATTTCTTTTATAACAAAGAAATACTACAATTAAGTTTTCTACAATTTATGATATTTGCAGTAAGGGGGTGTTTGGCAACTCTTTGAAAACGTGATTATTTGATTATCACGTTTTTAAAACGTGAATAATCAAGCTTTGGTGTTTGGTTGCAAACGTGATTATCATTGAATTTGCCTTCAAAATTGGAGGTAGGGACTTACTTTTTGAAAACGTGGTTTTGCAAACATCATTTATGCAAACGTGATTTTTACCCAAACACCCCCTAAATGTTGATTCCACTTAACAAATTGTCAATATCACTCATGTATTTAAAACGCTAGATGATTATTTGTGTATAGTGGCGACGACGTACGGTATCTATACTACATTTAATGAGTGTATGGTCAAACTTTTAAAAGTGAAATCTTGAAAGTTAAAGGTGAGAAAAATGCATAGTATAATTAATGCTCTTATTAAAACACCTCATTACTTAAAAATACAATTATTTATTCATATTGTACAACCAAATAAAAACATATCTACCAAATTAAAAACAAGCAATTAAAACACCTCTTATTAAAAAGTACAATAAAATTTTCACAATGTACAATTTAAACAAGCTACAACATAATTCAAAATATAAAATAATTATACTCACTAATTAATATTATTTTTAAAATACCCTTAAATGAAAAATACATGTTATTATACACATTATACAAATTAGTAAAACACACAAATCTTCATACAAGCTAACAAGTTGATAGTATATATAGTTTTGAAAACCGGACCGGACCAAATGGTTCAACACTTCAACCAGGAGCCGGTGTCGCCACCGGTTCGGCTAACTAATAAAAGCCATCCGAAAACGAACTAGAGAGGACCCGTTGAAACCGATACAAACTGGTGGAATTAGGTCTAATCTAGATCTATTTATCCGGCGATCATTACGCGGCACTAAACGCTACTGATACACTGCTATACTATATATAAAGGAAAAACCAAAAAGTAAAAAGTGAAAAGTTGAAACTAAAAAAAAATATGTTGAAAACATATATTTCAAAACGAAACTATTAATATACATCGAAAACCGGTTGACCGACGCTTCAAACCCTGGGGGTTGACCCGGTTTAATTTGACCTGCTTTTGACCCAACCCGCGGTTGACCCGTTTAATTTGACTGCGACCCAACCCATCGTTGACTTCTTAAATCGACTCGCTGACCGAACGGTTCAACCGGTTGAACCACCTGGGTCGAATCGGGTTTCAAAACATTATGTTTAATCTCCAAATCTTCAAACTTTTATTATTTTTCGTTTATAACTCATAAACTTTTTTTTACCACTAAACGATCTTTCGCTATAAAATCCCGTTGCTATGCACGAGTACTCGTCTAGTTATTAATTTATGTGTGCAAATCTTTTATACATATATACGTGTGGAGTAAGTGAAAGTGAAAATTTTAGTGGTTTAAATCGTAATTAAATATTTAAATATTTAGTAGATTGTGTTAACTTTTATAAGTAGTAGTTATTTAATCAGCAACATTACTCTTTCTTAACTTCTAAACAAATGTGTATTTTTAATAGCATTTTTCTAACTTGTGTCATGATGGCACAAGCTTAGAAATGTTTAATGAAGACAAATATTTTTTTAAATAACTTAATTTTCATATAAATTGATACTTTTGGTAGACATTATAAATTTAGAAACTATTAATATCAACAAACATGAGAACATGATAATTTGAGGTCATTTAATGGCTCTTAATCTATATCATCATAGCACAAGTTAGAAATTCCTTTTTTAATATGCAACATACATTAATTAAATGCAAAGTGTATGATATGAAAAGTTTTAAAAGGTAAAATAAAACTATAGAGTTTTGTTAACCACAACCCAATGAGTTGTGGATAAGCATCATCATTTATGTGAAATTAGCATTTAATGAGCTAATTATTTCCTTATTTATACATAATGATGATAATCATAAAAATTGTTGTTAAACATGAAATGTTTGGTATTAATTAATTTTGATTTTTCAATTATGGTAACCTTAATCACAACCAATCAAAACCATTTTTTTTAATTACAAACAAATAGTTTTTAGACAAGACTAATAAGGTGCACTAAACAATAATAAGGTTTTTAAGATCGGGATCTTATTTAAAATTGTTTTCATCTTTTTAAGATCGGATCGGATTTTAAGATCCCAGTATAATCAAATGTCATTTTCTTAATAGTCTTTGTAATATTATACAAAACTACAAATCTATAATACATAGTCCATAACTGTGGAGTTTTTTAATTCGTGGATCGATGGGATCTTAAGATCTTAGAGTTAAGATCGACATCCTATAAGATCTTAAGCTTGTAACAATCTTACGTAAGATTGAAATTATTGTAATATCATACTCTTTTTTTTTTTAAGTTAAAAATAAATGTGTATTTTTTAATATGCATCATAGATTAATTAAATGCAAAGTGTATGATATGTTTAGAAGGTAAAATAGTAAACTATAATTTTCTTTTTATTACAAATAAATAGTTTTTTTAGACAAGAATAATAAGGTGCACTAAAAAATAACAAGGTTTTCAAGATCGAGATCTTATTTAGGATTATTTTTGTTTTTATAAGATCGGATTTTAAGATTCCACGTTAATCAAATGTATTTTCTTACTACCTCCGTCCTAAAATGATTGTCCTCATTTGACTTTTTAAAGTCTTAATTTCTCAACTTTGATTCTTAATATTTTTGTATGTGTTATATAATACTTGATGAAAATTACACCAATGAAAAACCATTATATAGCCAATCCATTCATAAATTTTGCATCAATTATTATATAACACAAACAAAATATATAAGATCAAAGTTAAGAAATTAAGACTTTGAAAAGTCAAATGAGGACAATTAATTTGGGACGGAGGGAGTAATAGTTTTTTGTAATATTATACAAATTTACAAATCTATAATACAGTTCATAACTTTGGAGCTTTTAAATTTGTGGAACGGATTGGATCTTAAGATTTTAATGTTAAGATCGACATCCTATAACATATTAAGCATGTAAAAATCTTATGTAAAATCAAGATTATTTTTACATTGTAATAACGTAGAATCGTAAAATCTTATAATTAAGATAGACTAGAGTAATGTTTATCCGCCCCTCTAAAAACACGACAAACACATGACCAAAATGGTTAAAGCAAAATTACATTTAATGAAATAAATAAATAAAGACGTATTAGTTGTTTACTCTTTCCTTACAAGAGGTGCAACGAATTTTGACCCCCTGTTCTGTTTTTATTTCTTGCATAATTGCCCCTCAATTGTTTAAGCTTTCCGTGTTTACATAATTAGCACTTAGTGTATGTTTTACATAGACCATTTAGGAGCATTTATAAGCCGTTAGCATTAAGTATTGCGATATTTAATGCGCGTTTGAGATACAACAAGTAATTTTATCTATCTTTTAAGATAACTCATTTTCCAACGCTCAATGAAATACCGTTTATGAGTATACGAGCTCTTTATACATTATGGTTACACACACAACTACATTACAAAAAGTTTTTATAAATAAAACAGCTACTGCTATTTTTGTCAAATACACCGAACATAAATGTGTTCTTTATATATATGGAGAGGTTTTGTTAAACAATGCATACTGAGCAATGCTTAAGACAATAATTAATATGAATATAAAAGGAAATTTGGACTTTGTTAAATAAAAATGACATATATTTAAGTTAATTTTGTGTTAATTTATCGTGCATTAAATATATAACTAATTTAAATATGAAAAGAACGTGCCTTAAGTATTCCCTAGTGCGCATTATTTAGCAAACCTTATATAAAATGCTTAAATAATTGTGAGTTTTGTTAACCACAAATCATTGGGTTGTGAATAAGCATCATCATCCATGTGAAATTAGCATTTAATGAACTAATTATTTTTTTATTTATACATATTTAATGATGATAATCATAAAAATTGTTGTTTAAAATATATTGAATTAAATAGTAAGCTTTAATTATGGAGAATAATTCCCTTATATTACAAATACAAAAAAGATAGAGTAATGTTTATCCAACCCATTACAAACGCATGACCAAAAAAATAGTTATAAAAAAACGTATTAATTGGTTTAAATACTTTTTGTCTGGTGCAACCAACTTTCATTCATCCCCTGTTTTTATTCATTCCATCAAATTTTTTATAACAGCCATTCTTTTTATAATGCTGATCGAATTCAGATGATTTCATCGTGAGCTAAAATTCTGTAAGTTTTGTTTTGGTAGATGATCTACTTCCATCATTTTTTTTATTACTGTTTTATCAATTTTAATTCATTTATCTTATGGGCCGCCTTATGGGCTTATTTGACTTTGGAAAACCCGATAAGCTCACTTTTTCAAGCTTATCACCTTCACCTTATTGGCTTAAGCCAATAAGCTAAACTTAATAAGCTCTAAAAAGTGACCTTATATCGGCTTTTCCAAAATCAAATAAGCCCATAAGCCGACTAAA
The DNA here is from genome assembly GCA_910596185.1 of Chrysanthemum makinoi. Taxonomy (NCBI): domain Eukaryota; kingdom Viridiplantae; phylum Streptophyta; class Magnoliopsida; order Asterales; family Asteraceae; genus Chrysanthemum; species Chrysanthemum makinoi. Next base: position 3,453,606 of record OU343223.1, on the reverse strand, counting down.
TAAGCTAATCCAAACGCCGAAAATGAATAAAATAATAGGCATCTAATTTAGGGGTGTTTGGGAATTCGGATTGTGTTGTCGAAAGAGGTAGACACTTGGGAATTAGTATTTATGCGGTTGGTTAGTAGAATGAGTTAGGCACATAGAGTAAGAGGGTGTTTGGGATTGCGTATTTTAATATAGTATCAAGTAAACGATATGAAATAACCTATGAAAACTTGCTTATCGGCTTAAAAATTAAAGAGGTACGCAGAACGTTTGAACTTGTTTGGATGGGAATACTGCTTTTATGGATAAGCATGTTAAATAAGCAATCCCAAACACCCTCTAGGAGAAAAAGATAATCACGTATTTCAAATGGTTTTCCAAACACTGTTTCTGATTATCTGCGTATATAAATGCAATAATTAAGTAATCTCTTATGAAACGCAATCCCAAACCTATTACTATTAAACTGATTAAAACTCTTTGTGAGTGAAAGTTGTCTTATAGTAGTATATTTGTACTAATCCAACATTTGCTTATAACGATATTGTGTTTGCTGAATAGCGTAAAGGCATTGCTAGTTTTGATAACAAGTGTTGTTAGTTTTATTTCTATGATTATCGTAAATTCGATCCTGGCCCTAAAGCACTTGCTAGTGCCGTTTGCACGTTTCTATAGAATGTATGCTTAAGAAAGCTTTAGTTGCATCTGTTACTGTTTTCGAAATTAGTACATTGTTGTTATCGGTGGCATCTCTTAGCAACATGCTTTTAGCAGTCGATAATATTACAAATGTGATGTGTGTTTTCTTCTACTCCGTGTAATGTGATGTTACTGTGTGCAAAATTGATAAACGAACCAGAACTTTAAGATGTTTTTGTTCTGTACATGTTTTAAATGGATGATATGAGAAAGAGTCGGTGGATACATGTCGTATTTACCCGGTTGATTAGTAGAATGAGTTAGGCACATGGAATAGGATTGTGGTCTCAGAACTGCGTTTTGTATACAAGAGGAAGTGATAATCAGTTTTGATTACCAATCCCCAGAACATTCATTCCCTTCAAATTCTTTGGTAAAACATAACATTTTGACTCATCAAAGGCAATAACAAATTTTTTGTCTCTAGCCACTTAATGAAGAGACATTAAGCTTACACAATAATCTAGTACAACTAGAACATCATATATAGTTAAGTGTTTGGTTAGAATCATATTTCCAACCTTAGTAATTAAAGATTCAGTTCCATTATGATGTGAAAATTTAATTCATAGTTTGGAAATATCAATTACATTGACCAAAAATTTATCAATATATGTTAAGTGTTGGTTGGCACCAGAATCAACAATAATACCAGCTGCACAATTGCATACCTGATTTTACTGTTATTACAAAAAAATCTGTTAAAATTTGATTAAAATATTTGATGTTATTCAAAACTATACATGCCATATTGGCATGTACACCTTTTCCTTTTCCATTATCATTAACAAATGCATCTTTAATCAACGATAAATTTTTTGAAATCTGTTCATCCTAAAAGTAGAAGAAGAGCTAGAACCAACAAAATTGTTATTAACAAATCTTTTGTTAAAACTTTGAGTACCCTGATTGTTCTTATTACTAGAAGTGTTATTTTTTTCCCCCCAAAATCAGCAGGGTACCCAATCAATTTGAAACATCTATCAACATTATGCCCATTAAAACCACAATGTTTACAAACCAGAGTAGGACTACCAACAGTCCTTCTATTCCCATTATTATTAGGTCTAGGCATATTAGGCACACTGGAATTAAACACAGATGACTGAGACCGAAGTGCCACCGAACCAAGAATAAATATAGCTCGTGAGACTCATCACTAGAAATAATGGCAAAATCCCTGATAACATCAAATCGTATTGATATTTTATTGTCAACTTTCCCCTAATATGCTCATTATTTGTGTAGTTTTGCATAAATATATACTCTTATTACCTTTATTTCATTTTAGTGTATAAATGAGCATTGGAACGTAAGAACGCAGATTTGGAAAGGAAACTAGCAAGGATACAAATGGACTAGCTGACCAGGAGGAAGTTACGGCGTAGGTATCACATACAACCTACAACGTAACTAACAATATCACTTGAAGACCAAAGTCAGTGCAGCTAATGGTTATGGCGTAACTCAATCGACTAGGTTACGCTATAGAAATTCAAATACTTAGCCAAATTAAGTGATCAAGAAGGTTGCACTGTAACCTCATTACATGGTTACGGCGTAGATATGGAAGAAAATGTTTACGAAAGTTCTGCGGCATAAATCTACCAACGAGGTTACGCCACAACTTTTTTCAAGAGAAGATATGATCTAGGTATATGAAGGTTATGGCGTAACCCTTTACTTAAGGTTACGCCGTAACTTAGTCGAGCGTATAAATACAAGCCCTAATTTTGCATTTTATGATCATTCACAAAACACAACAAAGAAAGGAAGACTTAGGGCTCATTTTAGGACGAAGTTCAGCAGTTCTACATCATTTTTCAAGGGATAAATCATTCCATTTCATTAATAGTTTTAGTATCCATTCAAGTATTTGTATCGAAACCAATGTTTACTTTTCATTTAATTATAAACATTGTTTTTACTGCATTATTTAATATGAGAGGCTAAACACTTTGTGTGTTAGCCTTGTTACTAAATTATCATTGTTATGGTCTTTGTTCTTCATTTATTTATCGCTTTATGTAGACATCTTTTAGCCTATCATTGATCCCCGTGTTTTGGTAGCATTGAAGCTAGGATAGTATCTAGTATGCTAGTGTTGATTGACCATTGATAGCTAGCATATTAGGTTGCGAGGTATGTGACCATCGCCCTTGTGTAGGAATTGACCACTGACTTACCTACACTAGTTGAAATGCTTAAGAAATGCGAGAACCATTAGTGGACCTAACAAGGGTTTAGTGATTAAATCACTAAGATAGGTTTAGAAGGTAGTTGACATGTAATGACTAATGCTAAACCAACTGAAAATATGACCATCGGAGTTAATAGTCTAGCGATTATAGGTTAGGTTTTGACCATTTGTGCCTGAAGACATATAACCACTACATAGAGCGATAGTTGATACTTTAATGAGAACTAGATCATGTCAAGATAATAGTAGTAACTAGGCTAGCACATTCTTCTCCCACTGATTAATTTCATTTTATTTTTGTATATTAAATTAGTTAAATACAATCACAATTCAAAACCCCTTTTAATGACATTAAGACTTAAGTTAGATTATGCTTGTAGCTCTTGGGACGACCTCGGTTTTACCAAATACTAGACTACTCACGACCGGGTACATTGCCCGTTAGTGATCACGTAGATCATAAGTAATTGAGAACTTATAAATATTAAAATGTGGTCTAAAGAAAAATAACAATAAGTTTTGCCGCCGCTGTCGGGGAGCTAAATAGGTTTTTAATTTGAGCTTTTGTATATATTATGTTTATTTATGCGTTTTTCAAATTCTTGTTAATTTTATTTTCCTTTTGTGAGCATACTAGTTTGTCATGCTAATTTCACATATGGGAGAGGATGTAGATATAAACACACTTACCATGGAACAATACCTGACTTTGTTTCAAGTATCACAATAGACATGGCGTGGTGAGACCCGAAATTGGAAATGACATCGATTTCGAGATCAGTAGTCAATTTATGAAGGAACTAAGACGTAAGCTTTTCGCGAGGACTGACGATGAAGATGCCCACGTACATGTGCGAAGAGTATTAGAGATCGCATATCTTTTCAACATTCCTGGCGTCACTCATGACACAATAATGCTTAGAGTGTTTCACATTACACTCAAAGGGGCAACTAGTAGATGGATGAACTGACTTCCTGTGGGGTCAATCAATTCATGGGATATTCTATAGAAAGCTGTTGAAATATGTTGAGTTGTGCAAGCTCATTCTTGATATAAAGTCAAGGGGCTTGTTTTGTCAAGTTTGTCTAATGTTTGTATGTTTGGCTCTTGTTAGCAGGTTTTATATTCTTGAGGGGTTAAAGTGTTTTTAGCTGCTATAAAAGCTAGAGCCTAACCCATTCAGTGTAATCTCTCTCATATTGTCTCACACATACTTTCGTGATTCTCTCAAGGTTGTGATTTGGTCCGGTATTAGTACTGTATATTCGATCATCTTGATCGGGTTTATAGTTTGATAGGTATTATTGAGTGGTGTAGTGAGATTCTTTGTATCATAATCTTTGTAGTGGGATATATAGGATCCTTCAAGGACTATCTTTTTCTTGTGCATTTGTTTGGTGAGCACACGCTTTGTGGACTCATCTTCTTGTATATTCAGCAATAAAAGATTTCACCAGGGTGGTCGGGGGTGAGTTGATTGTGTTGTGGTTGATTTTGAGATCAGATCTGTTATTTTATCATGGTATCAGAGCCACGGCTTTGATCTCCGTTGGTTCTTGATATTAGGGTTTTAGGGTTTGATCTCAATTTTGGGGGTTTCTTGTTTTTTGAGCGATTGGGATCTTTTGAGGCTGTTTTCTTAACGGCCGTGGTGTTAATTGTTGGTTCTTGTGGTAGATCTTGGATTTGTCAGTTAGGGTTTTTTGAAACCCTAATTTGGTAAATTTGGGGATCTTGATTCTGGTGATTCCATGTGGTGTTATTGGGGTTCTTGGTTTAATTATTGACTCTCTTGACTAAGTGAATCAAGAGTGTTGGTAATCTGGTCTTTCCGCTGCATTATCTCTGTAAGGTTTATCTTTCTTCCTTTAATTCACTGAATACTTTAGTTGTATCACTACAAACTCGTGGGTAACATTTGACCCTTCGGAGGTACGAAACTTGCTCTTCCCACGATAGGTGGTAGACTGGTATTTCTATTGAATCAAGTGTGTATATTAGTGTTCTTGGTAGTTTAGTTGTTGGTATCTTTAATTGGTTTGGTTCTTGGTTTTTATCTGTTTTGTTTGTTTGGTATCTGTTATCTAGTTGTTATTTCTGTTTAGTTATATGTTTGTCTTGTTTCTTGTTATTATGGCTGAAGTTCTTATTAGTTCTTTGGATGCTGGTAATCCTCTTTACCTGCATTCTAGTGATAATTCTAATGTTTCTATTGTGCATTTTAAGCTTATTGGGCCTGATAATTACAAAATGTGGTCCACTGCTATGAAAATTGCTTTAAAAGGTAACAATAAAATGGGATTTGTTGATGGTTCTTGTGTTAAACCTGTTACTAGCCCTCGTTCTATCCCAAAGAATGGGAGAGATGCAATGCCATTGTTCTTGGTGGATTCTTGGGTCCTTGTCTCTCGAAGTTGTTCTTAGACGTGTTTACTCGTAAATTGCATCCAAGTTTGGGGTGAATTAGAGGAAACTTATGACAAAATTGATGGTTCTGTTATCTTTAATGTGATTCATAAAATTAATTCTCTTAAGCAAGGTGAATTGTTTGTGCCTGAGTACTATCATAAGTTGAATTCTCTATGGAGAGAATTTGAAACTTTAACTTTGTTACCCGCTTGTATTTTGTCCGCCATGAGGGTGTGTTGAAGCATAATCAGCTTATTAGACTTATGCAGTTTCTTATGGGCTTAAATGATGTATATCAACCAATTAGGAGCAATATTCTTGCTAGGGATCCTTTACCAGATGTGAAAGAGGCTTTTAATGTGATTCTAGGAGGAGTCTCATAGAGGACTCCACCCAAGTTCTCGTTCTAACAGAAGGTCCAACCTCCGCTTTTGTTACTAAGACCAATAATAATTCAAACTCTAATAACAATTTTGTTAGGAGAAATGGTAATGGTAATGGTAATAGGGGACCTAATCCTAACTGGTTTGTAAACAATCGTGGTCTAATTGGTAATACTATTGAAAGGTGCTTTGAGTTAAATGGTTATCCACCTGGTTTTAAAAGAAACCCTAACTTGTCTAAGCACCACGTTGTCAAAAGTTTAATGCTAATAATGCGATGTGTATCAACCATCCACTTTTTCTCGCTCTATGACTGGTCTTTCACTAATGAACAAATGATGAAACTCTTAAGTCTCATTAATGAAAACCTTCGCTAATGTCTCGCAAGTATGGTGTATATCTCCCACTTTCTTCAATAATAATGTGATGTTTAATCGTGATTTTGAGAATTTTTTTTGTGCTAAGTATGGTTCTGTGAGTTATAATGTTACTTTAGGTTGGGTTATTGACTCTGGTGCTAATCAAAGATATGACTGATTCCACTAAGAATATGTTTAATGTTTTTTGGGTAAAGGGCATTTCATCCGGTAAAAATATGTTTAATGTTGTTAATATCTCTAGTCTTATGTTAACTGTTGGTCATCCCAATGGTATCGCTATAAAATTACCGCTATTGGTAGTCTTAGACTTACTTCGTGTGGTTTTATTTGATGTTCTTAGGTTGTCAAAATCGCGATCCTCGCCAGTAGGATGATGATCCTACGATCCTACACACACAAAACGCATCGATCTTAACAAGATCGAATTCGTAGGATCGCAGAGATCGTAGGATCGCACGTAGGATCGGATCGGATCGTATAGGATCGCTTATTTTTTTTATTTATTTTTTTTTATTATTATTTTTTTTAATATTAACTTATTAAGTATAAGCTCATGTCTTAAAGCCAAATGACTAAGAATTTTTTGAAAAAAAAAATATTATTTTGGTGATGTTAATTAATTGTCTCTTGCAAGATTAATGAGTGTAAAATCATTATGTTTTTATGGACTATTTAGAAATAGTTTAGATCTGTATTTTTGGGTTTATTATGAAAAACGATTTCGTGCTTTGTAAAATTTAAGCTTGTTTTGAAGTAAACTATCTAGATATTTGACCCAATTTTGTTCATATTTTATTTTATGTTACATATAAAAACATGAATATTATAATTTAACTTATTTGGTAATTAAGAAAAAAAATTCAGTAATATTATCAGAATATTCAAATTTAATTTATTTGGTCATCAAGAAAAAAAATTGTGTTGCCCTTTATTATAAATTATGTCGTTTCATTTTCAGGTACAATCATTTATTTTTTTGCATTAATCTATATATTGTAACAAAAAAGTTACAAAATCCTTTTTGCATAAATGTTATCACGAAAAACCTATAATAAAAAAACATTAAAACAAGAATTAGGTGCACCGTGCACGTATGTAGTAACTTTGTGCAAGTATGCATTGCAATATATCTAATATTCTACTACTACGTTATTTGAACATATAACTTTTTATTTTATCATCCATTTAGATTCGTTTATCATATGAAATATTATATAAAAATTTAAAACTATAACCCCTATACAAAAATATATACATTTTCATAGGATCTTACGATCCCGATCCGATTCTACGATTACGATCTTGCAAAGCCGAAAACGATCCTACGTAGGATCCCGATCTTGACAACCTTGGTTCTTGTTGTTCCTGAGTATAATGTGAGTTTGTTGTCTGTTAATAAGATGATTAAGGACAGTAAGTTCTTTGTTGGTTTTGATGAGCATAAATGTTACATTCAGGATTTGAATCTAGGAAAAATTGTGGGGACTGGTAGTGAGTCCGTGGTCTCTACTTGTTTGATGAAACTAATGTGGTGAGTCTAATCTTGCTATGTGTAATTTCAGGTTTGTTTGTCATGCTTCTAATGAGTTATGGCACCAAAGGCTTGGTCACCCTGCTGATCAAGTCTTATCTACTTTAGGTAATAAAATTGGTTTTAAAAAGGTGAATCATCTTTCACCTTGTGATGTGTGTCACAAGGCCAAGCAAACTAGAAAACCTTTTCCATTAAGTGAACATAAAACCAAATCTGTTGGGGATCTTATTCATTGTGATGTTTGGGGTCCTTATAGGGTAACTAGTAAAGAAGTTTATAAATATTTTTTAACTTTGGTTGATGATTTTAGTAGAGCAATTGGGTGTATTTACTAAAGTCAAAAACTGAAGTTGGTGATCATATTACAAATTTTATAAAACTTGTCTTTACACAGTTTAATAAAAAAGTTAAGATCATAAGATCTGATAATGGAACTGAGTTTGTCAACAATCAATTATCTACTTTTTCCGAATTAGGGATGATTCACCAAACTTTGTGCCTATACTCCTCAAAGAAATGGGATTGTGAGAGGAAACATAGACACCGCTTAATGTTGCTAGGAGTCTTATGTTTGATGCGCAGCTAAACAAATGCTCTAACAAGCCCGCCCACTGTGAATGGCGGACCGTAACCAGCCTTAAAACGCTTAAGCACTAATGCAATGAAGATCGAGGAGTTGTTTCCGGTCGTTATGTCCCAGCCGAGTTGTGCAATGGATTATCAAACGCTTAGTGATCGGGAGTTTGAACGAAAAGGATATCGTGAGAAAGGGATTATAACTACGAAAAGCCAACAAATAAAGACGGCTTAAATGCAAATTAAAGAAAGATAAAAAGATAAACTCTATTAAATAAACGCTATCACTATATTTAAAGTGATGAACGTTTAAAAATTAAAACTAAGAACTTACGCTTAAAATAAAAAATGTAACGCATAAAAATAAAAAGTGAAATCTAAGAAATAAAAGTCCTAAAAATATGAAAAATACATTTTCACAAACCTAATGATATAAGAAACTTTATAGAAAAGGAAAATTATTTTACAACTATTTAATTATTTATTATTAATTAAAAACTATTTTTAACTATTTAATAATACTCTAAAATAAAAGAAAATATGAAATGAGACTAGAAAAATAAAATTAAAACTTAGAAAAATCTAAAATATGATAAAACTAATTTTAAAACTGAAAAGATATTTTTTAGACTTTTTATATATTTATTATTAATTTAAAACTATTTAAAACTAATTAAAATGCTAGAAAATACAAATTTAACTAAGAAAAATCTAGAAAAATATTTTTTTGTCTTTTTATATTTATCTAAACTTAAGAAAATTGCAAAATTATTTTTTTGAACCTTTTCTAATTTTTTTATTAAATGCTATTTAAAAATGCTTAAAAACTAAATAAAATGCAGAAAAATACCAAACAAGCTAGGAAAAATCTGAAAAATTCAGGAAATGCTTAAAATAATATGAGGAATATGAGAAAAATAGAAAAATAGGTGCTTATGTGGAAGATTTTGAAATCGATGAAGGAGTGCTTATTGAAATAAGCACATGATTAAGCAAATGGACTCTAAAAGCCCCCAAACCAAAACAGAGACAATATGATGCTAAAAGAACTTAAATGAAACAAGAATCAACAGCTAAACACTCTGATAAGCTCATTACAATGATTTATGTATTGAGATTTTGGCTTAAAAACAGGAAGGGGATCAACTTTAGACACAAGCACAGTGTTAACAATAAGCTCAAATTGAAAACTTCCACTTGGATCCTAAAGTAGACCTGGTTGAGATTAATTATGCCAAAAATCAGACAATGAAAAGCTCTAATAAGCTCGTGCATAATCGCACTTCTCGAGAAAAATCTCAGGATCAGCCGACAAGTGGAGAGGGGAGATAGGACCTAAAGTACAAGCTTGTTTGAAGCTTATAAAATATTTGTAAAAATTCACAAAAATGCTAATAAGATAGATAACCAGTTGAAGTTTTTGAAACACCAAACCTCATTAAATTTGACCCACAAATGAATCAATGAAAAATCTCCATCACTGGCTCAAAACCTGCTTTTCATATTTTGACTTTTGATGAAATGATGAGAAGTTGACTTTTTCCAACTTTGGATCCAATTTATCGATGAAGTTGATGTTATAAAGTGTAATGGACATGATTCAAGCTTTGTTGATAGTTTCTTAACACAAAATAATGATTTGCACTTAAAAATCACAACAAATGACAAGAGATGGAATACTCTTGATGTTTGACTTTTCTTGTGTTGCAGACCCAAACTAGAACAGATATGAGTTATATATAACTCAACTAGCATGAACAAACAAGACTTGACCAGTGAATTAACCCTTGAGACAGTTTTCACTGCTGCCAAACACACCCTAATACACTGATTATGACCCAAACTTGATCCAAACAATGATTCAACTAACAACAATGATCAAACTAAGCTAATGTAACCTAAATACAACTATTAGAACAGATAGGAACCTTTTTTAACTACAATTATCAATATGCATCAAAAAAAACTTGAAAATGACTTACAAGAGTCCAAAGTCGCTAAAGCCAGGAACCAAGATACCTCTAACCTAATTATTCCAACCCATTGGACTTCAAATCAACCCATAGCTATCAATGTGATCAACCCCTAACCATTTCCATAGCTATTTGAGCCACCAAGACTTTTGTTGACCCGAGTACAAAATGAGTGGAAACTAGAATGTGAGCTCGCATAATGCTTTCACCACTCATTTGAGCTTATTGAAGTTGATAAATGAGATTTAAGAAGCTTTTAAACAAGACTTAGACATTGAAAATTTCAACAGTTATGTAAATAATTGATAATAGGTAAAAACTTAGAATCATTGATCAAAACTTATAAATACTGCAAATATAACTTGAATTTAACATATTTGAACAAGAGATTACAACTTTTAATTTAAACTAGAACATTGACAAGAAAAACGACAATAAGAAATTTTAAGCTAATTAATCTACTACTTCTTTCTTCTCTTTCCTTCTCTCTTTATAACCCAATCCCTTTCTCTGTCTTCTCTGATGATATCCCACCAATCCTAGCCATGGATGGCTCAAAACCGATCTCAACCGCTTAAACCTATTTTGGCGCCAAAATGGGTGTTTGACAAATGGGGTTGAGTGGGGGAGGAGGTGCATTAAATGCATCTTGGAGGCTTGTTGTAGGTGGGGAACATGGTTGTGGATGAGAAAGGGAATGGGAGATAACTTGTTGCAGGTAAGCAATGGGAAGGATAGAGTTTGGCGGTTTTGGGATTTGACGTGATTGATCAAAGCAGGTTAATAATAGGGGGTTCACAATGCAATTTGAGTGGTCCAAAATTCATCGACTAGGCCAAATGGTTTGACAAGGGTTTAATCACAAGGACCTTGGTGTAATTTCGAATTTGAGGGGCCTAAGCTGCCAAATCATCAAACTTGTTTCAAGGGACCAAAGTGACAATCTTCAAAAGTACAAGGACCAATGTTGCCATTTTCACATTTTCCAGGACCAATTCGCCAATTTTAAACTTGGAGGACCGTTTTTGTAATTTTCTCAAACTTTTAACATTTTTCACCAAAGGACTAAATTTGACAACTTTTGATTTTAAAAGGACCTTTGGTGACTTTACTTTTGAAATTATGCTCGGGGATTTTTGACAACTTTTGAAACTTGGGGATCAAACCGCAATTTTGCAAATTTGATATGGTTTTCATCTGATTTTGATAATTTTGCATTTGAAACACATAAAATGCATTTTTAAGATATTTTCAGTATTTTGATGCATTTCTGAGCATTTTTAAACGCTTTGCAGTTCAGATTTGACTAAAAATGATGAGTATTTACACACTCATCAATCCCCACACTAAACTATTGCTAGTCCCTAGCAATCTTTTGAGAAAACTTAATGGTTTTGATCTCTTTACCAGCCATTACTTCGAGTAGCCAAATGTTTTAGTTCAAGTAAGAACCATGGTACAATCGAACCATGTGATTTTGAGCAAACCACCTTCCAACGGATTTGATTTGTCTTTACCGTAGTACCCTTCTCGACTAGCCAACTCTTAGATAAATTATCGGATTATCTTTGGTGAGCATTACCAATTTGGTTTTTCCACCGCCTTTACCACAAGCCATAACCTGCAAGCTAGCCAACTCTTCACTTTTTAGGATATGGTGAGTTGAGAACCATACAATTTTGGGCAAATTGCAAGCCATATAAACGTATTTGAGAAATCTTTACCAAGAGCCGCTTGCTTCCTGGATTAATCCTTTTGTCTTACATAAAGCGCTGATCGATAACGAGAAAGTGTAGAACACTTACTCCAAAAATTTTGGCCAAAAACGGGGAATGGTATAATTACATGATAAAATCGTGAGAATCCCCCCCACACTAGAGATGAATATTGCCCTCAATATTCAAAGTACCTACGGTTACAAAACAAAGAACGGAAAGGGAAATAATACTACCATTTATTTAAAGAAGATTTTTTTTGGAAACACTTATATACAACATGGGCAACCCCCACACTGGTGGTAGAAAATAGAAAGAAGTCGAAATATGGGTGAAAACCCATACAGTTGTGCTATTTTTTGATTACCGAAGTCGCTAGCTCGACGACCCGAATTCATTTGTTCTTGGGGAAAGTAACGTGGAAAACCAATCTCGATCGGACTTTCGTTCACAATGTTAATGAACATATGAACATCGAAAGTTCCACCGACGAGATAAAACCGCGGTATTGTTAATAGTAGAAACTATGAAGGATGATACCGGTCAAAATGGTGTCCTCATTCCCGAAAGAGAAAAGTGAAAGAGCAACCACACCATCTGTGAAGAATGGAATAAAGACGTACATGAGAATGCATGTCCATTCCTCAGTAGAGAGAAGCAAATCACCGCTTTTGACATTTTTAAGCTTAAACTTGAAGCTTAGATGGTGATTGTCAAGAAGATGTCCTGAGGAGGGTGGGTTTAGCTGGTTCTTCAATCAACAAACTTTCCGTAAAAAGGATGTCTCCTCCGGATCAAGGTAAGTGTTATCAATCCCGCTGGAATTGACTCATCACTAAGAAATGCATCGACTTCATTCCAAAAGTTGTCATCTTCCTCATCAGGAGTGAGGGAAGGGATGGAAGAGTCTGAATAGGACTAGAGGATGATGGATCATTTGAGAGATTCATCAATGGGAAGAATGTCTTCCCCGATCAAAAACATCATCATCCAACTCGGGATGAAATCAAGAGAGTTTGGTTTCATCCACGAGTTAACAATCTCGGCGCGACAAACCTGCCGGAGGTGGGACAAGTGGTGTGCTCTTAGAGCTAGCAGTTTCCACCACTGCCGATGAAGTCTCCGATTCTAGATCATCGTCATCATCATTAAGAACACTCTTGACTTCCCCGGTACTTTCAAACCATTTGTTTGAACCAGGTAATTTTCAAAGCTTTGAGCTCAAAGACATTTTGGTGAACACTCTTAATCAGGAAATTTGAGAGTGTTGCATTGATTCTTCTGATTTTTGATCAATTGTGGCAACACTCTTTTGTATAGAGGTTTGGAGTTCGCTGATATTTAGCTGAGCTCGCCGTTGTCAACCCGTATGGTCAACTCTTTTCGCAAACACATCAATCGAGCACGACTCGTTCTTAAGAAAGCTCTCCCTAAGATGAGGGAACTTTAGGATTCTGATCGAAGTCTACAACAACAAAGTCAAGATGAAAGTGGAATTTTCCCACTTTAGCACAACATCCTCGGCTATCCCAAGTGGACAAGTTATGGTACGGTCCGCTAGCTCGAGTGTCATACAAGTGGATGAAAGTTCAGAAGAGACAGCTTTTCCATATCTGAGAGTGGCATGAGGTTAATGCTAGCCAAGACGGCCAAGGCGAGCATTGAAACATCCCCAAGAAATCACACGGGATTAAGAACCGCCAGGTCTTCAAGCTTTTCGAAGCTTATTAAGAATGGTCACGAGCATTGCTCATTGAGAGGAGTTTTAGCCATCTCGAGCAAGCTTGTCTTTGGGTGAGTAAGCCTTGCCGCTGGATGCAAATTTAGGCATTAACGCAGAGCATCAACGGCTTATATCAAAGTGAAGCTCATTGAAGATTTGGAAAAATTTTTCCATTTGCTCTTTGTTTTTGTCTTTAAGCTTCTCATCATTCATTCTTGATGGGTATGGAAGTGACTAGACTTTGAGCCGGGATGGAAGTGTTTTCGCTCAAGATTTTTCTTCTGAACATCGGTTCCGGACTGAAGGTTGGACTACCGGGTGGGACGCACATGTACTTGTGGGCTTGAATAATGCACCTTGTCCGTTGTCTCCTTGGTAACTTGACTAAATGCCACGTGAGGAGGGGCATAGAGTCGAGGTCCATTGTGCGCCTTACCACTACGAAGTGTGACGCCAACTCCTCGGATTGATTGGAATGGTATTGCTTGGGGAGTCCTCCTAAGATGGCAAGCTTTGTTCATATTCATGCTCATGAAACGCTCATCATATTCTTCAACTCATTTGTCCGCGAGACTGTGTGGTATCAATTTCCTTTTTAGCTCACCTCTCATGTTATTGATCTGAGTTTGCATTGAACGCATGTTTGACTCAGCCATTTTCATGAAGTCATTTGGCATGGGAGCTTGAGGAGGTGGTTGATAACTTTGATGATTAGGAGCTTGATAAGGTTGTTGATAACCTGTGATTTGGAGCTTGATAAGGTTGGTTGAAATTGTTCCGGCTTTGATTGAAATTTTGAGAGTTATTGAAATTTTGTCCTTGATTCGAACAAAGTTTATTTTGATTGCCATGGTTTTGCACAGAGGAAAACCGTGGTGTCATACCGCTAGGTGCACGGTAGTGAGGATCACCGTGGTCGGTATTGATTGTGGTTTACCGCTACGAGCTTGGTAAAAGGAAGCATCGGTTGCTTGACAATCATAATATGCATGTGGACCACTACAAATTTCACACACCTTGTTTATGGCTTTGATTGGTTCCGCTTTTGAATTTCGCTTTTGATTTCCTTTACCTCTTTTATCATACACGGATCATATCCAAGCTTAATCTGAGCGCTAACTCGAAGAGTTACCGGATGAAGAAGGTGAGTGTTCGAACATTGACTTTGTTGCAGAAAGGAACTTTGATTTACTCTCACAAATTTCAAGCACATCTTTAGGTTTACGATTCAAGATATTTCCACCCGCGGATGCGTTCAAGGAATCTTGATCATTACCGTTCAACCCATTGTAAAAGATATTGACTTGTTGAAGCTCGTGAATTCATGATGGGGCATTTCGAGGAGATCTTTGAATCTTCCCATGCTCTCCAAAATTTTCTTCAATTTTGACGAAATCCGAAATTTCATTTTAAGATTAGTCGCTTTGATGGAGGGAAGAAATAATTGACAAACTTTTGGACAAGATCCTCCCAAGTTTCGATGGATCGAGGGGTTCTTTTCCCCCAACCGGCCCCCCGCGAATTGAGAAACGGAAATAGCATCAATTTGATCACGTTTTGAGGCACATCCTTGTAATTGAGAGTTGATGTCAAATGGTTGAACCAACGGATGTGTGCATACGGTCTTCTCGATCGTGACCCGCGGAATTGATTCAGACACAAGTGGATCAAATGTGTCTTCAATTGGCGATCGTAATTGATAACGGTAAACGATGGCATCTCCATAACCCCTGCTTGGAGCATTTCCGCCATGGTACGCTCGCCATGGCGAGGGGAGTAGTGTGAATGTCCGATCTCGATCCGACCGATGGAGCAGAAAGTCTACGAACACGCCTTCTTGGAATCTTGACAAGCTCACGAAATGAGCTCACAGATCTAGAAAGAAAAGAGCACACTAGAGTTAACTCTAAGGAAACTCGAGTTAAGGAGAGAAATGGAATTATGAAGATCTTTCACGAGAATGAGAATTATGAAGACGGTTTTGAAAAATCGTGGTGAGAAGAATCTTTATGGGTTTTCTCGGTTCGAACGTCGATATCACAACAAAATCAATTAACACAAAATCGAGGCAAAACAACAATGAACTTAACCAATAATCCAAGGTGAATGGCTTCTTTGAAAAAGGTACACCAATCACAATGGACACAAAGGCAAGTTTTATATCTTTAGTTAGGGAACTTATTATGGTCGCACCCCGCTTAGGTAGCTAACGCCTTGGTTTTCGGTGGTAATCTTTTAAGTTGTTAATTATTAAAGAAAACGACGATTCTTTTTTTTTGTATTTTTATTTTTGATACATATATAGAAACAAAAGGAAAAATATTTTTGTGTTTTATAAGTTTTTGGATGTTTTAGAAGAAAATATGGATATATATATATACAGAGATGGATGATATAAACAAAGAGTGAGGATTCAAACAACTAATCTGCTAGACGATAGATAATCAAAGACTCCCCGGCAATGGGCGCTAAAATTTGATGCGTACAAACGTCGCTAAATCAACAAGCCCGCCACTTGTGAATGGCGGACCGAACAGACTTAAAACGGCTTAAGCATTCAATGCAATGAAGATCGAGGAGTACGTGTTTCCGGTCGTTATGTCCCAAATGAAGTTGTGCAATGGATTATCAAACGTTTAGTGATCGAGGAGTTTGAACGAAAAGGATATCGAGAAAGGGATTATAACTACAGAAAAAGCCAACAAATAAAGACGGCTTAAATGCAAATTAAAGAAAGATAAAAAGATAAACTCTATTAAATAAACGCTATCACTATATTTAAAGTGATGAACGTTTAAAAATTAAAACTAAGAACTTACGCTTAAAATAAAAATACTGAACGCACAAAATAAAAAAGAAATCTATGAAATAAAAGTCCTAAAAATATGAAAAATACATTTTTACAAACCTAATGATATAAGAAACTTTATAGAAAAGGAAAATTATTTTTACAACTATTTAATTATTTATTATTAATTAAAAACTATTTTTAACTATTTAATAATACTCTAAAATAAAAGAAAATATGAAATGAGACTAGAAAAATAAAATTAAAACTTAGAAAAATCTAAAATATGATAAAACTAATTTTAAAACTGAAAAGATATTTTTTAGACTTTTTATATATTTATTATTAATTTAAAACTATTTAAAACTAATTAAAATGCTAGAAAATACAAATTTAACTAAGAAAAATCTAGAAAAATATTTTTTGTCTTTTTATATTTATCTAAACTTAAGAAAATTGCAAAATTATTTTTTTTGAACCTTTTTCTAATTTTTTATATTAAATGCTATTTAAAAATGCTTAAAAAAACTAAATAAAATTAAAAATACCAAACAAGCTAGGAAAAATCTGAAAAATTCAGGAAATGCTTAAAATAATATGAGGAATATGAGAAAAATAGAAAAATAGGTGCTTATGTGGAAGATTTTGAAATCGATGAAGGAGTGCTTATTGAAATAAGCACATGATTAAGCAAATGGACTCTAAAAGCCCCCAAACTGAAACAGAGACAATATGATGCTAAAAGAACTTAAATGAAACAAGAATCAACAGCTAAACACTCTGATAAGCTCATTACAACAGATTTATGTATTGAGATTTTGGCTTAAAACAAGAAGGGGATCAACTTTAGACACAAGCACGTTGTTAACAATAAGCTCAAATTGAAAACTTCCACTTGGATCCTAAAGTAGACCTGGTTGAGATTAATTATGCCAAAATCGACAATGAAAAGCTCTAATAAGCTCTGCGGTATAAGCGACTTTCTCGAGAAAACTCAAATGATCACGACAAGTGGAGCAGGGAGATAGACCTAAAGTACAAGCTTGTTTGAAGCTTATAAAATATTTGTAAAAATTCACAAAAATGCTAATAAGATAGATAACCAGTTGAAGTTTTTGAAACACCAAACCTCATTAAATTTGACCCACAAATGAATCAATGAAAAATCTCCATCGTTGGCTCAAAACCCGTTTTTCATATTTTGACTTTTGATGAAATGATGAGAAGTTGACTTTTTCCAACTTTGGATCCAATTTCTGATGAAGTTGATGTTATAAAGTGTAATGGACATGATTCAAGCTTTGTTGATAGTTTCTTAACACAAAATAATGATTTGCACTTCTAAAAATCACAACAAAGGACAGAGAGATGGAATACTCTTGATGTTTGACTTTTCTTGTGTTGCGTAACCCAAACTAGATCAGATATGAGTTATATATAACTCAACTAGCATGAACAAACAAGACTTGACCAGTGAATTAACCCTTGAGACAGTTTTCAATGCTTTTGCCAAACACACCCTAATACACTGATTATGACCCAAACTTGATCCAAACAATGATTCAACTAACAACAATGATCAAACTAAGCTAATGTAACCTAAATACAACTATTAGAACAGATAGGAACCTTTTTTAACTACAATTACCTAATATGCATCAAAAAAAAACTTGAAAATGACTTACAAGAGTCCAAAGTCGCTAAAGCTTGAAACCAGTGAACCAAGATACCTCTAACCTAATTATTCCAACCCATTGGACTTCAAATCAACCCATAGCTATCACTGCATCAACCCCTAACCATTTCCATAGCTATTTGAGCCACCAGTTGACTTTTGTTGACCCGAGTACAAAATGAGTGGAAACTAGAATGTGAGCTCAGACAATGCTTTCACCGACTCATTTGAGCTTATTGAAGTTGATAAATGAGATTTAAGAAGCTTTTAAACAAGACTTAGACATTGAAAATTTCAACAGTTATGTAAATAATTGATAATAGGTAAAAAACTTAGAATCATTGATCAAAACTTATAAATACTGCAAATATAACTTGAATTTAACATATTTGAACAAGAGATTACAACTTTTAATTTAAACTAGAACATTGACAAGAAAAACGACAATAAGAAATTTTAAGCTAATTAATCTACTACTTCTTTCTTCTCTTTCCTTTCTTATAACCCAATCCCTTTCTCTGCCTTCTCTCGATGATATCCCACCAATCCTAGCCATTGGATGGCTCAAAACCGATCTCAACCGCTTAAACCTATTTTTGGCGCCAAAATGGGTGTTTGACAAATGGGGTTGAGTGAGGGGGAGGGAGGTGCATTAAATGCATCTTGGAGGCTTGTTGTAGGTGGGGGAACATGGTTAAGTGGATGAGAGGAAAGGGAATGATAACTTGTCATAGGTAAGCATTGGGAAGGATAGAGTTCGGCTTTTGGATTTGACCGTGATTGATCAAAGCGTGGTTAATAATAGGGGGTTCACAATGCAATTTGACAGGGTCCAAAATTCATTGACTAGGCCAAATGGGTTTGACAAGGGTTTAATTGACAAGGACCTTGGTGTAATTTCATTTGAAGCCTAAGCCGCCAAATCATCAAACTTGTTTCAAGGGACCAAAAGTGACAATCTTCAAAAGTACAAGGACCAATGTTGCCATTTTCACATTTTCCAGGGACCAATTCTGCCAATTTTTAAACTTGGAGGACCGTTCTTGTAATTTTCTCAAACTTTTAACATTTTTCACCAAAGGACTAAATTTGACAACTTTTGATTTTAAAAGGACCTTTGGTGATTTTAATTTTGAAATTATGTGTCGGGACCTTTTGACAACTTTGAAACTCGGGGATCGAACTCGCAATTTTGCAAATTTGATATGGTTTTCATCTGATTTTGATAATTTTGCATTTGAAACACATAAAATGCATTTTTAAGATATTTTCAGTATTTTGATGCATTTCTGAGCATTTTTAAACGCTTTAGTCAGATTTGACTAAAAATGATGAGTATTTACACACTCATCAATGTTTCGGGGATTCGCTGAATATGTGGCCCGAAAGTGTTTTTAATCCGCAGTATCTAATTAACAAGGCTTCCCTCTCGGCTTGTCCGGTGCTTCCCCATTTTCTAGTATATGGTAAGATCCTAGTCTCTCACATCAGATCTTTTGGATGTTTATGTTACTCTGCTGTTTTAAATTCACATGATAAGTTTCGTTCAAAATCTGAAAAGTGTGTCTTAATTGGTTTTTCTAGTGTTAAAAAGGCTTATAAACAGTATGGTTTGGAAAGTAAATCTGTTTTTTACTCAAGAGATGTTACATTTTATGAAACTGTGTTTCCTTTCAAAATGAAGTTTTCAAATGTTTTTAATAAAGCTGCAAATGGTTTTGATAAAACTGGTAATGTTTTTAATAACTCAGAACCAAACTTTGATGAGAGTAAAGTAATCAACTTAAACTTTTTTGATGTCCATGGGTCTGAAAGTCCCAATGATGAAGAAGGGGACCCTTCTAATGTAGAAGGTAGTGGTATGGTACCTCCAGATAATTGTGTTAACACAGTCAATGAAGGAGGTGCAACCACAACAACCCAGATAGAGGATACTATCACCTCTGAGGGCACAAATCAAAATGTTTTTAATGGTGAGTGATGAGTGTCTAAATACTCATCATTTTTATACTGTTTAGAATGCCAAAACATCCGAAACACTCTGAAATGCATCAAAATGATGAAAATATCACAAACAAGTGTTTTATGTGTTTTAAATGCAAAAAAAATATCAAAATCGATGAAAAACGATCAAGTTTGCATAATTGGCGCTTTTAGTCCCCAAGTTACAAAAGTTGTCAAAAACACCCGGTAAATCAAAATTAAGCAAAAATATCATTTAAGGTCCATGGGATTCAAAAGTTGTCAAAACAAACCCTTCAAAGTTTAAAAATCACAATTTACAACTTTGGTCCTTCAACTTTACAAAAGTGTCAAAATCACCGGGTGTTTAAAAATGGAAATTATTCAAACTACACCCTTGTACTATTCATAAATGGCAAAATTGGTCCTTATGATAAATTTTGAGAAAATTACAAGTTTGGTCCCTAAAGTTATAAATATGGCGTTTGGTCATGGAATTATAAAAATGGGATTTTATCACAAATGGTCCTTGTACTATTAAAGAATGGCAAGATAGGTCCTTGTGATAACTTTGGATTGTTGACAGGATCAGTCCTTGAAAATTCAAAATATTACACAAATGGTCCTTGGGCTTATATATCTTCAAACCAAACGGATCCCTTATGTTATTAATCAAATCCAATCCTTAACCCAGCTGGCCCAACACCCCAAGCCCAATCTACCTCGTTAATATTAAACCCGGTCAAAAAGTCAAATCCCACTTCCCTCCCAAACCCACGCTCACTGTTCCTTCTACTCTCCCACCTCTGCAAACCAAAACCAGTGGTGGTTTTCTCACCACCTCCTTTCCACCTCACCCCTAACAGCTGTATACCAACCCCCCTCCACCTCCACATACACCAAATCCCATTAAATGCTAAAACCTGCTCATAGACTTTTTCCCGCCAAAATTCCACATGGACGTATATGATGAGTTATGAAGATCCAATGGCTCAAGATAGGTGGGAATGTTTCAGAGGTCGACAAGGATTCTAAGAGGTTAATAAATATCAAGAAAGAAGAGCAGGGATAGTTAAGTAGTGTAATCTTATTTTTACTTATGTCGTTTTTTAAGTTTTTAAATTTTCCATTGTAAGGTTAAGCTTTTCAATACTTTGTAATCATATTCCGTGTGTTATAAACCGTTTTCAGTTATCAATTTCATGTTCTAAGTATAAAGTCTGTTTATGCCATTTTTAAGCTAAAATTCTCAAATCGCCTTATTTTTGTTATTAGTGTTGTCAAAGAACTCATAAGCTCATATAATTTCATTATATAGCTTCTGAGAGCTTTTAGTAAGTCTAAACTTTGTTTAGTATCAAAGAACGAAAATTCACAAAATCAAGAAAAATAGTGAGAAAATAAAAAATCTATGGAACAAGTTCAATGACTCAAGGTGTTGGAAATTAGATTGTTTTTGGTTTAGAGCTTAGTGGTAAGCATATAGGAGTGATCTTATGTTCTCAGTTCTCATCTTTGTGCCTAAACTCACTTTGTAAGCTATTTCTTTGAAATTTGCAATTCATAGTATTAGTGTTTAAATGTTGCTAATTACAAGTTTTATCTTATCTCATTATAGTTAATCAAAGTTAATTTATAGCTTTTATGGTTTAAAAAGTTGTTTTAGTACAATAAGCTTCATAACAGTTTTGTATAAGGGTGTTTGGATTAGCCTAGTTAATTGTGTTAGAGGGCATCCGTGTTATTACTTGTTGTTGTTTCATATCACCTTAGTGTTTAATAGCTCAGTTCTAGTATAAAATTTAGTCCTTGTTTCACAAAAAGTCAAAATCATCTTGATTCTGTCCTATATTCATAACTGTTAGAAATTTATGTTTCATAATCATGCATACTAGTGTAAAAGTTGTTTATATAGCCTAAATAAGTCTTATAGTAGCTTAATACATCAAATTAGATCATCTAGGATCATTAGAAGTTCATCAAAGTCAAACTGGTTCATTATTTAAAAAGTCAAAATTTCCTAGAAGCAGTTTTTTGAATAAACTTTACAATTTCACTGTGATCTTATCATTAGGATTTAGGACTTAAGCCTTTGGGATATTAAAGTTTAACTGCTTAACTAAATTAGAAAAATAGTAGTTCACTCCTAATCGCCTTATTAAGTGCTTTTCACTTAGCTTCTTTTGACTTTTTTCTACGAAACTGCATACATTAGATAATCTTGAGCTTATTTGAAGCTTATTTGGTGCTTAATTTTAAGTAATTGTGCTTTCTTAGTTATTATATTAGCTTATTTAAAGGTGTTTAGCTTATTTTCATTTACTCTTTTGCTTATTTCTAGCTTATTAGCATTTTGGCTTAAATCTTGTGCTTATTCACTTTTTGCCAACTGTTAGAAACATAAGCTCAAACGAGCTTATTAGTAGTTTTGTAAAAGTTATAGTTTTAAAATTTGCTTAATATCATGTGCTTAATTAGTTTGTAAAATAAAAAAAATATATATATTTTGCAAAAACGGCCTGCCATTTATTCGAACTCGTGACCTGTGTATGCCTTCCCACGCTTCACAACAACACACTCAACCGAAGTTTCTTGGGTCTTTTATGCGTTATATCCTCCCACATCAATCTATTTAACATAGTTTTAGCCCGTTTGGTTAATAAGCACTCTTTGCTTATTAACGCTTATCACCAACCTGTGGGACCCACTATATTTTTCCTACATTCCTCTCAGTCTCTAGTACTTTTGTAATTTTTTTTTAGATTTTTTTTTTACGTTAAGTATTTTTTATAAATTAATTAGTTTAAAATAGTATTTAATTCATAATAAAAAATATAAAAGTAAAAAAATATAAATCTTTTTTCTAAAATTTTCTTTTGTCATATAGTACGAAGAAATTTTTTTACACTTGTAGGAATTTTATTTCATAAAATTTACGCTTACTTACTTGCACTCGCGTAATTTTTATAAATAACGACACGTTTTCATTTTAAGTCACATTTTTAGATAATTTAAGTTTACGTTTTAATTAAAATAGTTTATTTAAATTATTTTGTTTTATAAATCATAGAAAAACATCATTTTAAATATAGTGATAGCGTTTATTTAATATATTTTAGCTTTTTAATTTTCTTTAATTTGCATTTAAGTCGCTGTAATTTATAAACTTTTTCTTTAGGTATAATTATCCATCAAAATCCTTACTGACCACTATCCTTAGTGATTATCGCCATCTCGATAGTTTTGAAACACCATTGAGTCTCCGTGGGACTTAACGACCGGAATCCACTATATTCTCTCGATCTTAATTGCATTTGCTTTCTGAGCTGTTTTAAGTTTATTACGGTTAGCCATTCACAAGTGGTCATCTTGTGTGATTAAACTTGACTGCTCAGAGCAAAATCAAATTTTACGCCACGCCGGGGAGGCTTTAGCGTGTTTTAAGCATTCTCAGATCCATACTTTCATATATACCACCTTTTGTAAACAGTTTTTAAAGTTATAAAAATCAAAAAGTTCATTAACACTTTTCCTAAAGTGTTAACAACACCAAAAATATTTTCATTCTTTGTTTTTATAACATGTTTTTCAAAAATCCAAAAATATTCATCTTTATCCTCTTACCCTTTTTGATTCTTTATCCTTTTACCCTCTATCCATTTGATTCTAACTTCTTCTATTCTCATGGAATCTCTCGACTACGACGAATTCTGGAACGAAGTTGAAAAACTTCATACTTTATCACAAATATCAAGAATTCGTGTTGTTCGTAATGATCCATTAATTCTGCGTAGGGAAATGGAACGAGAAACCAGGGTGACAAAGGACCGGTACTTCCCTCTCGATAATGGAGGTGCAATACGTCCAACCTACGGTTATCCAAAGATCTAACCCCTCAATTGCTCCTAAGCCGTCTAAAATTGATCCTAAACTTTCACAATTTACGGTTAAAAGCAAGCATGCATAATTTAGACCGGTGACTAGCAAGAATGACTTGCCTAATCTTCAAGTTTCTCAAGAACAAGAACCAGAGACCATAACGGAAGTGGTGGAATTTGCTAGCTCTCAGAGCACACCACTTGTCCCACCTCCGGATTTTTCAAAATGTTCTTTGAGACTTAATAGTCATTCGGATCACCATGTTGGTTTTGTTGATTATTTGAATGAACCAATTCCTTCTCATAACTCTCAAATGGAATTGTTTATTCCTTGTGTCGTTTGTGGTGAGCCTCTTTTTGGTTCACCATGTCACTGTGTACGTGTGTACAGGGTGGTAATGATATTCATAACGGAGTTGTTTGTTTTGTGGTTCGAGGAATTCATTTGATTATGATCCTAATCCGAACTCATTTAACGACCCTTCAAACTTTTCCAATTACCCACCACAACCCGACTTATCTTCATATAATCAACATAACTGTTGTGAATTTTGTGGAGATCCTCACCATGGATTTGAGTGTCAATCCGGAAACACGTTTGTCTATGAACAGTTTTCCGGTGATGCTCGTGACTTTGGTCATAACCAATATCTATATAATTCACCAGTCCGCACTCAACAGATTTATTGTTGTGAACTGTGGAGGTCCCCATTTCTCGATTGTCAAACAGGGAATCCATTTCCTTGTAACAATTACGACTATCCATATCACGACCAACCTCCACAGTGCCAAATGAATCAAACTCCTCAACAAACCCAACAAGACACTTATCTAGAGCTTCTAGAGTCAGTGAAAAGAACTGAGGAGTTGAGTAAAACAAAGATTTCAAAATGCTCCCATTTTTTCTTGTGTATATTGTAGGGGTCCTCATGATTATCAATGTCAACCTCCGGTTTGACAAATCTCCACTCCCACAATGTCCCGTCATTCAAAATTCACGTGAGAAATCCATGGAAGAATTGCTAGTGAAGAGCAGTGCTAAAATAAATTCCCAAATTGCCTTTGAACAATCTATTAGGGAATCAATTGCAAAAGAAAAAAGCACCTGATCTAGCTCTCAATTTAGTTTTATTCGATGACAGTGATGATGAGGATGCACTTGGTATCCTACAATTTTATAAAGATTCATCAAGTTCATCGGTTGATATCCCAGCAGTTGAGATTCATTCTCAAACAACTGCTATCACACCCGAAGCTCCCACTCACTCTCCGAACATGGGGACGAGCATCTTGACACTGTTTCTGAAAAGGAATCGGACGAATTCATAAAGTCTAGTGTTGAGGACCTTGTCCCAATCCCGAGAGAGTCACAGGGAACTTCTGATCATATGTGTGATTCTCTTTCCCCTCTTGAGTGTTCAAAAAATCATTTTGAGACTTTCTCCGATTTTAGCGATGATTGTAAATCTTATGGGGACATTGAGAATGTTGAGGCATCACTTTCACATTTTGATGTTGATCCTCTTCTTGAGGAGTTCACCGATGAATTCACTCACATCATTCCACTTTCATCGGAAAGTGATGATGATCTCTTTGATTTCAAAGCCAACCTAGGAGAAATTGAAAGTCTCCTTTGTAATGATCGTTCACTCACTTCTCACCCTAACAGTCCAATAGAGAATGTTAATCACCTTGTTCCCGAAGCATTCAAAGCTACTTTCACTAATCCTCTATTTGAATTCGACTCTGAATTCACTTTAATTTCCGAGAATCCACTCTTTGATACTCAGATTGAGGATAGTGATGAGTCTACAGTGGAACAAGAGTTCACAGACTTACATCACATGAATGATTCTCTTTACGAGGAGTTCTCCTTTGAACTCACTCATATCATATCTCTACCAGAGTATGATAACTTCCACTTTGATCTAGACAAAATGATTTTTGTGTTCCGGAGGGAAATGTTCTCAACCATGAGAACTTGCTTGATATCAAAATCCCATCCCTCCCCCCCCGAATATGTCTTGATCAAATGAGCTTAAATGATGAGATTCATGATCTAGAAATCATGAATTCTCCTTCTGATGATGATGAGTTAGTCATGATGTTTATCATGACTTTCTTTCTCTTCTTCACCTATCCTGTGGCTTCTCCTGTTCTTCACTCCTTCTGGAATGAAGACATTATTTTTGACCCCGGCATTTTCATTTATCATTTGTGAGTCGGTTCTATGTATATCTCATCGGTGTGGAACTTTCGCGTACTTCAATGTTTATACAAACATTTTGAATGAAAGTCCGATGGAGATTGTCTCTTCCACTTACTTCCCCATGAACAAATGAATTCGGGGTCGAGTCAAGCTAGCGACTCGATAATAAAAAACAATAGCACACACCACATGGGTTTTCACCCATGAGTACCACCCTAGTGTGGGGGAGTTGCCCCCCGCTGTTGTATATACGTACTCTTAAAATAAAAAATGTGTATATATCACAAAAACAAAATAATGGCCGTAGTATTTCCCTTTTATGTTCTATGTTTCGGCATAACCGCGGTACTTTGAATATTGAGGGCAATATTCATTTCTAGTGTGGGGGAATTCTCACGAATTTTATCATGTAATTATACCACCCAATTCCCCAATTTTTGGCCAAATTTTTTTTTGGAGTAAGTGTTTTACACTTACTCAAACAAATGGTAATCATCCGCCATGTCTAACCCACATAAGGATTGGCTAATCCAGGAGCAAACGGCTCTTGGTAAAGATATCTCAAATCCGTTAATGGCTTGCAATTTGCCCAAAATTGTATGGTGTTCAGCTCACCATATCTTTAATTAGTGAAGAGTTGGCTAGCCCGGAAGTTTATGGCTTGTGGTAAAGGCAGTTGGAAATCCATAATTGGTAATCGGCTCACCAAAGATAATATTGATAATTTATCTAAGAGTTGGTTATTAGTCCGAAGCAAACGGCTTCGGTAAAGACAAATCAAATCCGTGATATGGTGATTTGCTCAAAATCATTTGGTTATCATTGTACCAAAGTTCTTACTTGAACAAAAACAATTGGCTACTCCGAGTAATGGCTTTTGGTAAAGAGATGAAATCCATTAATTTTTTCTCAAAACATTACTAGGGACTAGCAATAGCTTAGTGTGGGGGATTGATAAGTGTCTAAATACTCATCATTTTTGTACTGTTTAGAATGCCAAAACATCTGAAAACACTCAGAAATGCATCAAAATGATGAAAATATCACAAACAAGTGTTTTATGTGTTTTAAATGCAAAAATATCAAAATCAGATGAAAACGTATCAAGTTTGCATAATTGGCAGTTTTAGTCCCCCAAGTTACAAAATTTGTCAAAAACAGTCCCTGGTAAATCAAAATTAAGCAAAAATATCATTTAAGGTCCATGGGATTCAAAAGTTGTCAAAACAAACCCTTCAAAGTTTAAAAATCACAATTTACAACTTTGGTCCCTCAACTTTACAAAAGTGTCAAAATCAGTCCCTAGGTGTTTAAAAAATGGAAATTATTCAAACTACACCCTTGTACTATTCATAAATGGCAAAATTGGTCCTTATGATAAATTTTGAGAAAATTACAAGTTTAGTCCTTAGAGTTATAAATATGGCAGTTTTGGTCCTTGGAATTATAAAAAATAGGATTTTATCACAAATGGTCCTTGTACTATTAAAGAATGGCAAGATAGGTCCTTGTGATAACTTTGGATTGTTGACAGGATCAGTCCTTGAAAATTCAAAGATATTACACAAATGGTCCTTGGGCTTATATATCTACAAACCAAACGGATCCCTTATGTTATTAATCAAATCCAATCCTTAACCCAGCTGGCCCAACACCCCAAGCCCAATCTACCCCGTTAATATTAAACCCGGTCAAAAAGTCAAATCCCACTTCCCTCCCAAACCCACGCTCACTGTTACTTCTCCTCTCCCACCTCTGCAAACCAAAACCAGTGGTGGTTTTCTCACCACCTCCTTTCCACCTCACCCCTAACAGCTGTATACCAACCCCCCTCCACCTCCACATACACCAAATCCCATTAAATGCTAAAACCTGCTCATAGACTTTTTCCCGCCAAAATTCCACATGGACGTATATGATGAGTTATGAAGATCCAATGGCTCAAGATAGGTGGGAATGTTTCAGAGGTCGACAAGGATTCTAAGAGGTTAATAAATATCAAGAAAGAAGCAGAGAAGGATAGTTAAGTAGTGTAATCTTATTTTTACTTATGTCGTTTTTTAAGTTTTTAAATTTTCCATTGTAAGGTTAAGCTTTTCAATACTTTGTAATCATATTCCAGTGTGTTATAAACCGTTTTCAGTTATCAATTTCATGTTCTAAGTATAAAGTCAGTTTATGCCATTTTTAAGCTAAAATTCTCAAATCAGCTTATTTTTGTTATTAGTGTTGTCAAAGAACTCATAAGCTCATATAATTTCATTATATAGCTTCTGAGAGCTTTTAGTAAGTCTAAACTTTGTTTAGTATCAAAGAACAGAAAATTCACAAAAATCAAGAAAAATAGTGAGAAAATAAAAAAAATCTATGGAACTGAAGTTCAATGACTGAAGCAGGTTGGAAATTAGATTGTTTTTGGTTTAGAGCTTAGTGGTAAGCATATAGGAGTGATCTTATGTTCTCAGTTCTCATCTTTGTGCCTAAACTCACTTTGTAAGCTATTTCTTTGAAATTTGCAATTCATAGTATTAGTGTTTAAATGTTGCTAATTACAAGTTTTATCTTATCTCATTATAGTTAATCGAAGTTAATTTATAGCTTTTATGGTTTAAAAAGTTGTTTTAGTACAATAAGCTTCATAACAGTTTTGTATAAGGGTGTTTGGATTAGCCTAGTTAATTGTGTTATAGGGCATCTGTGTTATTACTTGTTGTTGTTTCATATCACCTTAGTGTTTAATAGCTCAGTTCTAGTATAAAATTTAGTCCTTGTTTCACAAAAAGTCAAAATCATCTTGATTCTGTCCTATATTCATAACTGTTAGAAATTTATGTTTCATAATCATGCATACTAGTGTAAAAGTTGTTTATATAGCCTAAATAAGTCTTATAGTAGCTTAATACATCAAATTAGATCATCTAGGATCATTAGAAGTTCATCAAAGTCAAACTGGTTCATTATTTAAAAAGTCAAAATTTCCTAGAAGCGGTTTTTGAATAAACTTTACAATTTCACTGTGATCTTATCATTAGGATTTAGGACTTAAGCCTTTGGGATATTAAAGTTTAACTGCTTAACTAAATTAGAAAAATAGTAGTTCACTCCTAATCAGCTTATTAAGTGCTTTTCACTTAGCTTCTTTTGACCCTTTTTTCGAAAAACCGCCTCTGCAAAGATAAGCTTGAGCTTATTTGAAGCTTATTTGGTGCTTAATTTTAAGTAATTGTGCTTTCTTAGTTATTATATTAGCTTA
This sequence comes from Chrysanthemum makinoi, assembly GCA_910596185.1. NCBI lineage: Eukaryota > Viridiplantae > Streptophyta > Magnoliopsida > Asterales > Asteraceae > Chrysanthemum > Chrysanthemum makinoi. Next base: position 3,424,260 of record OU343223.1, on the reverse strand, counting down.
TTTAAAGGTGTTTAGCTTATTTTCATTTACTCTTTTGCTTATTTCTAGCTTATTAGCATTTTGGCTTAAATCTTGTGCTTATTCACTTTTTGCTGTTAAAAACATAAGCTCAAACTGAGCTTATTAGTAGTTTTTGTAAAAAGTTATAGTTTTAAAATTTGCTTAATATCATGTGCTTAATTAGTTTGTAAAATAAAAAAATATATATATATATATTTTGCAAAAAACGGCCTCAAGCACAGATTGAACTCAGACTCGGTGTATGCCTTCCCACGCTTCACAACAACACACTCAACCGTAAGCGCCCTTGGGTCTTTTTATGCTATATCCTCCCACATCAATCTATTTAACATAGTTTTAGCCCGTTTGGTTAATAAGCATTCTTTGCTTATTAACGCTTATCACTCAACCTGTGGGACCCACTATATTTTTCCTACATTCCTCTCAGTCTCTAGTACTTTTGTAATTTTTTTTTAGATTTTTTTTTTACGTTAAGTATTTTTTATAAATTAATTAGTTTAAAATAGTATTTAATTCATAATAAAAAATATAAAAGTAAAAAAATATAAATCTTTTTTCTAAAAATTTCTTTTGTCATATAGTACGTAAGAAATTTTTTTTTACACTTGTAGGAATTTTATTTCATAAAATTTACGTTTTTACTTGCACACTCACTGCGTAATTTTTATAAATAACGACGCCATTTTAAGTCACATTTTTAGATAATTTAAGTTTACGTTTTAATTAAAATAGTTTATTTAAGTTATTTTGTTTTATAAATCATAGAAAAACATCATTTTAAATATAGTGATAGCGTTTATTTAATATATTTTAGCTTTTTAATTTTCTTTAATTTGCATTTAAGTCGCTGTAATTTATAAACTTTTTCTTTAGGTATATTTATCCATCAAAATCCATCGATCACTATCCTTAGTGATTACTCGCCATCTGATAGTTTTGAAACACCATTGAGTCTCCGTGGGACTTAACGACCCGGGAATCCACTATATTCTCCTGATCTTAATTGCATTTGCTTTCTGAGCTGTTTTAAGTTTATTACGGTTAGCCATTCACAAGTGGTCAGCTTGTGTGATTAAACTTGACTGTTCAGGAGCAAAATCAGTGAGGATCAAAATGTTCAAATGGAAGCACCACCAAGTGTTAGGAGATCTAGTAGAACTAGAAGTCAACCCGTTAGGTTTAATGACTTTGTTGTTGGTAGTAATGTGAAGTCTGGTCTTGAGAAATATGTTTCTTATTCTAATCTATCTAAAGTTAATATTTGTTTCTCTACCACTCTTAATAAGTCTTGTGAACCTAAGTCTCTTTCTGAGGCTATTCAAAATCCTATGTGGAAAGACGCTATGAATTCTGAAATGGAAGCTTTACATAGGAACAATACTTATGAGCTGTGTGAGTTACCTAATGGTAGGTTTGCCATTGGGTGTAAGTGGATTTGGAAAATCAAATTTAAGTCTTCTGGTGAGGTTGATAGATACAAAGCTAGGCTTGTGGCTAAGGGTTATAACCAGAGACAAGGAATTGATTATGAGGAGACATTTAGTCCTGTTGTTAAAATGGTTACTGTTAGGTGTTATTGTCATCACTGGTAATAATGTTAGTGAAATTGAGAAATTTAAAAGGTTTCTAAATTCAAAGTTTATGATTAAGGATCTTGGTCCACTCAAATATTTTTTGGGAATTGAAGTTCTAAATAATGATATTGGTCTTTGTCTTTCTCAAAGAAAATATTGTTTGGATTTGTTACTAGAGTATGGTTTGTTGGCTTGTAAGCCTGCTGCTACTCCTTTGCAGCAGAATGTGGTTTTGAGTCATGTTGAAACTGAGAATGATAAGTTCTTATGTAACATGACTGAGTATCAAAATTGGTTGGAAAGCTTATCTACTTATCTGTTACTTGACCTGACATTTCTTATAAATTGTTTAAGTCAAGATATGCATGCTCCTCTTAATTCACATTTCACTGCTTCACTTAGAGTTTTGAGATACTTAAAATAGGCCTCGGCATGTATTCAGTTTGAATATGGTAAAAGCTTAATTTGTATGCTTATTCAGATGCGATTGGGCTAAATATCCTATTTCTAGGAAATCAGGTTCCGTTTTTTGTGTTTACTTTTGCAATAATCCGATTTCCTGGAAAAGTAATAAACAAGCCACTATTTCTAGGTCCTCAGCTGAATCTGAGTATAGGTGTCTTGCATCTACTACTTGTGAGCTTATTTGGATTATAAAAGTATTTAAGGATCTTGGAATTGATGACTTGTTGCCTGCAAGTTTGTTTTCTGATAGTAGTTCTGCTATTCAGATTGCTGCTAACTCAGTTTTTCATGAGAAGACCAAACATTTTGAAATTGATTTGCATTTGGTTAGAGAGAAGGTCGCTTTAGGGGTTATTAAAACCTTGAAGGTTGCCTCTGCTAACAATGTTGCAGATATATTTACAAAAGGGTTGAGTGTTTCTCAACACAAGCAGTTTTGTGATAAGCTTGGTCTGGTTGATTTGTTCAAGCCATGAGCTTGAGAGGGGGTGTTGAAATATGTTGAGTTGTGCAAGCTCATTCTTGATATAAAGTCAAGGGGCTTGTTTTGTCAAGGTTGTCTAATGTTTGTATGTTTGGCTCTTGTTAGCAAGTTTTATATTCTTGAAGGGTTAAAGTGTTTTTAGCTGCTATAAAAGCTAGAGCCTAACCCATTCAGTGTAATCTCTCTCATATTGTCTCACACATACTTTCGTATCTCTCTCTCAAGGTTGTGGTTTGGTCTGGTATTAGTATTCTGGGTATATTCTGATCATCTTGATCAGGTTTATAGTTTGATAGGTATTATTGAGTGGTGTAGTGAGGTTTTTTGTATCATAATCTTTGTAGTGGGATAGATATGATCCTTCTGAAAGGGACTATCTTTTTCTTGTATATTTGTTTGGTGAGCACACGCTTTGTGGACTCATCTTCTTGTATATTCAGTTAATAAAAGATTTCACCAATGGGTGGTTGACTGGGTGAGTTGATTGTGTTGTGGTTGATTTTGAGATCAGATCTGTTATTTTATCAAAAGCATTTATTCGGAGATATTGTCCTTCTTCGAAAACTGCCAGAAAGATGGAAATGATCCGTAATTTTAAACAAGAGAAGGACGAGACCCTATATCAAGCTTCGTTATTAACTATTTTTCAACTAAACATGTTAAGATTGTTTTTAAGAAAATATATGACATGGCACTGTCGTTATATCTACATATTTTTTATTTTGTTGATGAAAAAACAAAACTATACTAAACAAATAAGTAAATTATCAACTGTTTCTCTACCCCTACTTTATTAATAAAAATAATTAATTTTTCAGCTTTTAGTAAATCAATTAATTAACTTCTTGCCAAAGGAATTATAGAAAGATAAAAGTAACGAATCTATATCAACAAATAAACATTTATAAAAGGTAATTGTAAAATGATCTTCAATTAAATACGTTGAGACATGGAAATAAATTTCTAAGATCCATATTAAATTAAGAATATTGTATTAAATGGCGAGCTTTAAATAGAGAGATTTGTGTATAATAAATTTCTTTTATAACAAAGAAATACTCCAATTAAGTTTTCTACAATTTATGATATTTGCAGTAAATGTTGATTCCACTTAACAAATTGTCAATATCACTCATGTATTTAAAACGCTACATTATTATTCGTGTATAGTGGCAATGATGTACGGTATTATTAATTTATGTGTGCAAATATTTTATATATATATGCGTGTGGAGTAAGTGAAAGTGAAAAATTTAGTGGTTTAAATCGTAATTAAACATTTAAATATTTAGTAGATTGTGTTAACTTTTAGAGTTAATTACATAAATCGTCCTTGTGGTTTGGTCAAAATTACGGATATTGTCCCTATACTTTGCTGCTGCCCCTGGTTTGGCTACCTGTTTATCCGACTACCGTGGCACCGTTGCATTTCTCTAACGCGAGGGACTAACATCATATTTTGGTTTTAACGATCGAGTTAATTACATAAATGCTCTGGTTTGTAAAGTTACCATCTGTCCCCTGTGGTTTATTATAATATTTTAAAAACTGCTTTTTCTTTTTAAAAATTATAAAAACAAAACAAACTTTTTTAATTTTATTATAAACGGATGAAGGCGTATAAAAAAACGCTTTATACACGGTTTCTCTATTTTACGCTTCATTTGTTTTATACGGTTTCGTTCGTTTTTGTATGAAAAGGTATGAAAACATTTTTGTAAAAAATGTACGTTTTTGTATAAAAATGTACGTTTTTGTACATTTCGTTTGTTTTTGTATGAAATAATGTTTTCATACATTTTCATACAAAAACGCATATTTTGTACAAAACGCATTTTTACAAAAATGTTTTCATACAAAACGAATCGAAACCGTATAAAACAAATGAAACGCGAAAATAGAAAACCGTATAAAAACGTTTTTTATACGCCTTCATCCGTTTTATAATAAAATTAAAAAAAGTTTTTTTTTGTTTTTAATTTTATAATTATTTTTTTAATAAAATTATAATTTTATTTTAATTTTTTTAATAAAATTATTTTTTTTAAAAGAAAAACGCTTTTTAAAAAATATTATAATAAACCACAGGGACAAGATGCGTAAATTTTACCAAACCACAAGGACGATTTATGTAATTAACTCCGATCGTTAAAACAAAAATATGATGTTAGTCCTCACGCTAGAGAGTATTTGCAAGGGAGGTCCTTTTTTGGGACCGGCCGATCGCGGACAAGATCCATAAGATTTGTAAACCACAGGATCTAAACGCTAAAAAGTATAGGGACAAGATCCGTAATTTTGACCATACCACAAGGACGATTTATGTAATTAACTCTAACTTTTATATGTAGTAGTTATTTAATCTAGCAACATTACTCTTTCTTAACTTCTAAACAAATGTGTATTTTTTAATAGCATTTTTCTAACTTGTGTCATGATGGTACAAGCTTATAAATGTTTAATGAAGACAAATATTTTTTTAAATAACTTAATTTTCATATAAATTGATACTTTTGGTAAACATCATAAATTTAGAAATTATTAATATCAACAAACATGAGAACATGATAATTTGAGTTCATTTAATGGCTTTTAATCTATATCATCATAGCACAAGTTAGAAATTCCTATTTTAATATGCAACATACATTAATTAAATGCAAAGTGTATGGTATGAAAAGTTTTAAAAGGTAAGATAGTAAACTATATTTTTTATGGGTTTTGTTAACGACAACCCAAAGGGTTGTGGATAAGTATCATCATTTATGTGAAATTAACATTTAATGAACTAATTATTTCCTTATTTATACATAATGATGATAATCATAAAAATTGTTGTTAAATATGGAATGTTTGGTATTAATTAATTTTGAATTTTCAATTATGGTAACCTTAATCACATCCCACTGAGTTGTGGTTAACAAAACCTTTTTTTTTATTACAAACGAATAGTTTTTAGACAAGACTGTACTAATAAGGTGCACTAAACAATAATAAGGTTTTTAAGATCGATATCTTGTTTAGAATTGTTTTCATCTTTGTAAGATCGGATCAGATTTTAAGATCCTAATATAATCAAATGTATTTTCTTAATAGTCTTTGTAATATTATACAAATCTATAATACAGTTCATAACTTTGGAGCTTTTAAATTTGTGGATCGGATTGGATATTAAGATCTTAGTGTTAAGATCGACATCCTATAACATATTAAGCTTGTAAAAATCTTATGCAAAATCAAGATTATTTTTACATTGTAATATCGTACAATCGTAAAATCTTATAATTAAGATAGACTACCGAGTAATGTTTATCCACCCCTCTAAAAACACGACAAACACATGACCAAAATGGTTAAAACAAAATTACATTTACTGAAATAAATAAATAAAGACGTATTAATTGTTTACTTTTTCCTTAACCACCTTACACCTATCCAAATGATATAATATAGGAAACCGATCTCGCAGTCTCACACCACCAACCCATCTATCATCCCAAAAAGATACACACGACCCATCCCCCACTTTTCTGGTAAAAGAAGATGGGGTGCAACGAATTTTGACCCCATGTTTTTATTTCTTGCATAATTGCCCCTCAATTGTTTAAGCTTTCCGTGTTTACATAATTAGCACTTTAGTGTGAGTTTGACATAGAGCATTTAGAAGCAGTTACATTGAGTGTTGCGATATTTAATGTACGTTTGAAAAGCAACAAGTAACTTTATTTATCTTTTCAGAATACTTATTTTCTAACGTTCCATAAAATACTATTTAAGAGCGTTGAATATTTACGAGATGTTTTACATATTATAATTACATCTACTGTTCACTGCTAATGCATTTTTACCAAACACACCCCTTAATAATCTCCCAACATAAATGTGTTTTTTTTATCTATACTACTTTATAATAGATTTGGGACTTGCTAAAAGAGGTAGTCTTAAAATTGTAAGACCAAAAACATTTCCTTATTAAGAAATAACAATTCATTTAGTCAATAGCAATACAAAGGCTTTATGACCAAACTTTATCAGACTTTATGACCAAACTTTTAAAGCCCTGTAATAAAAATGGTCAATATGTTGCAAAACTTCATCATAAATATATTTGACTTATGCGAAAAATTCAATACCTTACACACATAAATAAAAGTTATGACATTTTTGTAACAGCTCCAATATTCATTATGCCCATTTAAGATGTAATAGTCAACTACAAAACTTCATCATAAATAGTTTTTTAATTCATTAAATTCATACTTTTAATTTATACTCTAACTTACGGGATATAAGTACCCAAAAATACACAAAGAAATCTCATTTTTCATTACACACACTACTAAAATTATCCCCTCTCTCATTATCTGTAAAAGAACACGCACCATCACCTCACCTCATTATCTGTGTGTTCCTTGGATTCGTTCGCCTAATCGAAAGACATCTCGTTACCTAAGCAATATAAATAAAAACATTTGTTCACCGTAAATATGTCACATATTGAATGCGTAGCCGCATTCTTGGCGGGTACCATGCTAGTATATTGAATGCTTAAGAATAATCGAGCTTTAGTTAGAGAGAATAATTCCCTTTTATTACAAATACAAAATATAGAAAAAAGATAGAGTAATGTTTATCCACCCCATTAAAAACGCATGACCAAAAAAAAAAACGTATTAATTGGTTTAAATACTTTTTGTCTGGTGCAACCAACTTTCATTCATTCATCCCCTGTTTTTATTCTTTCCATTAAACTTTATAAATTGAGTTTTGATTGATTCTTTGATCCAACGCAGATGATTTCATCGTGAGCTAAAATTTTGTAAGTTTTGTTTGGGAATTATTTGTGCTGATTATGATTTTGTTACTGTTTTATTGATTTATCTTTGTTTGGATCAGCTTATTTATGGGCTTATTTGACTTTGGAAAACCCGATAAACTCACTTTTTCAACCCTATCAGCATAAGCCAATAAGCTAAACTTAATAAGCTCTAAAAACTTAGCTTATCGGCTTTTCCAAAATCAAATAAGCAGCCGACTAAATAAATAAAATAATAGGGCCACATATAAAAGGTAAATGTGGGGGTATTTTTAGGGGTGTTTGGGAATTCGGATTGTGTTGTCGAAAGAGGTAGACACTTGGGAATTACTCGTAGTATTTATCTGGTTGGTTAGTAGAATGAGTTAGGCATAGAGAGTAAGAGGGTGTTTGGGATTGCGTATTTTAATATAGTATCAAATAAACGATATGAAATAACCTATGAAAACTTGCATAAAAATAAGCAGGTACGCAGAACGTGTCTGGATGGGAATACGGATTTTATGGATAAGCAAATAAACTAAGCAATCCCAAACACCCTCTAGGAAAAAAAGATGATCGCTTATTTTAAATGGTTTTCCAAACATTGTCACTGATTATTTGCGTTAATGCAATAGTTAAGTAATCTCTTATCAAACGCAATCCCAAACACCCTTTTAAAGTATTACTATTAAATTAATTATAACTATATTGTGTTTGCTGAATAGCATAAATGCGTTGCTAGTTTTAGCACAAGTTTTGTTAGTCTTATTTCTATGATAATCATAAATTTGATCTTGGCCCTAAAGCACTTGCTAGTGCCGTTTGCACGTTTCTATAGAATGTATGGTTAAGAAAGCTTTAGTTGCATCTGTTACTGTTTTCGGAATTAGTACATTGTTGTTATCGGTCACATCTCTTAGCAACATGCTTTTAGCAGCCGATATAACTACAATTGTGATGTGTGTTTTTTTTTTACTCCGTGTGAATAGTTGACAGATTATCTATTGGCTCAGTAATCCCTTTAATGTGTTGTTGATAAACGAACCAGGACTTTAGGGTGTTTTTTGTTCTCTAAATGTTTTCAACGGATGATATGAGAGAGTCAGTGGATACATGTCGTATTTACCCGGTTGGTTAGTAGAATGAGTTAGGCACATGGATTAGGATTGTGGTCTCAGAACTGCGTTTCGTATATAAGAGGAAGTGATAATCAGTTTTTTCAAAAGGTTATCCAAACACTGTTTTTGATTATCTTCGATGACAGATGCAATAACACAATAATCTCCTATAAAACACAATCCCAAACACCCTTCTATTATATTTCTGTTAAATTGCAAAAAAACTCATTGTGAGTATCCAACATTTGCTTATCAGAGTTTTGTGTTTGCTGCATAGCGTAAATGTACTGCCAAGTCCCAACAACAAGTTTTGTTAGTTTTATTTTATATGATAATCGCAAAATGAAGATTAAGTCGATTTGATCATGGTCCTAATGCACTCGCTAGTGGCATTTTTTCAGAATATATCATAAGAAAGCTTTAGTTACACTGATGTCATCTGTGACATCTCCTAGCAACATGCTTTAGTAGCCGATATGACTACAATTGTGATGTGTTGTTTTCTACTCCCTGTGCATAGTTGAAAGATTATCTATGGCTCAGTAATCCCCTTTAATGTGCTGTTATTGTGTGCAAAATTGATAAAACGAACCAGGACTCTGGGATGTTTCTGTTGTCTAAACGTTTATCTGTATTATCATGTGCTGGCAGTGAAGATGGAGGTGCTATATCCCAACGAAAATAGGCTGAGCAAATATTCCGATAATGAAATAAAAGCAAGGCGAAACTCAAAATGTGATCCTGGCATTGGAAGAAAGAGAAAGATTGAAGATTTCATTGAATCTCGTAAACAGGACTATCAAGGGTCATCAATAAAAAGGGCTAGAACTCCTATCAAGAGAGACGCTCCATATCAAGAAACAAAAGTTTTTCATGAAAGGAATTGTTATTCTGATTATTCAAAGGAAACAAGCTTGATTAAGAAAAGTGGGGTGAATGTGAGATCACAACACTCCTTAAGCAAGAAAACGCCTTTGGATTATGAGAATAATATTGGTGATTCTGATGCGGATAATGAGAATGATGATGACGATGACGAGTTCACTCCATTCTCATCAGGAAGGTCTCATGCTTCAAAACGGACGGGAAGAAAGTTAGAAGATCAAAGCAGAAGGAGTCAGACCGTTTCTACTAAAAACAAAATTATTGAAGATGAAGGAAAATACGAAAATAGAGCTCATATTAGAAGTGGAGATGAAGATATTTATACGAGGTCAATAGGTAACTTGAATGGTGTTGACAGAACTGGAAGTCCGAAAATTAAGAGGGGGATATATAACAATTCCGTTGAAGAAAGAAAGCGGATGAATTTTGTGAAATCTAACCGTAGTAGAAGTAGCAGTTTAAATAATGATACTAGCTCTGCTAATTCAGACAACACATCTAGTAGTCCTAATAAACTTAAGGTACGTATTTACTTTTTAAGTTCCATATGTTTACTCTGGCATTTGTTTCCGTTAATTTCAACAATCTGATTCTTATCAGGATCGTAAAATTGGAAAGGAACCGGTTAAGTGTCACCAATGTAAGAGAAGTGATAGAAATATTGTTGTTCCTTGCACCAAGTGTTAAGAAAGGTTCTATTGTATCCAGTGCATCAAGCAATGGTAAATTCTTAACTCCCCTTTTTCAGACTGCTGTTGACCGTATATTATTAATCAAATGTATTTCTCGAATATTCAGGTATCCTCAGTTGCAGGAAACAGAGATTTCAGACCTTTTCCCAATTGTCGAGGAAACTGCAACTGCAACTTATGCTTACAGTCAAACATTAAGGTTTGTACTTTGTAATGTGTTCTGCATACATTAATATCTGCATTTAGTACATGACATGCTTACATTCTAATGCTGATAATGTTGTAAAACAGATGCCGAAGATAGACTTTGATGATGATGTAAAGATGCAGCATCTTCACTATCAAATTAACTTATTCCTTCCTTTTATAAAACAAATTCGTGAAGAACAAATAAAGGAGATAGTTGCGGAAACACGTGCGAAAGGTGATTATTTAAAAAAAAAAATCATATTTTTCGTTTCGTAAATGACATTCAGCTTAGTGAAAACATTCTATCTTTCTGCATAGGGGTATCACTGTCTTCAATTAAAATAGAGCAGGCCGACTGTTACAATGACGAGCGCGTCTATTGGTAATTTTCTTACAAGTATCTTCTTATATATGCATATAAGGGGGTGTTTGTTTCGGCTTATATAGCGGGCTTATGGCTTATTTGGTTTTCGGCTTATGTTTCATAAGCTCACTTTTTGTAGCTTATTTTGAAACTTTTCGGCTTATATAAGCTTATCATGTCAAAATAAAGCTACAAAAAGTGAGCTTATGAAACATAATCTGAAAACAAAATAAGCCATAAGCCCGCTATATAAGCCGAAACAAACACCTCCTGACTACGTCTTTCTTGAGACCTTATCATGTGCCCATGATTTTTTTTTTGGATCAGCAATCACTGCTCGACGTCAATCATTGATCTTCATCGAAGTTGCTCAAAATGTTCATATGAGCTCTGTCTTACCTGCTGTCGTGAAATAAGGAAGAAAAGACCTCTTAATCAAACAAAAGCACATTTTGGGTACTACGATAGAGGTTATGACTATATTCATGGGGGAGATCCACTACCCAACGCTTCTGATGAAAACATTCCATATCGCCAGCCTAGTTCTTCAGCTAAATGGGTAGCTGAATACAACAGGACTTTATTTTGTCCTCCAAAAGAACTCGGTGGATGTGGCGATTCTTTATTGGAGCTCAAGCGTATCTTTAAAGAAGGGTGGATCTCAAAGTTGGAAGCAAGAGCAGAATATGTATTGAGTAAATTTAAAATCAAACAACCAAATCTTGAGTCAATTTCATTGGAAAGAAGCGGTGATACATATTTCAGAGCAGCTAATAGGGAAGGATCAGATGATAATTATCTATACTGCCCTTCATCCAAAGATGTGTTGGCAAGAGATGACCTTATCCGTTTTCGTCACCACTGGACTAAAGGTGAACCAGTTATTTTCAGGCATGTTTTAGAGCAGACTAGTGGTTTAAGCTGGGAGCCGATGGTGATGTGGCGGGCATTGTGTGAACATGTGGATCCTAACGTCAGTTCAAAGATGTCAGAAGTAAAGACTATTGATTGCTTGTCTGGTTGTGAGGTAATTCAATTTTTTCTAATGTTTCAGTTCATATTTTGATGATTATTTGCTGTCATTTGCGTAACAATTGACTAGTTGAAAATATTCAGGTTGAAATTAGTACTCGGAAGTTTTTCAAAGGCTACACTGAAGGAAGAAAATATTTCAATTCATGGCCCGAGATGCTCAAACTAAAAGACTTTCCTCCATCTGATAAGTTTGAAGATCTTCTGCCACGTCATTGTGATGAGTTCATCAGTGCATTGCCTTTCAGGGAATACACTGATCCACGGGTGGGTTTTCTGAATCTTGCTGTGAAGTTACCCCCAACTGTTTTAAAACCCGATTTAGGTCCGAAAACATATATTGCATATGGAATGGCTCAAGAACTTGGTAGAGGCGATTCTGTGACCAAACTCCATTGTGATATGTCAGATGCGGTATTATTCCAGTTCCATATGTAGTATTATATCTTCAAAGTCATGTATGGATTTTGACATGTGTAATGAATTGTTCAGGTTAATATATTGACACACACCACAGAAGTACCGGTTAGAGTCGAGCAGCAGCTAGCAATTGAGAAATTAAAGAGTAAACACAAGAGACAGGATGAAAGAGAAAATCTTGTTGAATGTGGCAATGATTTTGGTGGTTATAAGGAGGAATCTACCTTAAATGGGCGAGGATATGACAAACATGCAAAGGAAACTGGAGGTGCTCTTTGGGACATATTCAGAAGGGAAGATGTGAAAAAGTTAGAAGAGTATCTGTTGAAGCATTTCAGAGAATTTCGACACACATTTGGTTGTCCCGTTAATCAGGTATGTGTACATGCAGTTTACAATCTTATGTTCTCTTTTCAGTACTTTCTATAGTTTGTTTCATACTTTCATGTTTTGGCTTGTAATCTATGGTTATGAGGTAATTAGTACCTAACAGAATTTTGAATATTTTTGTTGACAATCCTTGACGTTTTGATGAATATTGTAGGTTTATAATCCTATTCATGATCAAGCTTTTTACTTGACGTTGGAGCATAAACGGAAGCTAAAAGAGGAATATGGTCAGTATTTATCCAAATTGCTCGTAGATCAGCTAAATGACCAACTTTATGAAATAGTTAAATTTTTATTTAATGAATAGCATCTTGAAACTGAGAGAAAAAAGGTTTTTGTCATATGTTTCCATGAAGTGTGACTACTGATGAGATTTGAACCTTTTAGGTGTGGAACCATGGACATTTGAACAACATGTGGGTGATGCGGTTTTTATTCCTGCTGGATGTCCACACCAAGTGCGGAACCTCAAAGTAAGTTTCTTTAATTTTCCTTCTTTTTTTTAATTAAAAAAAAACTACCTCGTTCTCACGACTTCTCAGCTTATCTCCCACCCACAAATTTTGTTGGTTTGCACAACATATTCCAAATGCAGTTCATGCATAGAACGAACATGTTTGACCTTCAGGAGTAAGGTCAATTATGGAAATATTAATAGCCAGATACCTTAAATATGTTCCTAACAATATGCCAAGGCATAGGTTTCCTAAGCTACTTAATAACATATAAATTATTGAAAGTGTCTACGTCTTCATCTGCGGCCTCTCTCTGAGGCCCTTCCACTCCCTCTTACTCTTAGACATGTCGACTAGCTTTCCTCCTGGCTCAAGCTCTGCAGCTCTTTATGTATCCCTTTCTCATGATCTGTCTCTACTCTATGGCCCAACATTTGAAATTTCCATAGATTCAAGTTTCAATTCCTTGTTTCCATTTTGCAAAAGTTATCATTGAGAGGAACAGTTGTACATCTGTGGCTAGAATTGCTTTGAATTATATGAGGTCATGTATTAATGGTTAAATTCAGTTAAAAGTCTTGAAAATTATGTCTCTTTTCTCTTCCCGATAATGATTAAATTGACCTTGCATATAACATGTGCAAGGTCTCTTTTTAGTCCTAGTTCTTTTTTGGAAAGACAAAGGTACAATTCCTGCAAGGTGTTATGCAAATAACTAAGGATGAGCATTTGGACGCAGATCCGATAGAGACAGGAACGTCACCCGTGCTATCACGAAATGGTACCGACTCCCAATACACGGTACGGTACCAATACCATGAGTTGAGCCCAAAAAAAATTCGGTACCACTAATACGGGTTTATCCAAACACCCATTTGACCCGTTTCATGTCAAACAATAATCATGTAAAACACATGAAAAGAAACCAAACGTTCGAAAAACTTATTGTGACAACTATAGATCCTTCATAAGCGTCACAAAAATTAAACCCGAACCTATTTTATAAGTTTTGGAACGTTTGTATGTTACGAATATCTTGGTGATGTATTTATTTAAGTGTTAGGTTGCGTTTTGTAAGACACCGTGGTTTGAAATCACTTAAAAATGCATTTTATCCAATTTTTTGTTGCATTTTCTTGAAATCCTTTTTGGTTTAACAGCGGGAAAAGAACGTATAAGTACCAATTTCCGTGCAGTACCGGTACGGATCATTTACCGGTCCCGTTGATGCGGTACGGTACCCACTTTCATGTTCGGAAAAAAATCGATATCACGAATTCGGTACGGGTTCGGTACCATTCTGGTACCGTGCTCATTCCTACAAATAACCATGTAGTGTCCACGCCAACCTACTGAAAAAGGGAGGGTTTTGCCTAGCTTGAATATTTGTGGTGGTGTGTTCAAACCCCGTGGATAAGTCGGCTGAAAGGTCAGGAACCATGGTTACCCAAAAAAAGTTAAAATAAAATTGAAGTTGGGCGCCTAGTGAGGAGCTAAAGACCCACCCGAGAAGTTACATCACATTAAAGAAGATGTCGTGATTACAAACCACACATATGAGTTTACTAGACGAATATCTGCGCAAAGCGATGATTTATAGCGGTAAATAATTATACTTGCGAAATCGTGATTGTGGTTCGACGCTTGATACAAAGTGTGTATTTGAAATACAAAGCATGTGTTTTTTAAAATTAATATAGTGTGTGTTTTTGAAAGATTGCAAAGTTTAGAACTGATAAAAAAGACATGATTTAATTTGTCAAGTTTTTAAAAAGTTGTCAAGTTTAAGGGGTACTTAAGGGTAATTTAAATAAACTGCATTAATTTAAGGGGGGTATTTAAGGGTAATTTAGATGAACTACATTAATTTAAGTTTCAAGATTCAAGTTTCAAGAAAAGAGATAAACACTTTATATAAGTAGTAGTAGAGATAGTGTAATCTAAGGAGATCTCGATTAGTGATCTAACATATGTGAGCCTTTTTAGCCATTAATTGTCGTAAGAAAAAGATCTCGATTAGTCATCTAACATATGCGAGCCTTTTCGCCTTTAATTGCTGAAAACCGAAACCGAACCAAATCGAATCGAATTTGTAACGGAACTGAATTACCAAAACCGAACCTAACTGAATTAAATATTTGGTTTTCGGATTGGATATTGTTTTGGCAAAATGAAAAACTGAACTGAAACCGAAAACCTAATTCACATAAATATATATTTTATATAGTTAAACGCAAAAGAATTACATAATTTATATCTTTTTCTAGTTAATTATATAGATTTTTAGCACCAAAAGAATTTTCAAGCTTAAAAAGTTCATTAAAACTCTTAGTATAAATATAATATTTTGTAAAGCTTGAAATTCTTTTGGTGCTAAAAATCTATATAATTAACTAGAAAAAGATATAAATTATGTAATTCGGGCTATTTTGGTCAACTCAAAAACCGAACCGAATTTCAAATTCGGTTTTCGGTTCTTCCCTAAAAAAGTTTTAACCGAACTAACCGAACCGAACAATCTGATAACCGAGCCGACACCCCTACTATTTTAAAGTAGGGGCGTTCATAAGTTCGGTTATCGGGTTTTCGGTTAAATTTTTTTGGGAGTAAAACAGAACCAAATTCAAATTTGGATTACAAAAACAAACTATTACTGAAAGTCGAACCGAATAACTCAAAATACATAATGTTTTATTTAGATTTAAAAAAAAAAAACAAAATTTCAAGTTTAAAAAATGTTATATTTATGCTAAACGTTTTTTACTTTTTTATATTAAGTTTCCGTTCGGTTTTCATTTTGTCAAAACCATAACGGAACCGAAAATCAAATATTTAATTCGGTTCGGTTTGGCTTTGACAAATTCGGTTTGATTACAAATTTGGTTTGTCTTTTTAGTTCAGTTTTGGTTTTTGATTTTTTTTAAAGTGAAACCCGAATTATGCACACCCCTATTTTAAAAGGCTTTCTGTCCGCATCTTTCATGGGCCCTTTTTAACACTAGAAACCCAAATCATCAGTGACATCAAAACATTGCTTCTAAATTTTAGACCGGCGTTGAACATTAAACACTTTACTTCCAAACTTTTGTGTAATTACCAAAATGAGTTAAATGTTAAAGAAGATATGTATCCATGACATTATTCTTTTAAAAGATTACTTATATCATAATAAAATCTATCCTTTAATTTTCAACAAGATATGGATCAAGTATAAAGACTTATTCCTTCAAAATTTTCAAAATTTTACAAGGCGTCTCTAATCGGGAAGGATGTGTAATGCTCATGATTATGAAAATGCATTGCCGCAATTTGACAATTAGCTCATGGCACGCGTAAAACTAAATGAGGTAATTGCCATTGAATGTCGATAAAGTATTTGGAGGTGAATGCCTAAGGAGGGTTAATGCTCATGACATCTAATGGGAGGTGTTTGTCTAAGTTTTTGTGATGGGGGTGCTTATTGAAATTTAATAAGCTCATTTTGTGGGCTTGTGATCTAGTCTACTTGAGCTTATAACTTATAAAGTTCACAAGCTTATAAAGCCACAAAAATTAAGCTTACGAGCTTATGAAATTTACAATAAACTCATAAACCCATCAAATAAGCCTAGAAAAACAACTTCTTAAATCGTACTACATTGGAAATTTTCGCCCCGGAGCATGGAAATGTCAATATACTCGAAGTGGTCATCGGGTGCCAACATGTATGCTACAAGTGATTTGTAGTGGTCATGTGATGCCAACACTAATGCTACAACCAACCTTTGGATTTGACATACAATTATGGGTGTTCGCATACTCGAACAAGAACATCAATGTATCAATCCGACGTCATCTATTTAACGAAGATACACTCAATGATTCATTGTGAATATGTGAAATATACCAAGATATATTTCTTGTATATTCGGGCTGGGCTATAATGAAAGATAATTTTTTTCACATCTGTAAGACCTCACGATAAATAAATTCGAAGGAAATAAGCATTTTAGCTTATCGTTGGGCAATCAAGAAGGATCAACAAGATTTCGGCACATCAAAGTAATGATCGGTGCACTAGTCACATCCATCAAGTTGCATAATACAAATAGAGAACGAACCAAATTCGGTAAATAGTTGGCTAAATATCGCAGTTGATCTTTCAAGACCCGCATTCCGAGCTTCTATACAATGATTTCCAACAATACCTCCAAGACTTTCACCAATTTATGGTTTTTAAATATTTATTTATTTTTTTCAATGGTATAGCCCTTAGATGTTTTTTATGGTCATGATTTTGCAATTTTTTTATGGTCATGATTTTGAAATTATTTTATGGTCACAATTTTGCAATTTTGTGTGGGGTAGAAAAAAGAATTTATTTAAAAAGTCTTAATAAAATTACAAAGTCGAGAGATTTTTTGCAATAAAGTCATTTTGTTAAATGTAGCATACAAAATGTTTAGGGAAGTAACCATTGCGAAAAAATTTAAGGTTAAACGGCCAATGAATGCCAACCGATGATCGGGCAGAGATTTCATGTAAGACGAAGGTGGATGTATTATTATTTTATTTTTATATGAGAATACACACACTATTCAACGATTTCATTGCAAACATGTAATGTAAACTTTATTTATGAAAGTTAATATTTAGGTGATCACATGTATTGGATTCGATTGAACAAAAATGATCAAAAATATAAGACTTTTATTTATATAGATATACTACATATAATGCACGAATGACCTGTTGAAATTTAACTAGCAATATAACTTAAAATACCCTCAAACTAATATGACATTATTTTGCCACCAAAAACATTTATATTTGCCCTAATTTAATATTGTCAACTAGCATTTTCTTTTATACTATTGAATCCCCAACCATTTTCCCCTCTTCAGTATAAAAAAAAATGGAAAATAACTACAATGGGCTATCGTTAGCAAATCATTAGTTTAGTAGTGATACTATCTTATAATGTATAGATGTCATTTAAAATTAAAAATACTTAAAATTCGGCATTGCTTATTATATTAAGATTGAATAGCTTGCACATAATTAAAACGCAATTAATGTGATCAAAGTATTTAATGTAATCAATTAATTAACTGGTTAACAAATACAATTAATGCAGTTATTAAAACAGTTTTTACCTAAGGAAATATAAATTCTAAAGCATTTTGTACAACCAACTCAAAGTATTAAAATGTCACTAATAGGGGTGTTCATGGGTTGGGTAATATCCGAATAAACTGAAAACCGAAACCGAACCGAACCGAAAATAACCGAACCGAACTCGTAACCGAACCGAATTTGCTAAAACCGAACCGAACCGAAATAAAAGTTCGGTTTTCGGTTCGGTTATGGTTTTAACAATCCAAACCGCCGAATTTAAATAAATATATATATTTTTTATATATATTTATATAAAAAAATATATTAAAACTCTTTTATAATATATATATATATATATATAATATTTTTAAGCTTGAATTTTTTTAAATATATATATAAATAAATGAATAAATAATTAAATTTATGTAATTGGGTTATCGGTTGGTTTTAGGTTATTGGGGGTTCGGTTTTCGGTTCGGTTGGTTTAATTAAATTTAATTTGGTTCGGTTCGGTTTTCGGTTATACCCAGGAAAAAAAATTAACCGAACAAATCGAACCGAACAAACCGAATAAACCGATAACCAAACCGATGAACACCCCTAGTCACTAATGTAAATAATAAAGTATATTACACAAATATTCAAGTCCGAAACAGGAAACAGGCAACAGGCCAAACAGTCTCGATCGCGAACAGACACGAGATATACTAAATTTTTGATATCCGTAAATTTATTTCAGGGTACGGCGAGTACCCTGCTAGTTTAAACTAAAAAGGTGAGAAATTAACCCGTATAGCTATTTTGCAAAATAACCACGAATTTACAAAGCTTTTGCAAACCTCACGTTGACCAATATTTGAACCTTTATGCACCCACTTGAACCTTTTTCCCATTTATGAACCCTCTTGAAAAGTTGCAAACTCTTATGAACCCTCCTCTCTACCAATCTATTTTTGAACCCTTATAAATAAACCTTTGATCCTACCTACCCCCACCTCTTTTTATTCTTCTATCTTTTGTTTGAGCAATTTATTCTTCTATTTATTACTTTCTACTTTATCCAACACAAATCACCACTAAAAATACATTCAAACACAAATTAAAACCATAAGGCTGCATTTGGTTTAGTTGTAGGAAAATTTTCAATAGAATTGTAGATATGTGCTTAATGTGGAAATGCATACAAATAACCTTCCGAACCTCTAATTTATTTCTTGATTTATTTGCAGTCATGTACAAAAGTTGCGGTAGACTTTGTTTCTCCAGAAAACATACAAGAATGCATCAGACTAACGCACGAGTTTCGCAAGCTTCCAAGAGATCACAGGGCCAGAGAGGACAAACTCGAGGTAACATAATATTGCCCTTTACGTCATTTTTATGCCATCATATCATATTTTCTAGTAAAATAAACGAGAAGTGTATCTTTTCATGCATGGCAGATAAAGAAGATGGTCTTACATGCTATGCACAAAGCTCTCACCGATTTACAAGAACTGATACCAAGAAACATTCGGTAGCAATTTAGTCCTGTTTTAGTTTTGAATTTGCTTATCTTGATCCATACCTAGTTTTGAATTTGCTTATCTTGATCCATACCGGTAGACAATGGTTAGAAAGTATAAACATTTTACATACTTGTTTAGAACTCTTAATAGCGTACCATAAGCCATCATAATTGAGGGTGGATCTTTTGGATACGAATAGCAAGAAAATTTACTCATGTATACAAAGAAGGAAAAGAAGTTGATTTTTATCATTCCTGGAGTTGAGTTTGTAAGTTTTGAACAAAAGGAAAAAGAAGAATAAATTGAAATATTTCATTCAATATAATTTCTCCTATGTCATATTAAATGTCGATCTTATTATTTTAGTTTGTATTTTAAAACAAATGTTTATTTTTGAATTCTAACCAATCGGAGTATTTTAAAAATAGAAAAAAATATTTTATTGGTTGACTATAACTTTTTTAAAATTGTGTCACTTTTGTAGTGAACATTTGTTATGAAACGAAATGAGTAACTCGTTAAGTTGGTTTGCGAAAAGCATATACATTTAGCATGTTTTTCCCTTGTTAATGTTGTATGACGGAGAAAAGATGTAAACTAGTCAGAAAAAACGATTTCGTATTCTACAAAATATTTATAACAATCTTCTTTATCATGTTCACTTCGTCTCAGATTAAATTATCTTTTTTTAGATAGCGATGTTACACTTATTCAATTTTCATTAAATAGAATGCACACATACATGTGTCACTTACTTACAGGAATTGTGAAGAAGAAAAGAAAATTTAATAAAATTTTATTGGTACAACTTACTTGCCACTTGTGTGTTAGGATTTTATTTTGTAAAAATATTGTGAGACTATTATTTCTCTTTTTCAAAAACATAAAGTTTGGAATAGTTTTGTCATTATATTGTGCATTAGGAAATGGCATATTTAATTTTCGAGTATTAAGTTTGTGATATATCAAAATAAAAAGATTAATGATGGCGTATAGCACGTATTGCATGTTTATTGGGCTTAGCTCGTGCTATACGCATTTTGGGCTCAGGCCCAACAACAAAACAGCCATAAGTGTTGGATCGACAATAAGCCTAATAGCAAAATTAGCTACGGTCCAGAATCAAAGACGCACACAGAATGCCTAGCGGACCAAACCTCTGGCCGGGGAAAGTATTCTGTGTTCGCATCCGCGATTATTACGGAACTTTGACCGACAAGGGTCCCACTTCGGCAACTAATTTTTATATACGAGTTTTTAAGAAACCCTAACAGTGAGCCTCACCTATAAAAGAGGTTTTAACCCTCTCACAAGGTACAACTTTCTCTCCCATAATACCACACACACCCTTATTATCTCTGACAAGAATGTATACCTCACGCCAGAGCTTAATCATGTAGTCCGTCTCTACGGTAAGGCTAACGGTTTACTCTTACTTGTGCAGTGATTCAACCAATCACTTAGATTAGTACAAGATTAGCCCATCAACAACTTGTTGGTCCAACCTAACAAGCATCATACACACTCATTCTAACCCGTCACACTTTTTGTACTAACAATTAATACCTAGTTTTAGGCGATACTTATATTCTTCTTTATAATAAATGTTAATTTTGAAAATGAACAAATCTTTAGAAAAGTTTACTAAACTACACTCCTCATTCAGTGACAGAATATCAATTTTACTCTTTCAATTGATTAAAGACAAAATTGACATACCTAATTTATTTGGACCTCAATGGTCCGTCAAAGTAAAGGCGAGCGTTATCATCTCAATATTTTTTTCTTTATAACTCAACACAAAAATAGAGTTATAGAAGTGTTGGCTATGTTTTTTTTTTAAAACTATTTTACAACATTTGTCAATGGTTTTGATTACCAGATAATGAAAATGTTACAGGCAATAATAGAGTTATAGAACTGTTGAAACTTTTATGAACTATGATTGACATAGTTGTGTGGCATGATGAGTGGATAGTCTTTGATTTGCTAATTTAAACATGTTATGTTGTAGTATTTACTAACTGCTTAAGGTTGTATAAAAACACAATACAAATAAAGTGTTTGGATTTGATCATGGTGTATCAAAACGTAGAAGTTAACAAGTCGTTTTCGAGTCTTTTGGCAATATCTAGTTGTAGAGGTATGAAGTACTCATATGGAACAATCTAAATACCATCATAGGTTGTTCAACTTAATCAAGACACCTAAAGATGGTTATTTGTTGTATGAGAAATGATTTGAATATCTATATTCATGTTTAATTTTATGTCTAAACTTGTGTAACAATAATTCATCGGTTACAACAATCGGATTCATTTCTTCGCAACTCAATAAACTAATGACACGTAAGTTAGACACAAAATTAGTCATAAGTTTTAGATCTCTCAATCTTTATCCTTGTATTTAATCACGGATCTACTCATATGAAAAAACATAACTGATTT
The DNA here is from genome assembly GCA_910596185.1 of Chrysanthemum makinoi. NCBI lineage: Eukaryota > Viridiplantae > Streptophyta > Magnoliopsida > Asterales > Asteraceae > Chrysanthemum > Chrysanthemum makinoi. The sequence continues at coordinate 3,402,321 of OU343223.1, read as the reverse complement.
GTAGCTTTATATATGATGTAAACATTCAAACTAATTTTGGTAACCACATCGCAACATAAGGGTGAGCATCGGTCCGGGACCGGATCGGACCGACAAGACCGAAGACCGAGACCGAATGTGGTCGGTCCGGTCCGGTCTCGGTCGGTCCGTCGGTCGGACAGGACCGTTTAAGTCTACTCTACGGCCAAAATAGTGGGTTTGTGATCAGGCCGGTTGAAGACGAATTAGCTCAAATGCATGGAAGCCCAGATGACCAGGACGAATGTGAGTGCAGTCCGGTCTCGGTCGGTCCGGTCCATAGACGGAACTTGGATGAATATGTTGGGAGGGCCGAGTCTATATGAGTTAATTTGGAATGGTCAAAATTGTATTTCCTTTAAGCAAATATAAGTAAAACTTCAAAGTTTTGGGAGGGCGTGGCGCTGGTCTCGATTAAGTCCGTCATGGTCAGGTCGGTTCGAGTGGTTTCCCTATCACAACATACTCATGGCCAAAATTAATCCACAACACATCTTTCTTTTTTCTCAAGTCACCATAACCAAATAAATCTCAAAAATTTCACTTCAAAGTTCAAACCGAAAAACCAATAAAAAATTTATAAAAAAAAAACAAAAAAAATTCAAACAATGGGAACCATTTTTTCATCACCACCAGACGACCCCCACCCTAACACCACCACCGCCACCACAGCCGCCACCACCACCGCCACCACGGCCGCCACCACAGCCGCCATGTCTGAAACCCCATCTGAAAACCCAACAAACCCAGATCAAGAAAACACTTCAAAACCCCCTAAAACCCTAGAAACCCTAGAAACCCTAAACCCTAATGAAGAAACATCAAAACCAGTCCAAGATAATGACAACCCAGATCAAGATTTGGAAAAAGAAGAAGAGGGTGAGTGCCCATTTTGTGCATACATGAAAGGAGGTGGATGTAGAGAAACTTTTACAAATTGGGAAAAATGTATTCAAAGTAATGGTGATGAAGATATTGTTGAGAAATGTGTTGAAGCTACTTCTGCTTTGAGGAAATGTATGGAAGCTAATCAGGATTATTATGCTCCTATTTTAGAAGGTGAAAAAATGGCTGAAAAACAAGCTCTTGATGAATTAGAACAAGAAAAAGCGGATAATGCGAAAGAAGCGAATGAAGAGAAAGTGAAACAGGAAACAAGTTAGGATTTTTTTTAGAGGTAAATTGAAAATGAGAAATAATTTTTGAGTAGTGCCAAATGGTTGATTGCTTGGCTTATTTTTGTTTATCAAGAATTTTGATGACTTGAATTGATGTTATGCATTAATTTTGATTTCATTTATTTAATATGAGATTATGAAATTTCTCCTGTTGCCTTTTTTTGGTATGGTTGTTGATATGGTTTTATATGTTGTGTTGAGCATTTAAGAGCGTTGAGCATTATGATTTTTAATGCTCGTCAAACGAGCATCAAGTAGCATTTAGGAGCGTTGAGCATTTAGGAGCTTTTTTTACACATTATAGTTACAAATACAACTACCTTACCAAACGTTTTTATAGAAAAATACAACTATTGCTCACTGCTTTTACCAAACACACCCATAGTCCTTTGAGGTGATTGATATGAATTTTGGCAGCCATGGTTATTTGGTTGATTAATATTGCTAGTCTTGATATTCTTACAAATTTTAGATTGAACGCTTTCACCTTCAAGTCCTCACTAGGTACACTTTTGGGGTTGGCTAAAGTAAGGGTCGGAAACGGTTATGACCACGTTCATGTGAGTCTAAGCCCCCCCCCTTCCCGGGTACCTAAACTAGGAAAACCTTATTAGTTTTACACATTTACGTTTACTTTTAATCTAAGGTCGTAGCCCTTGCCAACAAATCATTTTGTGATTGCTCAAGTATTAACTTTGACCCGCTACCAGGTCAAATTAATTGGAATGAGTCTCAAAAGGTTGCTACTTCCAATGAAAATATTGTAACTTTGATAATTTTTTCTGGCATAACGAAAGATGGTTACCCAATAGGAGCCAAGTTGGTTAATTCATATGCCAATAGCTCAATTGATTGAGCTAAAGTGAGAATAATACACGGAAAAAAAATGTTTAGGCAAGGTGTTCTATACAGGAGAGCCGTGACAAGAACATGATATAGTGATTTTTAAGGGAATTTTTGTGGTAATTAAACTAGGTTATGTTAGGGATGAGCACGGTACCGGTCCCGTACCGAATAGTGGTACCGATTTTTTCCCGAGCATAAATTAGTGGTACCGCCCGTCGATATGTACCGTACGAGCGGGATTGGATATTGATGCTGGTATCGGTACGGTACCGAGGAATCGGGTTTTCGCTTCGGGAAATTCCGATTTGGTACCGTCCGTGCCGAATTAGTGGTCGATTTTTTTCACCTTATTTCGTAGTCGGTGCCGTGCCGTATTTTAGGAATCGGTTGCCGTTTGATCACGCGATCTTGCGGTTCCGGTTCGAGTTCGAGGATTGGTCGAAATGCTCATCCCTAGGTTATGTTGATCTTAATATACAGCTAAATTATCTATTGGTTGGCTATCTTGCTCAAGGTTTTAACTCTTTTATGTTTGGAATTTTATTAATTAACATGATATGATTGGTTGTGAGTTGTGACATTTGCATAAATAAACTGAGGTGATTGGGAATCTGAGAATGCAATAACAATCAACATAAGGAGGGGATCATTTTGTTGAATGTCTTAAGAAAGTTGTCAACATTTGAATCTTGATATATACGAATAACAAAATAAAGAATTGTCATAGGTATCCCTAAAACATACAGCGGTTGGCACAAATGTTGAGGTGAGTTTATATTGCTTTAGGCTGACGAAACTTGAGTTTATATTGTAGTTTATATTGCGTTAGCCAGACGTTGATTGTGTACATGACTTTTAATATGGGATTTCATTGGATAATTTGGTGTCCTGATATTTAATTAGGTAGCATGATTAAACCTCTTTGTCATGGTTTTAGATAGAAGGATTGTATGCTTATATCGTATCTTGTATTTGAATGGTTATCAAGTTTTAGTAATTCTTAATCTAGCAAGATTGATGCAAAGTACATAAAGGTAAACAGGTCCTAATGAGTAATCAATTTGCAGATTATTAGCTATGGCTCCTAGTTTAGAATGTTTTTGATTGAACTCGGCATGGTATGTTAGTTCTTTTATAATGTTATCTGCAAACTGGTCAGTCTTTTCGAAGCCTTTATAATTGCAGTAGCTCTTTTCATTTTCACATGGAATTACTCCAAAATACATACTTTTCATACTCCTAAGCATAGCAAGACTATCAAGTGAGCTTACGGCATAATCATTTAATCTGTAGACTGGTATTAAGAAGTGTATCTTGAATTTATATTGAGTTTTCTAGTCGTATTATCTAGTATTCTAGTTTCCAGTGTTTGTATCCTTCTACTTTGTGTATGAGTTTGATTATGGGAGGTCAAAGAATCCACTTGCCACTCCTACGCCAAAATTTAACTCTTGGTTTATGTGTTACCTTTATTTAACTGAGAATCTGCCGACAAATCAAAATCAGGGGAATCATAACAAAAACAGTGGAACAGGACATTCAGTGATTTTTTTAAGGGAAATTGAGGTAACTAAACTTGGTTTTGTTGATTTTAGAAAAAAATATTGATTGCTCGGCTATGTTATTTAACTATTATACAACATCTGTCAATGGTTTTGATTACCAGATAATGATGATGTTACAGGCAATAATAGAGTTATAGAACTGTTGGAACTGTTATGAACTATGATTGACATAGTTATGTGGCATGGTGTGTGGATAGTCTTTGGTTTGCTTATTTAAATATGTTATGTTGTATTTACCAAGTGCTTAAGGTTGTTAGAGTAAAGACTTTTTATGCTGGAAAAGCTAAGGTTGGCAACGCTGGTATCAGTGGCGGATCAATAAATTCGTACAAGGGTACACACTCTTTAATGTACATGTGCGTTACCTAGTTTTTAATCTGCTTAACTTATTGCTACTGTTAAAATCATATTATCCATGTTCCAGCCGTCAATGTACCTGTTGTTGGTGGACATGCTGGAATTACCATTTTGCCATTGTTTTCTCAGGTATTTCTTGATTACTGTTAAATGGTAATTAATTATGATAAAGCAGATGAGTTTATGTTAGTGTTACTGATGTATGGTTTTGAATGCAGGCTACACCAAAAGCGAATTTATCTGATGAAGAGATAACTGCTCCTTCAAAACGAACACAAGATGGTGGAACAGAGGTGGTGGAGGCAAAGGCTGGAAAGGGTTCTGCTACACTTTCAATGGCGTAAGTTCGAACTCATATTTCCAGTTCTTTTTCTAATTATCACATTGCTATTGTACATACTGTCTCAATACGTATGATCCAACAAGACACCTTTTTTAAACTCTGCATGAAATGGAACATAGAAGTTAATGAGCGCAGCTTGCAGATAGCTTGCAGCAATAGCAGTCTGCCACACTACATTCACTCAACTGTTTTTAGTTCCATATTATAGTGTTATCTGTGGAAAGTGGAAACCCGCATAATGATTAATATACTTGTCAAAGCCCTCACTGATTAGTCATATAGGACCCTCTCTTTGGACCTATAGAAGAATAGGTTTGTTTCACATGATAGTCAGTTTTATGGAAGCCCACATAATGGATACTACTTGCAAAAGCCCTCGACTCCGTAGTAGGAATCAAGCTAAGCCACTGATTTCTCGAACAAAATCATCATGTGGACTAGCATCTTTAGATGCTGCAAAAAAATTTATTCGTGATAAACTGGTAAAGGTTTTCATTTTATATTTAGTGATGGATAGCCATATGGCTAGAGCATGATTAGATAGGATTTTGAACTATTGTGGGCCAAAGCAGTTTGTACCCATACAGTAACGTTGATGACAATTGTTTCTTGAAGTAGATGTATATCTAATATGTGTTTTTTATGCAGTTATGCTGGGGCCATATTTGCTGGTGCTTGCTTGCAAGGACTTAATGGGGTTCCTGATGTAATGATGTTGTCGAATGCTCATTTGGCCAATCAAACATTACTGAACTACCATTCTTCGCCTCAAAGGTACAGGTTTTACTTTGGTTCGTGACCTTGAACCTATACAAATTGTACATGTAATATACTATTTTAAGTGTCACTAAAACTTGATGCTTAAGCAAAATACATGGGAACTTTCAAGTAATGTACGCCATTCGTCTGCAGGTGAGACTCGGAAAATACGGTGTGGAGGAAAGTACTTGGCCTTGGCCCTCTTTCTGAGACTATGAGAAACAAGGCTTACAAGCATTTCATACCTGAATTGAAGTCATCTATAGAGAAAGGAATCAAGTTTGCCAACCAAAGCTAAAACCTTTGCTGACAATGGATAGCCTAAAAAACATCACATGTTGCATCTGGTCTGAAGTTTTTTTTTACAACCTGCCGAATCAAAATGGAGGCACATTGCTTACCTAAAACACTCTATCTTTGTACATATACCCTACACATAAATGCATATAAAGTAGGGGTGTAATATAAAGAACAATTCTATAGTTTTCAAGCTCTGTCCTGTTACCAAACGAGCGATACCAGATATAAAATAATCAACCTGTATAGTTTCAAACATTCACTGCCTTTGAACAGTCATCTTTCTTTTATGGGGGGACAATTATTTTGAGACGGATGGAGTATATAGTGAACGTTAATCATGAGATGGAAGGGGTTGGTTTGCGAAAAGTTGAATACATATGTCTTCCTTTGTTAATGTTGTATGAAGAAGAAAAGATGTAAACTAGCTACGAAAAATGATTTGGTAATTTTCAAATACTCTTAACAATCTTCTTAGTCACATATTTATTTGGTCTCAAAATTAAATATCTTTTTTCTGAAATACACGAAGTTGAAAAATAGTTTAGTCATATATGAATTAGTAAAATGCATATGGATTTTTTAATATTTATTTTTGTGATATATCTAAATAAAAAGATTAATGTTTAGTTTAAAACGATATAAGACTGGTCACTATAGTAGTGGTCAACCACTTGGTAGTGATGACCACTGTGCGCCAAGACCATAGCACACGTCACCCACAACAAGCCACGAGGCACTTTTTTGCACTTTTTCGGTGGTGTATGCCACCGAACTATTTTCAATGTGCTTTTATTTATTTAGTATGTGTGTGGAGTAAATTGTGAGGTATGTCTGTATAAAGAGGAGTATTTTTATATTTTTGGTTTGGTAGTGTGCTGAATGATGATACGACGCTAATGTGGAGGTGGTGAGTTTGATGACATTGCTTAATGTACACAATCCAATGCATCGTTGGCACGCCATAGGCAAACTTTGCCACCTATGGCGGCGCCATACTACACCGGGGTGGGCGCCATAGTGGCATCATAGGTGACATAGCCATCCTGTTTGTGTAGTGTGTGTTTTTTTTACACAGGAAGAAAGAAGATGTATTTTTTGTATTTTTTTTTTTTTTTTTAGTTTTGACCTTGTTGTTTCGTTTCTTTTAGTCTTTTACTTTCTTTTCTTGTATATTAGTTTGTAAAATGTATAGATTTTTGAGTTAATTGTAATGCTTTATTTTATTCAAATTATATGTAATGTTTTTATTTAAATGTGTTTGTTAAAGGGAAAATGAAAAAGAAAATAAAATAGTTACTGACGCCTATAACAGTTATAGCTGGAGGAGGGTGTTTATGCTATAGGATTGTCATATAATACAAGCTGATATGACGACGCCTATAACAAGTATAGGCTCCAAATGCACCTTGCACTCTTAGGCTTGATACTAGGGTCATCAAACCGATCACCTGCACATCAATGCAACATCATCATTCAACACACCATAAAATCACCATATTTTACTCAGGTCACCAGTAAACCCTCCACCAAACAAAAAAATATAAAAAATATTCCACTTTATCAAACATACCTCGTGAAATACCCCATACACACTAAAAAAAGCATTGGGAACAGTTAGGTGGTCTGCACCACGGACTGAGTGCAAAAATATGCTCCATTACGCACGATTAGGGATCCTTTTTAATAGGGTTTGCGCGTGAAAATGCATGGTGGTGATGGTAGACCACCCAGGCACCCAACATAGTGATTTGTATATTTTCATTTTTGATTGAGACACTTTAATTAATACATTAAACCATTGTTGCAAAAAAAAATCTACAAGGCCGATTAATCGCCGCCTATGCACTACTGGGCCAACAACCTTTTTGATTTGTGTAAATTGGTCAACGACTGTCATCGATAGTCAAACTTGCCGAAATCTTTAGAAATACCCAAAACTTGGTGTAAGCTAGTTTTAATCACACATGGTCGCTGTTTATATCTATTACAAGATATTTTTCAAAGAAATCTTACCGTGAATACACAAAATTCACCAAAAATACATAAAACATGCCAAAAAATCTGATTAATCACCGATTATACAATATTATAAGTATATATATAGCACAAGCCTATATTAAAATAATCATTAAAATATTATATCTTTTATTTTATTGGTTAGCCCAACTAACCCAAATCCCAAATCTTTTTAATATGAAAAAGTAGTTGCCGTGGTTGGAAAAAAAAAAAACCCCTGAACTTCTTATTATTTACGACTTTTTTATACAACAAACTTTATTGGTTCCAGTTGTTTATATAATGTTTTGAATGCTTTTAAAGTGATATGTGCAAATAAATAAAAGAATTGCATTTTTGGTCCCTATGGTTTAGCCAAATTGCAAGTTTGGTCCCTAAAACTTTGAAAGTCTTGGCGATAGTCCTCGTTTTAAAGTTTGGGTTGCATTTTTGGTCTTTTTTGGTGTGAAATGACCAAATTACCTTTGTCTTTTTCTGAAGAAGACAAAGGGTATTTTAGTCATTTAACTTTATAAAGGCCAAATGCAATCAAACTTCAAAATAGGACTATCGCTGCATTAAAGTTTTAGTACTGAATGGCAACTTGAAGCCAGAAAAATGCAATTAACTCTAAATAAAAAATGAAAATCCGGAAAGTGAAGTGAAGTGAAAAATGGAACACTTGTAAAATGTTGGTAGGTAACACTTTGGTAGGCAGTTTGTACTTAACTGCAAAGACAAAACAAGTAAGCATGACTCATCATGTTTTTTGAGATTCACAAAGTACAAACACACTTACTTTTCATTAATCAATCTGGCCTTTACCCAATTCATTTCATATAACAAACACACTTTAAAACATGTTCAATAATTTAACTTAACAATAACATAATGAAAAGATCCTCATTGTTTACCCCAAATCTATGGCTTATTTGGAAAACCATAATCTTATTAACCCTCATATTCCTTCTCATAACACTTTTTAGAATCCAATTCTACTTCTATGATGATGATGTTGACACTTATTCATCTAAGCTTCCAGTTTATTATGATGATGATGATGATAAGGTGTTTGATGGAAACCCGAGAATTGCTTTCATGTTTTTGGCTCGCCGTGATTTGCCTCTTGATTTCCTTTGGCAATCCTTCTTTGAGGTTAGCTTTTTAGCCTTTTTGTTAGGGAGATTGATTTTTACACTCCAAAAAATGATTTGTACACTCAAATTAGTTGTGTTTGGACAGTTATACCCTTATAGTCATACTTACATTTTCAATCACTGTAAGGGTATAAATGTCCAAACATAAATAATTTGAGTGTGCAAATCATTTTTAAGAGTGTCAAATCAACTCCCTGTTTGTTACTACTATAGCAGGCTTATGGCTTATTTGGTTTTGGGCTTATCTTTCATAAGCTCACTCTTTGTGGCTTATTTTGAGATTATATAAACTTAACATGACATGATAAGCTTATATAAGCCGGAAAATCTCAAAATAAGCCTCAAAGAGTGAGCGTATGAAACATAAGCCCAAAACCAAATAAGCTATAAAAGCCGAAACAAACACCCACTATATGAGCGTTAATTTGTGTGTGTATTTTTAGCGGCAAATAATTATACTTGCGAAATCGTGATTCTGGTTCAATATAATTTAAGAAAAGACATAGTAATTTAATTTATCGATTTTTAAAAAGTTGCCATGTTTAATGGGTAATTTAGGCAAACTACATTAATTTAAGTTTCAAGAAAAGAGATGCACTTTTTGTAAGTAGTAGAGATTGCATTACCTTATATAAGTAAGGACATTTTAGTCTAACAACATTGCTTATTTTTTAAGCTTTTATAAGTTTTAAGCAAATGTGTTTTCGTTTTATATGTATTATAGATTTTGTTACACGGTTTAAGAGAAATGGGACCATTACACTGTATATTTTTTGTTGGTTGATATAAGGATTGAACAATTATTTATCACGGAAACAATAATTTTATCTTAACGGAAGCACTGGTGCACCGTGCATAGTATTTTAGGCATGTTGGTATTATTTGGCTAAGCTTATGAATTGAGCTAAAGCTTAGAGCTTATATTCTCACAAGCACATGGTGAGTGTTTGCATTAGCTTATTAGTAAGCTAATAAGCTTAAGTGTTTGGTTTAGTTTATGTTGCTAAATGGTCAAAAAAGATATGGGTTAATAAGCTTATAAGTTAAGGTGTTAAGAATTGACGGTAAACTTTTAGTAATTTGTAATGAAACATGTTTCAACCCCTCGATAAATAAGCCACAATTTTGAGGCTTAGCAAAAACCACGTATATAAACTCATAAGGCCACCAATGAATGCTTAGCTAAACACTTGGTTTGGGATTATTAGAGTCATATAAGCTCATATGCCGATCATATAAGCTTACCAAACACCCCCTTATAGTTTTACCTTTTCCTATATTTTGATGAATGTGATTAATACAATTTTTACTTTCTCTCTAGAGTCGACATAGATAAACAGAGAGTCATATAATATTCATTCCGATAGTTAAATAACGTTTGTGCAGAATGCTGATGCAGCTAATTACTCCATTTACGTTCATTCTGAGCCCGGTTTCGTACTCGATGAGACTACCACGCGGTCCAGCTTCTTTTACAACAAGCAATTAACCAATAGTATTAAGGTGATGAATTTGTTATTTGGATTTCTTTTTTATAAACATTGAATAGCATTTTTGAGTTGTGTCTTATATTTTGTGGAATGATTTGTAGTGGTGATTATGCAGGTAGGTTGGGGCGAATCTACTATGATTCAAGCTGAAAGGTTGCTGCTTCGAGCAGCGCTTGAGAATCCGGCTAACAGGCGCTTTGTTCTCTTATCCGACAGGTATATATCTATCTTCATGTGTCATTCTTAATTGGGCTGTGTTGCAAATGATTACATTGGTTTTCGCTTTTCATGCAGTTGTGTTCCGCTCTATAACTTTAGCTACATTTACAACTATGTCATGGGCTCGTCTAAAAGTTTTGTAGACAGGTAATACCATTATTATTATTCCTTTGTAGGTTGTAGACTATATGCTGTTAGTCATAGGGGGTGTTTGGATGTGCATTTTGAAATGTGAACTAATGTTGAATAGTCGTAATTTGGAAGTTAGTTGTAATAGCAAGGTGTGCAGAAATTACTGTTTCATTGTGCATTGCTGTTTAAAGTTGCTATAATCACTTTCCGTGAATTCCTATTATCACTGATACACATGCCTAAGATGCCCGTTAAGATATGCCTAATCCATTCAATGACTGACATGTGGCTTAGTTGTTCTTTTGTCATATAGATCACTCGTTGATTTTGCCAATAGTCTCGGTGGTATTGGGTATTGCTGTTGTGCTGTTATTGGTCCTTTTTATTTAGTTGGTAAACCGTACTCCGCCTTAATTAGTAGTGTTGCACATTTTGTCAAACTGATCATTGGAAATTCAATTGCTTGATCCCTAAATAATCAGCAACACACTAAGAAACTGATGATCAGATAAATTGCACATCCAAAATTCCTCACAGAATCAGTCGATGTGATGTGATGTGTTGTGATCTGGGGTTTATGTTTCCTGTGTTTTAGCTTTCTTGATAGGAAAGAAGGTCGCTACAATCCTAGGATGTCTTCTGTTATACCAATGAGGAAGTGGCGAAAAGGCTCACAGGTTACGAATATTTTCATTTGATAACCATGAAAATAATCACAGCTTAAACGAATTTAACATTTCTTTGTTTTTCATATGAATTTTTCAGTGGATTGCTTTAGTTCGAAGCCATGCAAAAGTTGTGGCGTATGATGATGTCGTACTTCCAGTTTTCAAGAGGTTATGCAAGGTAGTATGTCTTTGTATGTTGTAGATAAATGCTTATTAGTTTCTTATTTCTTATATGTTTTCATCCATTAATAACATTATTCGTTTGATGATTTGCAGAGACGCCCACCCTTAGATGCAAGTAAAGGAACACAAAATCTTGTACGTATACCGTATCACATATTTTCCTGAATTCAGTACTATAGCTCGGCCTAGAACTTAATTGTGACTATTGTTGGTTATGCAGAGACTTCAGAAGCAACATAACTGCATCCCTGATGAGCATTATGTGCAGACATTACTCGCAGTAAGCATCATTTTCATTTTCTACGAATTCTTATTTTCCTTTCCAGTGGATCCTTATCTTGTCTTTTGTGCTCCTATCGAATTTTGTTTCTAAGATGCATGATCTGGAGGGGGAGCTTGAAAGGCGAACAGTGACATACACTTCATGGATCCAGTCTGCCACAAACATGGAAACGAAAAGCTGGCATCCTGTAACTTATAATTATGCAAGTTCCAACCCTGAACAAATCAAAAGGATCAAGGTTAATATGCATTTTCCCTTCGTTTTCTGTTTTAAGGTCCCATATGTACAATAAGTTACAGTTCTCGTATATTTTCGCATTTTGCAGGATATAGACAATGTGTATTATGAGACTGAACACCGAAGAGAGTGGTGTCACAGTAATGCGATATCAGTCCCCTGTTTTCTGTTTGCTCGGAAGTTCTCTAGAGATGGGGCCCAGCCTTATGAGCCAAGGAGTATAAACTTCGACTTGCTGGGCGTCTCCATGAGTTCGATCGGTGCTTCAACAACCCCTTGTACTTTTCAATAGCATAACTTAGTTATTTATACGGCTCACTTATCCAGATTGGATATCAAGATATAGAGAGTATACACAGTTACAGTTGAAAAATGTATCCTTAGAAAATGAGCGCGTTGCGCAAAATTACCCTTCATATACTGGGACGGATTCGATATACCCATGTATAACCGGCGTTAGGCCATGATATTATTGATGTCATTGTAAAATCTCATGATTACTGATCACTTAGTTAAACATCTTGGTATCTTACTATAGTTCATCTATTAATTATGCAATTTACTTCAAACAATAAGTCTTTAAATAAAAAGGTCATGGGCTGGGTTCAACCCAAACTCGAGAGAATCGGTTGATCTTGGCTCTGTTTCTGGTGTTGTAACAGGGATCGATACTTGATAGTTGACAGGGCATTGTGGGCTAGACGGCTGCTCTTTGATCCTGCTCACGTATCGAGGTTTGGGTTTTCTGTGTTCTTTAAACTTAACTAGACTCTGATTATGGTTCAAAAAGATACAGTACTAGTTTACCAGATTTGTTTGTAGTTATACTAGTAGTATTTATAGTTTACCATCGCGTTTTGAAAACGATTACCTAATTTGTTTCGGAAACTGTGGCATGCCTTAAATTATGGATTTGTCCTAGACCCTGACCAATCCCTTTGGTACTGTAGTCTGAATGTCATTTGGTGAAAATGATTATCTATGTGGGATTTCAAGCTGTAAATAATTCCAGAGTAATTCCGGAGTACAATTCTCACATGGAAACCTTCTAACTAGGGCTGAGCATCGGGCTGGACCCCGACCCGACCCGACCCGCCTAGTTCCGATACCGAGATAACCAAAAACTTCTGCCCGACTCCCGACCCGATTGGTAGTCGGTTCGGTTCGGTATTAAATGGGATTTGTCGGTCGGTTTCGGGCTTACTTTGCCCATCCCGATTATTAAAGAAGTTGAAGCCCAGATTTGCAATACAGGCCCAGCCCAGTCCAATATTACACGCCTAGTCCAATATTTGCAATTCCACATCAGTAGCAATGTAGCATTACAAACTTTGCAATATTTGCAATATGTCCAAATACAGTAGCATACTAGCATTACACATCAAGTTCTAATCAGTAGCATTACACATCAAGTTCAAATATAAAGTTCAAATCAAATACAAATTAAGTAGCAAAGATAACAGTAGCAACCATTCAACTCAAATACACATCAAGTTCGATGACAACATTCTTGAATCATGGCGCAACATTCTTCTCTTTTCCATGCTCTCCTTTTTGTTTGTCTAACGCATCTTGAATTTCTAGAAATAACATGACAACATAAGTCTAACATAGCATTTCACAATACACTTACTAGTTACTAAAATAAATAGTATACCTTTGGCAAGCTTGTCGTCTTTCATTAAATCCTCTAACTTATCCAAAGTGATTTTTCTACTTGATGTACGAATCCAATCTTGTGTGCACACCAAAGCCTCTACAATGGCAGGCGTTAAAGAATTCCTATACGGGTCCAAAACGCGACCACTAGCGCTAAAGGCGGATTCAGACGCAACGGTGAATACTTGGATGCACAAGATATCTAAAACAAAGTTAATAAAAAACAACTCACAAAAATATCTAAAATTTAAAAACATAAGTTATTACCTGATGACGTATAGTCTATATTCGGGTTACGAACCCGACTGAAGCCCAATACTAATAAGCCCAGCACGAACTGGGCTACGCCGATAAGTGTTTAGGCCCACGAAGGCCCAAACCCGATGTTATTTACGTAACATGATATCGGATATATCCTAATTATGGAGATAATCATTCCCCAACCGACTTAGCGGATACTGGAAGGTTGAGGAACACGGAACCAACAAGGATTCCATGTATATAAAGGAATCCTATCCCTCGTTAAAGGTACGATCTACAAAACCCTAACTCTCCTTTAACCCTAAATCGATTACTTACTCTCACGCCGGAGGATAATCGTGGGAGACAATCCGTGGGACCATTCACTAAGAACTAAGAACTAAGAACTAGTGGCGCCATCCGTGGGACCATTCACTAAGAACTAAGAACTAGGATGATGAAGCATGGAAATCACCGACGCAGAAACGACCTTACGGAAGAAGCCGATGCCTGCTCATTTCCAAGCAAACTTCGACAACCAAGTGTTGCTAAAACCGTGGATCGGCCAAGATTTGGTCTTCCCCCGTGGAATCGCACCCGGGGACAACCCATGCCACGTAGACCGCCGCTAGCGCTAGAGATCCATCGCAAGACCCCTTTGCCACTCCATTCCAAACGGTGGTGGAAACAAATTTCACAAAAGCACCGATGCACCCGATTAAAATAAGGGTATAGTAGTGGAAACTGATACTCCTACTCTCTAGAAGGGTTGTACTAACTAGCGCATGAGTTCGTATCACAAAACTACGAAACATTGGCCGCTCTTATGGAAAAGGAAGCAAAGAGGTCGCCTGAGTCTCAGACGCTCGATTTATTTCCCGAGTTTGAAACATCCCCATCGCCGCCGTGAAAAGAGAAGCGCGGAGGGATAGCCAACCCCTGTTTAACAGAATTAGAGGAGAATTGAGGATGATGAGACATCCAACTCACAGCATCTGGAAGAAAGTGAGGAGGATGAACGACGCATCGGTATCCATGCCGGACTTGGTACCGGAGAATTGTGATTGCTTGGCACGATACTCCCAAGTGATAGCCCTTCAAGTCCGATTCGAGGACAATTTACGTAGCGAAGAAAGGAAAATTCATCCTCGACGATTCCTCTGACAACGAGGATAGCTAAGACAGACATCGGGAAGTAATGAAACGATACAATGACCCGAGAGGAGGAAGATATATCTCTCCCATGGCGCAAAGGTGGATGCGTTCACTCGACGCATCGGTGATTTCTCGAGAACAAAAGGAGGCGATGCCGCAATGAAACCTACGAAGGAACAGTGATCCGATGATCACCTAAAATTTTTTGAATCACCGCTACAATTGAAAAATCGCCACGTATGGCGCCACATGTTCAACTCCACGCTAGTAGGAAGTGCGCGAATCGTTCAACAAGCTTCCACGAAGAAGCATCAATGGTTTTGAAGAATTGAGAAAGGCTCCTCTAAACTTTACTCAACGAAAAAGTGTGCAAAACCCCATTGAACTCGCCAGGTCAAACAAATAGCCAGGGGAATCCACAGCGCTTTTATGGAGCGCCTAAAGATGAATGCATGCAAGTTAAAGCGTCCCGAGGTGCTCAAAATCTCGTGGTTCATGAATGGGATCAAGAACCCTAACTTATCAAAAGGTTGAACGACAAGATTCCCCAATCCTTTGATGAGGTCATGAAACGCACACGGTCCTTCGTCCAAGGAGAGGCTGCTGCGGCAACGAAAATATCAATTCTACTAAACTACACTTTTCATCCGGTAACAAAATATCAATTCTACTCTTTCGATTGATTAAACAAATAATGATATATCTGGTTTAATTGTACCTCATGGGTCCATGACTTGGTCAAAATAAAAGGCTCTTAGGGGGCGCAACGGAGCGGGTGAGTCAGCGTGGTCCAGCCGAAGGGCTACACCGCCACCCATGCGGGCTCGGCGGGCTATCGCTGTAACGTAAAAAGCTCTCAAGCGGCATGAAGCGAATCTAAGTTCAACGGCTTAAAATATGTCCGTTGCATTCTTTTAAAAAAAATTCCATTTTCAATTTCATCTCTATTTAAACACAACCAATTCACATACTTTTTACAACAAAAAAAAATCAAAACTTTTACTCAAGCATATCACCAAAAATAATGAATTCATCTTCATCTTCATCTTCATCATCGGAGTTTTCCTCCGAAGTTCATCCGAACTCGTGTCTTCAACGGGTTCTACCATGTCAACCTTTTTAGTCGCAATGGATGCCCTCAAGACACGGAAGCTCAAGCAATACCCGGGGTATATCGAACGTTTTCGTGAACAAGCCCAAGAAAATCTAATGAATGACTATTTCGTTGAAAACCCAAGGTTTCCCGCCAATGTTTTTCGTGAAAGATTTCGTATGAATAGAAGCTTGTTCGTAAAAATTGTTGGTGATATTGAAGCGAATGTCGAATGGTTTCAAGAAGGCTTAGAGCGAAGGGAGGCAAGTTTCACGGCGTTACAAAAATGCACATCGGCCATTCGACAACTAGCAACGGGTGGACCTCCGGATAGATATGATGACTACCTAAACATGGCACGAAGAACTTCAGGTTATTTTTTAAAATGTTTGTGTTTCTAATAACTTGGTATTTTTTATAAGTCGATATATTTTTAAATGTTTTCGTTTTTTTATATTTGTAGTGATTGCCTTGACAAATTTTGCGATGCGGTAATCCAATATATAAGGCGAGAGTTCTTACGTAGGCCTACATCCCACGACACGCTGCACGCTATTCGAGGCACATGAACAACGACATCACATTCCTGGAATGCTTGGTAGCCTTGATTGTACACATTTCATCCTGGCGAAATTGTCCCGACATTTGAAAGGTCAATATAAGAGGTGATCACCCATACCCGACTATTATGCTTCGCCGCTTCATATGATTTGTGGATTTGGCATTCGCTTTTCGGTCCACTTCAAACAACGATATCAATGTTTTGAATCAGCTCCATTGTATCTACTTGCGAAATAGAACGGGCCAAACGCCATTTTATGTAAATGGACGACTTTACAATCGTGGATATTATCTTACCGATGGAATCTATCCTACGTATTCAACGTTTGTTTAAGCATATAAGTATCCCACGACCCACGGAACAGAGATTCAAGAAGTTACAAGAGTCAGCAGAAAGGATGTCGAACGAGCTTTTACGCCTTAAGTCAAATGGATGCTTCTCACCGTCCGCCGCTATGTCGGTCCAAAATTCCAAACTAGTAAATACTTGTGTCATATTACACAATATGATTTTAAAAGATGACGGGGTGGCATTATCACCGGTTCATATAATGGATCAGCCGGTCGTGCAGTTTATGACCGAATGTACTACCGAGTTACTCGACGAAAACATCCATAACCGCTCCCGATATGATCTTACGGAGCGAATACCAAAACTTACCACACCTCGGACGACTATTTTTTTTTTGTTTTAAGTATTATTTCCTTTTATTGTAACTTTTAAGTATTTTGTAATTTTCTTTTAAATAATAATAATAATATTATGTGTTTTAATTAAATTGTTTGATATAATTTTAAATATAAAAAGGTAAAAAAAAAAAAAAAAATGGTGAGGGGTAGGGATACATGGTTGCCACTAAAAATCTATGGTGAGGGGGGGGGTGGGGATGAGATGAGTTAAGAAGAAGTTATGGTGGATAAATGGATATGAGGATGGAGTGGGATTTTGCCACCACCCTAAGAGCGCTAGGTGTGCAAGAGTTATACGCTCGCGTTATAGCGAAAAGTGTTGTCACCTCAGTAATGTTTTCCTATAACTCAGCACAAAAATCGAGTTATAGAACTGTTGGCTATGTTGTTTAACTATTTTACAACATCAGTCAATAGTTTTGATTATGAGATAATGATGATGTTACAGGCAATAATAGAGTTATAGAACTGTTGAAATTGTGATTGACATAGTTGTGTGGCATGATGAGTTGATAGTGTTTGGTTTGCTTATTTAAACATGTCGTGTTTTATTTACCAAGTGCTTAAGGTTGTATAAAAACACGATACAAATTAAGTGTTTGCGTTGTTCATGGTGTATCAAAACGCAAAAGTTAACAAGTTATTTTGGAAGAAGTACTCATATGGAACAACCTAAATACCATGGTTAGAGTTGAGATACATGTAGAACTCATATTTGTCATAGAAGCAATGGACCAATCATAGCCATCCATTTTTTATCTAAATTATTTTCCATCTTTTTTTTTAAAACAACATATCTTTAAACGGTAAATCTTCTCGCTACAAAAAATACACCATCATGACGAGATTTAAATTATCTTTCTATAGATATGCATTGTTATATACTTCGACGAAGTCATTTTTTTTAAAATTTCACAGTAAAAATCACACGTGATTGTAAAAATCACATGTGATTTTTAAAAATCACATGTGATTCATAAAAATCAAATCGTTTATGATTTTAACAAATCACATGTGATTTTTAAAAATCACATAAATCACATGTGATTTTTACAAATCACATGTGATTCTTCTGGACGAAATTTTAAAAAAGTTCACGAAGTATATAACAACATATCTATGAAAGATAATTTAATTCTCGTCGAGATGATATTTTTTTTGGCGTAACGATTAACGGTTTGTGAGATATTTAATTTTTTAAAAAAAGGTGAATATATTTTAATAAAAGAAATGAGTGGCTATGATTGGTTGATTGGTTCTATGCCAAATATGAGTTCTATATTGAACTTTTCTCCAGATGGTTATTTGTTATATGAGAAATGATTTGAATACCTAAAATTTATGTTCAATTTTATGTCTAAACATGTGTAACAATAATTCATCGGTCACAACAATCGGATTCATTTTTTCACAACTCAATAAACTAATCACTCGTAAACTAAACACAAAATTCATGACTTTTAAATCTTCCAATCTTTCTCCTCCTACATATGATGTAAACATTCAAAGTAATTTTGGTAACCACATCCCAAAATGAAATCTCACCTTTTTCATTTTGGTAACCACATCAAAATACACTCATGGCCAAAAATAATCACAACACATATTTCTTATTTCTCAAGTCACCATAACCAAATAAATCTAAAAAATTTCACTTCAAACCAAAAAGCCAATAAAAAACACAAAAACTTTTTATAAAAAAATCAAAAAAAATTCAACCACCACAAAGGGTTTATAACTTATAAAACCTTGACAACAATGGGAACCATTTTTTCATCACCACCAGCCGCCGCCACCACAGCCGCCGCCGCCACCGCCGCCACCACAGCCGCCATGTCAGAAACCCCATCTGAAAACCCAACAAACCCAGATCAAGAAAACACTCCAAAACCCCCTAAAACCCTAGAAACCCTAAACCCTGATCAAGAAACATCAAAACCAGTCCAAGATAATGACAACCCAGATCAATATTTGGAAAAAGAAGAAGAGGGTGAGTGCCCATTTTGTGCATACATGAAAGAGGGTGGATGTAGAGAAACTTTTACAAATTGGGAAAAATGTATTCAAAGTAATGGTGATGAAGATATTGTTGAGAAATGTGTTGAAGCTACTTCTGCTTTGAGGAAATGTATGGAAGCTAATCAGGATTATTATGCTCCTATTTTAGAAGGTGAAAAAATGGCTGAAAAACAAGCTCTTAGTGAATTAGAACAAGAAAAAGTGGAAAACGCGAAAGAAGCGAATGAAGAGAAAGTGAAACAGGAAACAAGTTAGGATTTTTTTTTTTTTTTTTTTGAGGTAATTTGAAAATGGGAAATAATTTTTTGAGTAGTGCCAAATGGTTAATTGCTTGGCTTATTTTGTTTATCATGACTTTTGATGACTTGAATTGATATGAGATTATAGAATTAATCTAATGCCTTTTTATTTTTAGTATGGTTGTTGATATGGTTTTATAGTCCTTTGAGGTAGTTGATATGAATATTGGCAGCTTGATTAATATCGGTAGTCTTTGATATGCATCATAATTCTACGAACACAGTTATGCAGTTGTATAAGAACATCTTGATTTACTTATTTACATATGCTGTTCAGTATATATATTTTTCATTGTTGTCCTTGCAGTTGCTCGTCTATCTGTGATGATTGTGATCCGTCAGGTCAAATGTGATCGGTAGCATATATTCGATTTGCAATTGGACCTTTGTCTCTAATCTCTACGATGTAGGTGACTTAAGTATGCGAATATAAAATTTAGACACCTAATACAGACTCGTTGAGACTTTGAGAGTCCATGCGATTTTTATTGCAAATGGTAGTGAACGTTTGAAACTACACAGGTTGATTATTTTATATCTGGTATTGCTCTTGTTGGTAACAGGACAGAGCTTGAAAACTATAGAATTGTTCTTATATTACACCCCTACTTTATACGCATTTATACTCGGGGTATAGGTACAAAGATACAGATTGTATTAGGTAAGCAATGTGCCTCCATTTTTATTCGGCAGATTGTAAAAAAACTTCAGACTATATGCAACATGTGATGTTTTTTAGGCTATCCATGTTCCTCGAAGGTTTTAGCTTTGGTTGGCAAACTTGATTCCTTTCTCTATGGATGACTTCAATTCAGGTATGAGGGCTTGTAAGACTTGTTTCTCATACTCAGAAAGAAGGCCAAGGCCAAGTACTTCCTTCACCACCGTTTTCCCGAGTCTCACTTGCAGACGAGTGTCGTAGATTACTTGAAAGTTCCTATGTATTTTGCTTAAGCCTCAAGTTTTAGTGACACTAAAAAATAGTAGATTACATTTACAATTTGTATAGGTTCAAGGTCATGAACCAAAGGAAAAACAACTGTACCTTTGAGGCAAGAATGGTAGTTCAGTAATGTTTGATTGGACAAATGAACATTCGACAACATCAGGAACCCCATTAAGTCCTTGCAAGCAAGCATCAGCAAATATGGCCCCAGCATAACTGCATAAAAAACACATATCAGATATACTTTTACTTCAATAAACAATTGTCAGCAACCGAACTGTATGGGTGCAAACCGTTTTGTGCCCATGCCAGCCAGGATATCGTGTGCTTTTAAAAGAAAATGAAAAAGTAAACAAAATAGAACTTTTTGGCGCCTATAATAGTTATAGCTAAGACCAACCGTGTGCTCTTAAAAGAAAATGAAAAAGAAAAAATAATCGGACCCATTGGCGCCTATAGTAGTTATAGCTAGGAGGATATTTATGTTATTGGAGTGTTATATGGTACAAGTTGACGTGGCGGCACATATAATAATTATAGGTGTAAATTGCACCTTGCACTTTTAGATTAAAGTAGTGGGTGTGAGGCCACACGACTCACACCAACATTCACGAGCCACCCCTATTGCATCAACCATCCTCACGCGTGAAACAAAGAAAAAAATTGGACGAAAGGTGATGCCAATCGTCTTTTGGCATTTGTGAAAAGTGAGTGTTTTATTATTGTTTATTTTATTTGTAAGACTAGACGAAGACCGCGTTTAATGCAAGTATGCTTCTGGTCCGATAATTAATGATTTGTGATATTGTGGTGAGTGTTTTGTGTAGCGTTTAAAATAGAACATAAACCGATGAAAATGCAATTGCAAACGGTTGTACTATATGATAATTAAAGTCTAGAAAAAATTCTTAACATCTATCAAACAACATATAAAATCCTTTCATGAAAATGAAAGCAAACATTACATCAGTTATAGGATAAAAACTAACAACACACGCTTTGTTGCGTAAAAACTAACAAGGATGAGATTAATGGTGACTAAAATTAGCGTGAATACGATTAGCCCAAAATAAAATAAAAATTGGCTAATTTTGGCTATTTTGTAAAAGATTTAGGCACATTTAGCCCAATCTTTTTTTTGAAATGAGCGTATTTAGCATATTGAAAAGTTAAATGTGCACTAACGGGCACATATTTTCTCATAATTGTAAAACATTATAATTGTTTTTGAAGAAAAACTTATAGATAATATATTTATATAGCGACAGATCGTTTTGTGTTAAAAACAGTTTATGGGTTTTAAACGAAAAATAAAAAAAGTTTGAAGATTTGGGGATTAAACATAACGTTTTGAAGCCCTGTCGACCTGGTTCAACCAGTTGAACCATTCCCGTCGAAAAACGGGTCGATTTAAACCGAGTCAATATGACATGTTGGGTCAAAACGGGTCTAATTAAACAGGTCAACCCATCGGATTTGAAGGCGTACTTTGTAAACCCGGTTTTCAATATGTGTTAATAGTTTCAAATTTTACTTTTACTTTTGATTTTCCCTTTATATAATATAGCGAGGTACCCGCTTGCTAGCAAGTACTCGTGACTATTAACCGAGAAATAGATCTCGATGAGACTTGATTCACCAGTTTGTATCGGTTTCCGGATGGCTGTTATTGGTTAGCCGAACCGATGGCGACACGGTTTCCGTTGAACCCGCTTGATCCGGTCCGATTTTTAAAACTATATGTACCATCAACTGTTAGCTTGTGAAGCTTTGTATGTTTTATTAATTTGTATAATGTGTATAATAACATGTACTTTTCATTTTAATGTGTTTTAAAAATAACATTAATTAGTTTGTTTAATTATTTTATATTTAGAATTATATTGTAGCTTGTTTAAATTGTACATTGTGAAAATTTCATTGTACTTTTTAATAAAGGGTGTTTAATTAGTTGTTTTTTATTTGGTAGATATGTTTTAATTGGTTGTACAATGTAAATTATCATTATACTTTTTAAGTAATTGGGTGTTTTAATAAGAGTATTAATTACACAAATATATTTCTCTCTCATTTGACCATTAAACTTTTTCACTTTTCCACTTTTCCACTTTGACTGTTTTTCCATTTTATGTAGTATAGATATGTTTGAAAAGTGAAGGGGGGCTGTTCATATGCTGAATGAAGATGTGATGCTGAGGTCAAAGATAAGGTAGTGGTGTTGAATGGTCACCATTGCAACCAGCCTTAGGTTGGATACTATCGTCACCAAACCCACCAACTCCACATCAGCATTTAACACACCACCGAACCACCATTTTTACTCACAATGTGAGTCATCATTTATTTGAAATGATACAAATCAACCATATGTTTTCGAATTTCACAATCACTTACTTTAACCAAATTGTAATTGCCCATTAACTACTTTATATTATAAATTATGTATGAACTTATGAGTTATGTCTATTCATCATATTCTTTAAGAACAAGTTAGGGTTTTAGACTATTACACTTATAAATACATCCATTTGTAATCTCCAGTGATGATCTATTCAATAATAATTCCTCTCTTCTCTTTACTCTTGTTTATTACTTTTACAATACGTTATTAACACGAAGTTTGCTCCAACTAAAAAGAGGTAGGAAATTAACTGGCGTGTTGTTATTTATTTTTATTTTATTTTCCTTACCATAGCATGTTCTTGACATCTTTTGAAAAGACTATCTCCCTTGGACTCTTGATGTTGAGATCCATTTTGCAAAAGATTTGGGTGAAACAATCAAAACTGGAAATACGGCCTCTGCACAAGAGCGTGGCAAAGCCATGATATTCCTCCGTCATCATCTTCATGAGGACCTTAAAAAGGAATATTTAGCGGTGAAAGACCCATTATGGCAAAGTTCAAGTCATTCTTCCAAAAGCTCTCTATGATTGGATGCACCTCAGGTTGCAAAATTTTGAAAGTGTAAGCGAGTACAATTCCGCAATATTTAGTATCACATCTAAACTAAAATTGTGCGGTGAAAAAATTACCGATGAAGACATGCTAGAAAAAACTTTCTCTACTTTCCTTGCTTCAAATATACTTTTACAAAGAACAATATAGAACGTGGTTTCAAAAAATACCATGAACTAATATCCGTTCTCCTTGTTGTTGAACAAAATAATGAGCTTTTGTTGAAAAATCATCAAGCACGCCCATTCGTTCCACTGCGTTGCCTCGGTGAATACAACAACAAAAGTGCTGCGGGATGGTCGAACGCGGTAACAACCACGGTAATGAACAAGGCCGAGGCCGTGGACGTGGTCGAAATAATGTTTGGCACTGTGATGGTTACAATCCCAAGCCATATGATTTTAAGAAAAAAAATGAAAAAGGCATAAATATGCAACATCAAGCCCCATAGAATTCTGAAAATGCTTGCCACAGGTGTGGCATGAACACTCATTGGGCAAGGCCAAGGCCAAGTACTTCCTTCACACCGTTTTCCCGAGTCTCACTTGCAGACGAGTGTCGTAGATTACTTGAAAGTTCCCATGTATTTTTCTTAAGCCTCAAGTTTTAGTGACACTAAAAAATAGTAGATTACATTTACAATTTGTATAGGTTAAAGGTCATGAACCAAAGGAAAAACAGCTGTACCTTTGAGGCAAGAATGGTAGTTCAGTAATGTTTGATAGGACAAATAAACATTCGACAACATCAGGAACCCGCAAGCAAGCATCAACAAATATGGTCCCAAAGATAACTTCATAAAAAACACATATCAGATATACATCTTCTTCAACAAACAATTGTAGAACTGAATCAGCGGGCTGATGGGAACAAAGCGGTTTTGTACTCATGCCAGCCAGGGTATCGTGTGCTCTTAAAAGAAAATGAAAACAAAAAAAAAGTGGAAAAAAATGGAACTTATAGGCACATAAAATAGTTATAGCTAGGACCAGCTAGGGTACCGTGCGCTTTTAAAAGAAAATGAAAAAGAAAAAATAATGGGACCCATTTGTGTCTATAATAGTTTTAGTTAGGAAGGTGTTTATGTTATTGGAGTGTTATATGGTATAAGCTGACGTGGCGACACATATAATAGTTATAGGTGTGAACTGCACCTTGCACTCTTAAATTAAAGTAGTGGGTGTGATGCCACACGACTTACACCAACATTCACGAGCCTCCCCTATTGCATCAAACTCTTCTTATTACATCCCCGTGATTTGCCCTTTGTCTCACTTTACATCCCTAAACTTTTTTTGGCACAAAATCATCCATCCGTTAGTAAAGTTGGCACAAATACATCCATCTGTTAGCAAATTCAGTTAATAAAGACTAACGGTACAAATATTTCTTCGTTATCTCCTAATGGAAGAGAAAATATTTCCACCGTTAATCCTTAGGACTAACGATGCAATAAATTTTATTGCATCGTTAGTCCTAAGGACTAACGGTGCACTCCACCGCCACTTACCACCCAACGCCACCACCCACAGCCACCTACCACCTCCACCGCCACCTCCACCCAACGCCAACACCCCCACCTCCACCGCCGCCACCTACCACCACCCAACGCCACCTCCACCCACCACCACCTTAGACCACCACTAACGCCGCCACCACCGCCATCTCACGCGCCCACCACCACCACCACCTCCACCACACCATCCACCACCACTACCACCACGCCACCCACCTCCACCTTTAACACCACCCACCACCATCACGCCACCCACCTCGCCCACCTATCGCCGCCCACACACCACCATCAACGCCACCCACCACCACCATCAACAAAAATAGGTGGTGGTTAGTGGTAGGTGGCGGTGGAGTGCACCGTTAGTCCTTAGGATTAACGATGCAATTTATTTTATTGCGTCGTTAGTCTTAAGGACTAACTGTGCAAATATTTTCTCTTCTGTTAGGAGATAACGGAGAAAATTTTGCATTGTTAGTCCTTATTAATTGAATTTACTAACAGAGGATGTATTTGTGCCAACTTTACTAACGGATGGATGATTTTGTGCCAAAAAAAAGTTTAGAGACGTAAAACTTTCGGTATTGAAAATCCACGAAGTGAAAGTGGATCTCTCATGTAAAAATGGAACAAGTGTAAAATGTTGGTAGGTAACACTTTGGTTACAGGCAGTTTGTACTTAACTGCAAAGACAAAACAAGTAAGCATGACTCATCATTAATCATGTTTTTTGAGATTCACACAAACACACTTATTACTTTTCATTAATCAATCTGGCCTTTACCCAATTCATTTCATATAACAAACACACTTTAAAACATGTTCAATAATTTAACTTAACAATAACATAATGAAAAGATCATCATTGTTTACCCCAAATCTATGGCTTATTTGGAAAACCATAATCTTATTAACCCTCATATTCCTTCTCATAACACTTTTTAGAATCCAATTCTACTTCTATGATGATGATGACGACACTTATTCATCTAAGCTTCCAGTTTTTAATGATAAGGTGTTTGATGGGCACCCAAGAATTGCTTTCATGTTTTTGGCTCGCCGTGATTTGCCTCTTGATTTCCTTTGGCAATCCTTCTTTGAGGTTTTAGCTTTTTAGCCTTTTTGTTACTACTATAGCAGGCTTATGGCTTATTTGGTTTTGGGCTTATGTTTCATAAGCTCACTTTTTGTGGCTTATTTTGAGATTATATAAACTTAAAATAAGCCTCAAAGAGTGAGCTTATGAAACATAAGCCCAAAACCAAATAAGCCATAAGCCTAAACAAACACCCACTATATGAGCGTTAATTTGTGTGTGCATTTTTAGCGGCAAATAATTATACTTGCGAAATCGTGATTCTGGTTCAACATAATTTAAGAAAAGACATAGTAATTTAATTTATCGATTTTTAAAAAGTTGCCATGTTTAAGGGGTAATTTAGGCAAACTACATTAATTTAAGTTTCAAGAAAAGAGATGCACTTTTTGTAAGTAGTAGAGATTGCATTACCTTATATAAGTAAGGACATTTTAGTCTAACAACATTGCTTATTTTTTAAGCTTTTATAAGTTTTAAGCAAATGTGTTTTCGTTTTATATGTATTATAGATTTTGTTACACGGTTTAAGAGAAATGGGACCATTACACTGTATATTTTTTGTTGGTTGATATAAGGATTGAACAATTATTTATCACGGAAACAATAATTTTATCTTAACGGAAGCACTGGTGCACCGTGCATAGTATTTTAGGCATGTTGGTATTATTTGGCTAAGCTTATGAATTGAGCTAAAGCTTAGAGCTTATATTTAATAAGCTCATAAGCACATGTTGAGTGTTTGCATTAGCTTATTAGTAAGCTAATAAGCTTAAGTGTTTGGTTTAGCTTATGTTGCTAAGTTGTTAGAAAAGACATGGGTTAATAAGCTTATAAGTTAAGGTGTTAAGAATTGACGGTAAACTTTTAGTAATTTGTAATGAAACATGTTTCAACCCCTCGATAAATAAGCCACAATTTTGAGGCTTAGCAAAAACCACGTATATAAACTCATAAGGCCACCAATGAATGCTTAGCTAAACACTTGGTTTGGGATTATTAGAGTCATATAAGCTCATATGCCGATCATATAAGCTTACCAAACACCCCCTTATAGTTTTACCTTTTCCTATATTTTGATGAATGTTATTAATACAATTTTTACTTTCTCTCTAGAGTCGACATAGATAAACAGAGAGTCATATAATATTCATTCCGATAGTTAAATAACGTTTGTGCAGAATGCTGATGCAGCTAATTACTCCATTTACGTTCATTCTGAGCCCGGTTTCGTACTCGATGAGACTACCACGCGGTCCAGCTTCTTTTACAACAAGCAATTAACCAATAGTATTAAGGTGATGAATTTGTTATTTGGATTTCTTTTTTATAAACATTGAATAGCATTTTTGAGTTGTGTCTTATATTTTGTGGAATGATTTGTAGTGGTGATTATGCAGGTAGGTTGGGGCGAATCTACTATGATTCAAGCTGAAAGGTTGCTGCTTCGAGCAGCGCTTGAGAACCCGGCTAACAGGCGCTTTGTTCTCTTATCAGACAGGTATATATATCTTCATTTTCACTGTCATAATTGTTTGGTTCTGTGGCAAGGGGTTGGATATGACATTCGTTTTCTGAAAATTCTTGCAGCTGTGTTCCGCTCTATAACTTTAGCTACATTTATAACTATGTGATGGGCTCGTCCAAAAGTTTTGTGGACAGGTAATAGCACTTTCTTTAGTCTTTTGTAGGTTGCAGAGTATATGTTGTTAGTCATAGGGGGTGTTTGGATGTGCGTTTTTTAATTGTTGAATAATCGTAATTAGGAAGCTAGCTGTAAAATAGTAAGTTGTGTGCTGCTGTTTGATGATGCTATGATCACTTTCCGTGATCATAATGCTACGCTTAATACATTGAATGATTGACACTTTCCTTTTATTAATGATACGTATGCCTCAAATACCCATAAAGATACGCTTAATACATTGAATGATTGACACGTGGTTAGTCTTTTTTTTGTCCCTTAAAATCATTCCTTGATTTTGCCGATTGTCTCGGTGGGATTGGGTATTGCTGTTGCTGTGTTGTTATAATAAGGCATATCTTTAGTAAGCTGAATAATTGGTCACTGTATTTAGTTGATAAAAAAGGGATATAGATAGCCGTACTTCACCTTAATTAGTATTTTTGCAGCATTTGTCAAACTGTTTATTTGGAATTCATCGTTTGATCCCTAAGTAATTAGCAAAACACTAGAAACTGATTATTTCGGCTTGCGGTTGAAATAGTCAGATAATTTCATTCAAATTGCACGTCCAAACTTCCAGGCTATGTGATGTATTGTGATATGGGGTTTATGTTTCCTGTATTTTAGCTTTCTTGATAGGAAAGAAGGTCGCTACAATCCTCGGATGTCTTCTGTTATACCAATGAGGAAGTGGCGAAAAGGCTCACAGGTTAAGAATATTTAAATTTGATAACCACGTAATTAATCACAACTTTATACGTAATTTACATTGCTTTGTATTTTGAATTGAATTTTTCAGTGGATTGCTTTAGTTCGAAGCCATGCAAAAGTTGTGGCGTATGATGATGTCGTACTTCCAGTTTTCAAGAGGTTATGCAAGGTAGTACGTCTTTGTATGTTGTAGATAAATGCTTATTAGTTTCAGACTTGAAAAGGAAATCATTCTAGCTCTATATGTTTTCATCCATTAGTAACATTATTCATTTGATGATTTGCAGAGACGCCCACCCTTAGATGCAAGTAAAGGAACACAAAATCTTGTAAGTATACCGTATCACATATTTTCCTGAATTCAGTACTATAGCTCGGCCTAGAACTTAATTGCAACTGTTGTTGGTTATGCAGAGACTTCAGAAGCAACATAACTGCATCCCTGATGAGCATTATGTGCAGACATTGCTCGCAGTAAGCATCATTTTCAGTTTGTATGAATTCGACTTTTCCTTTCCAAAGATCCTTATCGTGTCTTTTGTGTTCCTGTCAAATTTTGTTTTCTAAGATGCATGATCTGGAGGGAGAGCTTGAAAGACGAACGGTGACATACACTTCATGGATCCAGTCTGCCACAAACATGGAAACGAGAAGCTGGCATCCTGTAACATATAATTATGCAAGTTCCAACCCTGAACAAATAAAAAGGATCAAGGTTAATATGCATTTTCCCTTCGTTTTCTGTTTTTAGGTCCCATATGTACATATAATTTACAGTTCTCGTATATTTTCGCATTTTGCAGGATATAGACAATGTGTATTATGAGACTGAACACCGAAGAGAGTGGTGTCACAGTAATGCGATATCAGTCCCCTGTTTTCTGTTTGCTCGGAAGTTCTCTAGAGATGGGGCCATGCGCCTTATGAGCCAAGGAGTATAAACTTCGACTTGCTGCAGACGTCTCCATGAGTTCGATCGGTGCTTCAACAACCCCTTGTACTTTTCAATAGCATAACTTAGTTATTTATACGGCTCACTTATCCAGATTGGATATCAAGATATAGAGAGTATACACAGTTATAGTTGAAAAATGTATCCTTAGAAAATGAGCGTGATGCGCAAAATTACCCTTCATATACTGTGACGGGTTCGATATATCCATGTATAACCGGCGTTAGGCCATGATATTATTGATGTCATTGTAAAATCTTCTGATTACTGATCACCTAGTTAAACATCTTACTATAGTTCATCTATTAATTATGCAATTTACTTCAAACAAAAAGTCTTTAAATGAAAAGGTCATGGGCTGGGTTCATCCCAGACTCGAGAAAATTGGTTGATCTTGGCTCTGTTTCTGGTGTTGATACTTGATAGTTGACATGGCTTTGTGGGCTAGACTGCTGCTCTTTGATCCTGCTCAAGTATCGAGCTTTGGGTTTTATGTGTATCTTTAAACTTAACTAGACTCTGATTATGGTTCACAAAGATAACAGTTTACCAGATTTGTTCGTAGTTATACTAGTATTTTTATCATTGTTTACGGTGAGTTTACCGTCGCGTTTTGAAAACGATTACCTAATTTGTTTCGGAAACTGTGGCACGCCTTAAATTATGGATTTGTCCTAGACCCTGATCAATCCCTTGGTACTGTAGTCTGAATGTCGTTTGGTGAAAATGATTATCTATTTGGGATTTCAAGCTGTAAATAATTCCGGAGTACAATTCTCACATGGAAACCTTCTAACAACGGATCACGCTAGCTTTTCATGGGATGTATCAGAAATACGGAGTGCAAAACATGTCAGGTTACTTTCTCAGCGCGGTCTCTATATGCTCATTTTCAACTAGGTTTGTGTACAAGGGCAAAATTGAAACCGAACAAACCGAACCAAAACCAAAAAAATATTAAAAATACTCCGTTAAGGCGTCAACAATCAAACTTCTTCCACATCAACCATGCATACCGATTTGAACCACTTGTAAATCGGTTATGCAGATCCAAGTATTGTTGGGTTAACAAGCCATTCATTTGAGTTGCTCAAGTTTGAAACAAGGATCTCACAAAATTGTACGCAATTTATCTAGACCTATTTGAATTTTGACTTACAACTTTTAACTTTAATACTTCAAGACTTCAAGTCCTATATACGTAACATGAAATCTGATATTCCTTCAACATTAAACTGGTAGATACACTTGCAGACGTAGGCACAAAAGGAGACCCCATTTTTTAGGCACCTTTTTGAAAATTGTACATAATACACATGATCAAACACACCACAATTTCATTATATATTTTAGCATAATTATCTTTGTGACGTCTCTGAGTTTAGAGAGGCCCTGTGCAAAATTCAGTTTAATAACAAAAACGAGCCTAAAATAGAAAGTAAATAATTTTCTAAAGAGACCAAATGAGAAATTATCATTTCCAAAATGCTTCGGCTAACATTTTCAATGCAACATCTTAAATCAAATCTTTGTAGTCACTTTTATAGAGTACTAGCTTATAGACCCGTGGATTCACGGGAATTTTTAAAGAAATTATTCATTAAGGAGTTATGCGCACAGATAAAAAACAAACAACAACGATCACGAATAGGTTTCATTAGTTTAATATTTTAATGAACCGATAAACAATATGGTTTATAACTATTAAAATAATAAACGTGCATGTATCGTGTTGTTCAACATGTAGATAGTCTTGAATACACAAGATATGCAATCAACATCAAATATTCGAGTAGCCATTGCTCATTCAAGAACTGACTAAGAGTTTAAGAAAAACAAAAGTAAGCAACATATGGAAGTAGGCGATAAGATTATATGTAAATTTAAGAAATGGCATAAAATACATCATTTATATATACTTGTCCATACCTCTTCGGCATTGATCAAAGATCTTGAATAAGGGGTGACAATTTAGGTCGTGTCAGGTTTGGTGGGTTCAGGTTGGTTGGTGTTGGCGGGCTTAAAAACCTCAACCCAGACCTGGCATGTTTAGTTAATCGTGTCGAGAAGTTCAACTTTAACCTTAACATGTTTAATAAACGGGTTAGTTGTGTTAACCCGTTTATGATTTCTTTATTAACTTAATACATGCTCATTAAAGCCTTCATAAGTCAAAGTGCACAACTAACGTTTATGCTTGAGATACTTCTCCTTTGTGCATACATGAAACAGTTCAAACTAAAAGAACTTGTGTTGGAGCTTTATGTGTAACTATTAAAAATAAGTACATAAGTAAACGATAAACTTTTTCTTCTTACATCAATTCCATGCCTTATTTAATCATAATTTTAGAGAATTGCATACATTGTCGCATTTACAATCACAAAAGCTCGCAAAGTCCTCACGCAGTATCAATTGGGTTCTTACTGGTTACTAATATTATAAATGATAGTGTCCAGTATGCTTTATAAAACACATGTAATTCTTACTTGGTGCTCCTTCACCTCACTAATGATCACACTACTCAAGGCTAAAGAGTTGATCAGTGGATATGTACAGTTTGATGTACTGAGTGAGTCATGAGATTTTTCATTTTCGTGGATTTCTGTGTTTGCCCAATAAATTTGCGATTTAAACAATTTAGGATTTAATCAACTAAAGATTAAACTTATTATTTAGTATATTCATACATAATTTGATGACACTGAATGTAATCAATGTTTAGGACCATCAGTGGACCTCCATCTCTCATATGAATACATGTGTCAATGTGCGTTTATAAGTAACTCAAACATGGGCGAAGCTCCCCAAGATTTCCATGGATAATCATGAAGGAGAGGCAACTAAAGTGTCCACAGAACCAAAGCTAAATAACCGCTGCTGGTGCTTGTTCCATTACCCTTTCAAGGCCACATCAACCCTGTGCTTTAGTTGGCAAACATTCTTCACACTAAAGACTTCCAAGATTACAATCATTCACACCGAATTCAACACTCCAGATCAATCAAACTACCCACAATCACCTTCAAATCAATCTCAGATGGCTTACCTAATTACAAAGATGAGATTCTGAGTTTTCTTACTGGTATTAATATCGGCCATTTCAAAAAAAAAACTGCATTGACCCGTTCATAGTCTGTTTGGCTAAGTTGCTAGAAGAGAAGCTTGTAGCGCGCTTGCTCAGATGCAGTATGGCAAACTCATTTAGTTTCAGACAGTTGGAAGCTCAAGGATTATCTAAGAACTACAGTTTTTTAAGCAAATCCAAACACCCCTTAAAATGACCCAATTTCCCCTTTAAAACTGTTGTTTGGAATCAGCCCCAAACACCCCCTAAAAGTCAATGGGTGACATTCATGTATCATACTACGAATGTTTCATATCAACCAAACCCAACCCGTTTTAACATGCGAAAATGTTGTTGCAACCTAAACCATTTTGACCCATTACTTTCTTCCAACTCTTAACTTACACTAACCATTTTTACCCGAACCATTATGACCCGAACCCGACGCATTGGAATACCAGCATATCACGAGGGCTAATGTTGCAGCATTTATGCAAGCAGATCTCGTTCTTGAAAAAAATATAAAAATATTGAGATTTGCAATATTCCATAGTCTTATGATGAGTGCTACTTGACGTAAAAACCATATGATTTGAAGAACTTGAACAAAGATGTCTATCTGGGAACAGGGCATTAGGTGCGTAAATATGCAAAAGTGCTACATACATGTTAATTCACATACGATTAGTAATGTACACCATCTCGTATAACTATAAAGTTCAAACATTTATAACTTAATCCAATGGAAGTTAATTATCCAACTCAAGTGGGATTCAACTCAGAAAATAAATTCCAAGAATTAATACCACATTGAGGCTTTAAGGGTATGCAAAACAGATAACTGGGAATATATACAACCTGATAATGGGTCTTGTAACCATTTAAAAGAAACCATTTATATTTTATAAACTCAACTATGAATTCAAAATTTAAAAGATTTAGTTTTTATTCTACTACTTACACACAACAAATAGATAAAAATATGCACAATGCGTGTTTGAGGTCCTTATAACATGTCCTTTTAGTTACCAATCCCAAACACCCCTAATGAGAACTTATTTGAAGATCAAATACAATAAATAAAGATTTGCAAAATTTGTGGAATATTGATCAGATGTACATTATATGACTAAAAAACTATTGTAAAATTCCTTGATAATAAAGCCATGGAGAAAGTTGTAAGAATGTGAAATCCCTTCGGTTGACTTATAAGACCCATTGCATCCATTTCACAGTCAACTAATATTTACCTACACGGGTCAAATTTGATTTGATACTATAAGAAGATAAATTGGCGTAATTTGCAAGGTAACAAACATGACCGCACAAAATAGACAATTTTACTTAATGCACTTTTTACGTAATACTTGAAAGGTTTTTTTTTTTTTTAATATAAATTTTATATATATATATATATATATATATATATATATATATATATATATATATATTTCTATAACTTTACTTCAAAAATTTATGAATAAAACTGATAGTGAAATTTCTATTTGTAAAGTTAAAAATTGGAAGAAATATCACAATAATTATTTTAGGCAATTATTATGAAAATTATCCAAAGAAGACTCATGTAGTATAGCTGGCATTATTCTTTTATAACTTAACATATGATATTCATCAACAACATTAGTCTAATGCAGTTGCATATCAATAGACCAATAACAAATTAGTACCTCGGACACTCAACTTATTTTCTAACAACATCCATTTGCATAATTCTTTGGCTGTTATGTGGGATTTTACAATAAACATTCACCGTTGAGAGTCCTAAATAACACAAAACAAAATCAAAGCTATAATGTCAAAACAACGCACCTCCAAAAGCTTCGCCAATGCACTGTAATCCCATGCATACACCAAAAAGACGTACCTCAGGTCCAAGTTCCAGAACTATTTGTAATGGTATTCCTGAATCTTGTGGTGCATCACTCGAAAGAGAAATTTTCAATATGAATTTAAACTGATATTATGATTTCTGAAGGTATATTGTTAGACACAAAATAGGCACAACCATGACCTTATCTAGTCCGGGAATGACAGGTGTTACATCAGGAATAGGTTGTAGATATCCGCTAATAAGTACATAAAATCCTACCTGCAATTTTATTTAGGAGTTTGTTACCACACAAACTATCAACATTTTTAACATTTATTTAAATTTTATATATTAAAGTTCATACCAACCTGCACATAACAAAAATTGATTAGTTCTAAAGCTTGTGTCATTGCTACCATTTCGAGTTTCCTAGCTGGTGAAGACGCATTCTTTCCACCTTATTATCTTAGGAGCAACAAAAGGATGCCCAACGTTAACAAAAAGCATGTACGTTCCGGTAATCACTATGGGTATGGGTTTAATTGTATAGTACTAAAATGAAAATTTTTTGACACACCTTGATATAAAAGTATCTAAATATAAATTTGTACATATAAGGCAAACTTACTATGTCATTTACATCACTCGATTACACAATTTGGGAGGTTTGTTACCTTCAATATGTAGCATAGGCATTCTGGAAAGAGTTGATATCAAGCCGATTACTTGCGTATACCCTTGTTTCCTACAACCTCAAAACATAAAATTACATGAGCCAAAGCATAATGACTATTTTAATCTCATTTCATGATTCATATTTATCGTTTTTAATAGGACTATAGAATCTAGCATAAATAACGATTTTAAACCCAGTCAAACTAATCATAGACACATTTGTGTTCATATACATATCATCAAACACTAAACATGCATAAGATCTCATCAATAGAAAACAAATCATGATTTAGAAACCAACACATATAAAAGAATAAATAAATGCATTCAATAAACAAACAAATCATGGTAATAAAACAACCTGAAACATTTACAAAATTCTTGAAGGTTTGAACTAAATATATAGCATCTCTGCAATTATAAACAATAACAAAAAAACTTAGATCAGTCAAAGCATAACATTTTTTAAAAAATAATGAAAACAAAAATAAATTAAAGACAAAATATAAGTAAAGAAATCAATTCAGAAAAGTAGAAAAACCAATAGAATAAGAACATAGTTAGAATCACAACCCAATTCATGCCTTCGACTTTTAAATTATTTTAATATAATGTATCATACAGATTATAATGGATCAGAACAAAATAAAAATAACCAAATATGAAAAAAAAAAAAAAAAATTAGAAATTGTGTAGCGTATATGTCACTGAGATATAAACCAAAAAAAGAATTCCAATGGAAGCAAGATCATTATTAATTTTATGACATGGACAGCAAGAAAGAACTATGATTGTCTTGATTTGTTAGTATATTGTTAATGGCATAATCGAATGTAGGAATACAAAAGATGTGATATATTTTGATGTTTTTTGGAAGGTTTATAACATTAATTGTGGTTGAATTAATATTGAAGCGTATAGAAGATTATTGCAGAAACTGTTACAATCATTTATTGCTTAACAAAAATAATGAGTGTATAGAAGAAGCAAACAATATTATTGGAGAAGTATTGCATTGGTGTTGTACCTTCCAAAGCAATGGGCCAATCATATCAAAGACACATCAGCGCATTAATTTCTAGAAGTGCTTCAAAGAGTGGTACAAAACTTTTGTTTATTATATTAGATAGATATCTACATATCATGTAAAATTTTTGCGGCCCTTATAATTTGGAGCCTTTTGCGACAACACACCTCGCACACCCTCATATACGGCTCCGATCTCAATATATATTATCATAGTTGTATGGATTCTCTTGGTTAACATTTGATATGATGGTATCACCCAAAATCTTAGTTCTTGATTGGAACTCAAAGTTACAAGCTTTCTTGTTATGTTGGGGATTATGAACACACCACACATGCAAAATTTCAACTCCTTTTTATATCCATTTAACCAAGATTTGCTCTTATAGACTGAATACATGTACCCTAGAAAGCATAACTTGCAACTCAAGCTTTCCATTCTAAGCATCATATGCCTCTATATGACTATATAAAGTTATAAACCTTATGCGTATTCTCCAACCAAACCAATTAACTAACCAAAACATCCTTCTAGCTAGCTTATATCTTTAACCATGGGGTTACTAATAGTCTTTATTGCTTATTCACTATTAGTCAACCCACTTTCTGCATCCATATTTGATGACAAAACAACTCTTGACATAAACTTATCCGACACTAACCCTCATACGAGCCCTAGGACTCAACTTCTTGCTTTGAACCCGTTCTACCAATGTAAACTATACCCAAAGGTATGTCGATCAAGGGGGAGTGTGAATCCAGATTGTTGCAATAACAAATGTGTGAACGTGGACACAGATTGCTTGAATTGCGGGTTTTGTGGGAAGAAATGTGCGTCTAATGAGATTTGTTGCAAAGGAAGGTGTGTAAATGTATTGACAAGTCGCAACAATTGCGGGTATTGTGGAATGAAATGCAAGTATAACGAGACTTGTTGCAAAGGGAAGTGCAAGAATATATACTACGACAAGAAAAACTGCGGGGCGTGTCATAACAAGTGCAAATATGGAGAATTTTGTGCCTACGGGATGTGTAATTATGCATAAGCGGCTTCTTCGATCACTCTTCAATTTCCACACATGCACTATTCAAATGAATCATAACTAAATTTTACTTAAATCCATATATCTTTTAATCTAACTTTGTATTAAGAAAATAAACAGGAAAATACTGGAAACAAGTGATTAATTTTTATGTATCATTAGATAACATAAGCAAAATAAACTGGTGTATGAAAAAGAAAACTTCAAAGAGGAATGTACGTGCTTTATGTTCATCATATATAAATATATAGAAGTCCGTTGTTCACGGATTTGGTTTGGCATTATTTGTGTTTCTTTTTTTTAATAAAAATTTATAAGGCTAGCAAGGAGCATGAAAGTGAATAGGGCGTCGGCGTTACTAGCATACATAACTAGTACTCCCTCCGTCTCAAAATTATTGTCTACTATTGACTTTCTTAGTATTTCTTCTTTAACTTTGACCATAATTATTTTCGTTTGTGTTATATAATACT
This sequence comes from Chrysanthemum makinoi, assembly GCA_910596185.1. Taxonomy (NCBI): domain Eukaryota; kingdom Viridiplantae; phylum Streptophyta; class Magnoliopsida; order Asterales; family Asteraceae; genus Chrysanthemum; species Chrysanthemum makinoi. The sequence continues at coordinate 3,364,898 of OU343223.1, read as the reverse complement.
TGATGAAAAATATATGAATGTATTGGGTTTTAAATGTATTTTTCATTGGTATAATTTTCATCAAGTATTATATAACACAAATAAATATATTAATGGTCAAAGTTGAACAAGAAAGACCGGTCAAAGTCAAAGTGGACAATAACAATGGGACGGAGGGAGTAATAATTAAGCTCTTTGATAGACATTTGAGCGCAAATGTCGATGCATCTTGAAAACTCTAAAGGATCCATAAAGTGGATTTGTATCGAACATGCATGTGTTATATATATGGTTGAGTTACATTGTCAACAGCAGGGTCGGCTTTAGGGGAGTGCAATAGGTGCGATTGCACAGGGGCACCGCTTGACAAGGGCTACCAAATTTCATGCACTTCTATTATATATATGAACACAATATGAGACTCGAGCTTAATTAATTCATGCACTACTTATACATATGTATATTATGTGTGTATTTGAGGGTCTCTTTGTGGTAATGGCACAGGGCCACTGAAATTCACGAGACGACCTCAGGCCAAACTAAAAGGGTGAAATTGGAGGTAAACCAAATCTTAGGCCTTGTTGAAATACGAAAACAGGAGGCAAACCCCTAAAACATGATTAACTTAAGGGATGGGCTAATAACTTGCAGAAAACATGTCCAAAAACCTTCATGCTTTCAAAAGTCAAACCTTCTAAAAATAGAATTCAAACAAGAAAATACTTGTAGAGTTGTAGGTAAGTGCTCCTGTAACCACATTTCTGAACAATTTTGAATTCTTGCATTTTGAAGAAGATAGTATTCATTGGACTTAAGGAAACCGTGTTGTTTTAGAAATGCAAGTTTGACTAATTAGTTTGTTAACAACATGTGCATTACAAAATAAAAAAGTGATAGGTATATATTTGTAGCTATAATTATATTTAAGCTACTAATAAAGTGTGAATGTTCATTTTTTAATCTTGAAAACTTAAATTAATGTAGTTTGCTTAAATTGTCCTTACGTATCTCTTAATACAGATAATTACACTTTTTGCATCAAAGGCCGAATCAAAATTACAATTTCGCAAACCTAATTATTTGCCACTATTAGTTTAGAAATGTTATTTTAAAGGCGTGTAGTGACAAGTTTTAGGTGATATAAAGTTACAAATCTCATATCCTTAAGTAACCCATTATTTTGATCATAAAGATCTCTAGTCACGATCAATGCCCTTTTTGCTTAGTTTATATCCAATCAAACTAACCCTAATTAATACATATATACATTATACATATAATATATATAATATACCTTTTTCTATGTAAATACAATCCAAAGTCAAAACTGACTCTTTTAGTGGAGCATTTGCTATACAAAAATGCCATCTAAATACCTAACTATTATTCAACCTAGACTACCATGACAACCACAATTTTCAAACTCAATCACATTTCCCCCCTATAAATACGTGCTAATACCTCATCCATATCTCCATCCAAAGCCTTCTTAAATACAAACATAAGATATTTGCATTTTCAATTCAATACATCATGAATACTAGCGTAAAGAAAATTTTGCTAGCCCTAATCATTGTCATGGCTTTAGCAATAAACCTTTCAGCAACACCAATCGAAGAGGAAGACAAAGATCTTATGCCTACTTATGGCTCACTAAGAGGGACCAGTCGGTTCCTTGCCCAACGCTCAAGTGGCTTGCTAAAATGCAACAAGAACCCAAGACTATGTCGGGCTAAAGGTAGCCCAGGTCCAGACTGTTGCAAGAAGAAATGTGTTAATGTGAAGACCGATAAACAAAATTGCGGACTTTGTGGGAAAAAATGCAAGAACCAAGAGATTTGTTGCAAGGGAAAATGCGTCAACGTGATGAAGGACAAGCGTCATTGTGGAGGGTGCGACAATAGATGCAAGAAAGGGAATACTTGCGTTTATGGGATGTGTAGTTATGCATAAAGAAAAGTATTGTTGAGATGCATGCATGAAGCCTGCATGTTGCAAATAGCAATTCAATTTATATCTTATTACAAAGTTGATATGTATTTAAGAGTTAAGTATATCTTCAAACGTTGCTCATGGATCTTATGAGTGTATCTAGAACATGTTTCAATTACTTTCATTAATATAAGTATGTTGCATTTTCGTTCTTAGGATCAAGAATAGGAAGAGAATTAAGCTTTTTGTAATCTTGATCAATTTATAGTGCGATTTAAAGCCTCTTCTTTGGAATTTATATAGGTATGTATATGCTTCTCATGATCGAGAGCTTTATTAGTTTGTTCTTTATTATCAGCCTTTAAAGACTAAAGTTCATTTGTGATCATATGGAATTTGTAACGAATACATGTTGTAAATCAGTCTTAGCTTTTATAGAACGCACGTATTGTAACTTTTATAGAAAAAAAAACGTTATAAAATCAGTTCCGAGACAGTGCCACGAAGGATATTATACTATTCAATCTAAAACTATAAGTAACAAATCGGTTCTGGATGTTGCATAATAAGTTCATCTACACGGCGTGGTTTGTATAGCTCTCCATTTGGTTTTTACTCTGATGATAAAATCGAAAAAGGGCTTCACATTTTCACTAATTGCAAAGCAAGCAAGTAGCGGTAGATACTTGGTCGGATACTTTTTAGAGGTGGATCATTATTAACCACCATTTCTCAAACATTGTAGATTTGATATCTTTGGCGGGATTAACATGTCAGCGGCCTCCTATGCTTCTCTCTTTGCTGCTTTGGTCAAAACCGCCATATGAACTCTCTGGTGTCAAAGAAATGCATGTTTCTTCGAGACAAAAATATCAAACAAACATTATGAACCTAAACAAACATGTCACAAATACCAATATAAACCTTCCCTGTATTTTCAATCGTAAAGTCGGAAATGACAACTTGTTCTCTATCTGGAATGACCATTGGATTGGAGAGTATGATCTTCGTAGGTCTTTTCGAAGACTGTATATGTTGGAGGTTGACAAATATTATTCGATTGCAGATAGATGCAATCCGTCTATCGGGCAATCACTCATAGTTGGTTTTGGTGAATGCCCATTCGTGGGCCGGGGGCCTAGAAGCTGTTCAATTTTATGACCTAATGACCTATTAAATTTGCTTAGTGACTTCTCTCCATCATTAGAACTTGATACGTGGGACTGTCTTCTTGATAATTCAAGAATATACTATGTTTCATCCCTTCGGATCAAGATTGACAAAAACCTTTTATCATCCATCGACAATTAGATTAGATGGAAAAAGTCCTTGTCTATAAAGGTTAATTTTCACTCTTGGAGACTCTGTCTTTATCGTCTTCCCACTAGGTGCAAGTTAGATACTAATGGGATCGACATCAACTCAACTCGTTACCCGCTGTGTAATGATGCCCAAAAGACATCACATCATTTATTTTACGAGTGCTCAATAGTAGCTAATTTGTCGAGCAAATTGACGTCTTAGTAGGGTTTCAGAGACTATCCCAATTATCTTGTTAACCTTATAGCATGGGGAGACACGAACAACCTTAACAAAAAGTAACAAAAGCTTGCTTTGATGTAGTTGTTCAAACAACTAACTGAATAATTTTGAGACATAGTAACCGAATATATTTTGATCTCACATCTCCACGTAAGACATCAAGGTGTTATCATACACTTGGACTTTACATATAGAGGAATAAGAAGTTAAACCCGTTGTGGTACGATTGGATCTATGATCCTATTAATGCTTGTAAAAACTCTTTGTAATTTGTTCATCTAGCTATTTGCTAGTTTTATATATAGGAAAATGATAGGGAGACCTAATTATGTGCTTAAATACATGCCTAAACATATGTGGCATGATCTTGATGGTTTGTGAAAAAGTGGGTCCCTTTACTGAAGCCATCAAGATGATGTCACACATGTTTAGGCATGAATTTAGGCACATCTTTTAGGCCTCCCAATCACTACTCTTATATATATCTCTTATGCCGTTCAAAAAAATGTAATAAAAATAATAATCAAACGAAGACCTTATCTTAAGTGATATTGAGAATCTTAAGTCATATGACGAAGCAACTCAAGAGCTTAAGATGACCTTAAAATAAATGTATAAATGATAGCCATGAATCAGGATCTAAACAGATGCAGATAGACATAAATATACATTTCATAAAAGTTCCATTGTGTAACAAACTTATTATAGTGATATATAGTTGGTCAAGATTATGCATCATATCCTAAAGGAACCCATAATAATTTTGATAGTCACAATCAAATGATCAATGCCTTTTTTGCTTAGTTAATATCCAAGTATGTATCTACATTACATAGAAAACAAATTTACTTAAAACTTAAAAATTTAAAAATTGAGTAATGTCTTTAGTATAATACGGAGTATATCTTACTTAAAAAAGGCAATGCAATATATTAAATATTTAAATATTTAATTATAATTTAAACCATGAATTATCTTTACTCTCACTTACTCCACAACCAGATATACATAAAACAAATTACACACATAAATTGACGCAAATATACACCATCACTTTGCACCGATGATCGTCAAGTATACTAATATACACAAACGAGTCTTGTTTTCGAAAAACTTATGGAGAGGAAAACACAACCCAAAGTCAAAATTTGACTCTTTTTAGTGGAGCATTTGCTAAAAAAAATTACCATCTAACTACCTAACTATTGTTCAACCTAGACTACCATGACAACTACAATTTTCAAACACAATCACATTTCCACCCTATAAATACTTTCTTAGTAAATCTTATCTATTACTCCATTCAAACTTCTATAAGTTATAAACATCATACATACACTCTTCAAAACACCATGAATACTAGCATAAAGAAAATCTTCATAGCCCTGTTCATTATCATGGCTATAGCCATTAACATTTCTGCAACACCAGTCGAAGAGGAAGACGAAGATCTTATGCCTACTTATGGTTCACTAAGAGGGACCAGTCGGTTCCTTGCCCAACACTCAAGTGGCTCGCTAAAATGCAACAAGAACCCAAGACTATGTCGGGCTAAAGGTAGCCCAGGTCCAGATTGTTGCAAGAAGAAATGTGTTAATGTGAAGACCGATAAACAAAATTGCGGGCTTTGTGGGAAAAAATGCAAGAACCAAGAGATTTGTTGCAAGGGAAAATGCGTCAACGTGATGAAGGACAAGCGTCATTGCGGAGGGTGCAACAATAGATGCAAGAAAGGGAATACTTGCGTTTATGGGATGTGTAGTTATGCATAAAGAAAAGTATTGTTGAGATTCATGCATGAAGCCTGCATGTTGCAAATAGCAATTCAATTTATATCTTATTACAAAGTTGATATATATTAAAGAGTTAAAAGTATATCTTTGTTCTCTTTGATATATCAGCCGTTTAAATACTAAAGTTTATTTGTGATCATATTAAATTTGTAACGAATACATGTTACGTAATCAGTTAGCTTTGACAGAACGTACATATTGTTACTTTTATAAAACAAGAATGTTATAGAATATGTTCCGAGACAAAGTGCAACGAAGGATATTATACTATTTAATCTAAAACGATTAACAAATCGGTTTTAGATATTGCATGATAAGTTCATCTATAGGGAGTGCTTTGTATAGCTCTCCATTTGGCTTTTTACCCAGCATCTGATGATAAAATAAAAAAGGAGCTTCACATTTTTAATCATTGCAAAGCAAGCAAGTAGCGGTAGAAACTTGGTCGGATACTTTTTAGAGGTGGATCATTGTTAACCACCATTTCTCAAACATTGTGGATTTGATATCTTTGACGGATCACACTAACATGCCGGCGGCCTCCTACTCTTTGCTGCCTTGGTCCAAACCACCATATGGACTCTTTGATGTTAAAGAAATGCACGTTTCTTCGAGACAAATATATCAAACAAAGACCTTATCCTAAGTGATATCAAGAATCTCTCATAATTGGGTCTCACGTAAAAACCTTTTTGCAGTTGGATCATCTGGTTTAACGACCCCCCAAAACAAGGACGGACCTTAATGGAGACCGGGGAGGGCCCCGGCCCCCCCAAATTTTGTGGCACTTAGTGTAAATATTACAGGTTTTAGGGGTAATTTAATTGAGGTTACAAACAAATCTCCGATTCGGCCCTCCCAAAATAAATTCGGCCCCCCCAAAAAAAATGTTCAAGTTCCGTGTATGCCCCAAAACACTGTTCTTTGTTGAGTTGTGGTACTCTTTCCACTAGTGTCTTGCTAGGTGGTGTTTTTACATAATTCTCATTGCAGTTAAGAAAAAAGCTTAAGTAAGATTTATTACGGAAACGTAAAAGGATCCATAAAATGGATTGGTATTTTGGAGTTAAAATGATGTACGACATGCATGTGTTAAAACACAAGAAACTTGGCCATCATGGTTGAGTCGTCTATAGGCGAAAACTAAAGGGTGAAATTGGAGGTAAACCAAATTTTAGGCCTTGTTGTAATATGAAAATTGAAGGTAACACTTAAAATATGATTTACTCAGGTTTGAACGATCGCATGCTGTTATTTGTATGTATACACTAAGCCTTTGCCTAATCGCTCGTAGAAAACATGTCAAAAACATTCATGCTTTTGCTTCTGTAACACCATATTTCTGAACAATTTTGAATTCTTGCTATTTGAAGAAGATATAATATATGGACTTAGGGAAATCGTGTGTCTTTAGATATGCAATTTTAATTAAAAAAGTTATTTATTGTTTTAATTTGATTAGTTACTTAGTTAATACAGTATGTGCTTTGTCAGAAAGGAAAATCATTGTCATGCCTAAAATGCATGATTAGAAACATGCCTTAGAACAAGATATATGATGCCAAGTAGAAGACTCAAAAGGGAAGATATAGTGTGAGAATTTGCTTGAGTTTAAATATGTATCTTAGGTCTCTTTATCATTGCTCTTTCAGAAAATATATAGTAACCAAACAATGGCGATTTACTTTTTAAGGGATAAGAAGCAAGCAAAACAAAGTTTTAAGATTAAACAAGAGTAAACGGTTTTATAATTTCTTTTTTAACGGCAAATTTATGTTAATAAGACCGAAGTCTTTTTGAATGGCACATTATATTAAAAAAAAAAAAAAAAAAAAGAGCTCCAGCAAGAACCTAGAGGCACTGAAGAGAGTTACAAACATCAAATCGCACAAAGAAACACTCCTACCTTTTACCGAACAACCTAAACGAACCCCGAACACAAGTATACAACCACACCACACAACTAGAAAAAGAACAACTAAGAGTATAGATGCAAAAAGTTGCCTTAGACAAACCAAAAAACGCCTTAAATGAAACCATTAAGCCACGACTTAAGAGACAAAACGAACTACGTCATATGACGAAGCAACTCAAGAGCTTAAGATGACCTTAAAATAAATGTATAAATGATAGCCATGAATCAGGATCTAAACAGATGCAGATAGACATAAATATACATTTCATAAAAGTTCCATTGTGTAACAAACTTATTATAGTGATATATAGTTGGTCAAGATTGTGCATCATATCCTAAAGGAACCCATAATAATTTTGATAGTCACAATCAAATGATCAATGCCTTTTTTGCTTAGTTAATATCCAAGTATCTATCTATATTACACAGAAAACACATTTACTTAAAACTTAAAAACTTAAAAAATGAGTAATGTCGTTAGTATAAAATACCTTACTTATAAAAGGCAATGCAATTCATTGAATATTTAAATATCTAATTATAATTTAAACCATAAATTATTTTCACTCTCACTTACTTTACAACCATATATACATAATAAAAATTACACTCATAAATTGACGCAAATATACACCGTCATTTTGCACCGATGATCGTGAAGTATACTAATATACACATACAAAGTCTTGTTTTCGAAAAATTTATGGAGATGAGAATACAACCCAAAGTCAAAATTTGACTCTTTTTAGTGAAGCATTTGCTAAAAAAATACCATCTAACTACCTAACTATTGTTCAACCTAGACTACCATGACAACTACAATTTTCAAACTCAAATCACATTTCCCCCCTTATAAATACTTTCTTAGTTAATCTTATCTATTACTCCATTCAAACTTCTATAAGATATAAACATCATATATAAACTCTTCAAAACACCATGAATACTAGCTTAAAGAAAATTTTGCTAGCCCTAATCATTGTCATGGCTATGGCCATTAACATTTCTGCAACACCAATCGAAGAGGAAGACGAAGATCTTATGCCTACTTATGGCTCACTAAGAGGAGCCAGTCGGTTCCTTGCACAACGCTCAAGTGGCTTGCTAAAATGCAACAAGAACCCAAGACTATGTCGGGCTAAAGGTAGCCCAGGTCCAGACTGTTGCAAGAAGAAATGTGTTAATGTTAAGACCGATAAACAAAATTGCGGGCTTTGCGGGAAAAAATGCAAGCACCAAGAGATTTGTTGCAAGGGAAAATGCGTCAACGTGATGAAGGACAAGCGTCATTGCGGAGGGTGTGGCAATAGATGCAAGAAAGGGAATACTTGTGTTTATGCGATGTGTAGTTATGCATAAAGAAAAGTATTGTTGAGATACATGCATGAAGCCTGCATGTTGCAAATAGCAATTCAATTTATATCTTACAAAGTTGATATGTATTAAAGAGTTAAAGTATATCTTCATACGTTGCTCATGGATCTTATGAGCATAAATATATCTGGCATTGTCGTTCTTGAGGATCAAGAATAGGAAGATAATTAAGCTTTTTTGTAATCTTGATCAATTTATACTCTGATTTGTAGCCTCTTCTTTGGAATGTATTTAGTTATGTATATGCTTCTCAATAGAGCTTTATTAGTTTTGTTATGTTTTAGTCCTTATATTAGCAAGAGTCTAGTCGAATAGAGTTAAGGGTCGTTGGGTTGGCTTGTGTCCCAAGCCCAACCCGTTTTTCCTTTTTCCTGTTTTTACCACCGACTTAGGAGACCATGTTAGAGTCGGTTGTTCTTCCCCCCTTCATCTCTATAAAAGGAGGTGAGGGGGAGGGTTTTGCGTTATTCTTTCAATACTAATCATTCGATTAGGGTACTTACTTGTGCATATTATTTTTCTGTCAATCACGTCTTCAAGATCGAGTTATCCGTTGCTAGTAACCAGGTTGTTAGTCGATCATAATCTAACAAGTGGTATCAAGAGCTTTGGTTCTCGAAGTTTTCTGGTTATCTAGGATCGATCTTGAAGGGTCTTTGCTGTTCGGTTCCTGGTAGGAGCAGAAAGGTCGTTTTTCTGTTTGGGCTACCGGGTTTAACGACAACAAGAAGGTTGCAGCAGTGTTTCGTTTTGATCGGAATTTTTTCCGGTGTGATTTTTTCTTGTGGAAGTATTAACAAAGAAGAAGGGTTTTAGATCTTGTTTTGGTGTATTATGTTCTCTGCTTTTATGTTAAAGTAGAAAGAGTGAACAGGTGATACAATCAAGTAAACAAGATAAGATATCTTTGTTTTTTTTTGGAGGACATACCCACGTGAAGAAAGGTGCAACAAAGAAGAATATCTCAAAGAGTTGTCTTGCTTTTTATAAAGTAAGACTAATACTTTTATTATTATATTAGTTGTTGGTAATATATAATAAAGGGTATTAAATTAGAGGGTATTGCACAAGGGACTTTATTGTTTTGTGATTGTGGGGATTTTATTACAAGGTTTAGCAAATCAATAAAGGGTTTTAAAGAATGACGGGAGCTAAGTTTGAGATCGAGAAATTCGATGGAACTGGTGATTTCGGGTTATGGAGAGTTAAGATGCGTGCTTTATTAATCCAACATGGATGTGAAGCGACTCTGGAGGTTTTACCCGCGACTATGGATGCTACAGACAAAGTGAGCTAAACAAGAAAGCTCACAGTGCCATGATTTTGTGTTTAGGTAACAAGGTACTGAGAGAGGTTACCGGAGACACTGCAGTGGGGGTTTGGACCAAGCTCGAGACTTTGTACATGACAAAGTCCTTGGCCAACAAGTTGTACCTGAAGAAGAAGTTGTACACATTCTACATGCCGGCTGGACGAACGATTTCCGAGCATATAGATGAGTTCAACAAAATCGTTGTTGATTTAGCAAATATTGAGGTAAAATTCGAGGATGAAGATCTTGCTTTATTATTACTCACTTCTTTACCAACATCATATGAACACTTTGTGGATACCTTGCTTTATGGACGGGAAGCTTTGACTTTGGAGGATGTGATGGCCACACTGAATTTAAAGGAAATCAAAGAAAGGTCTAAGGCGAAGGGGATGATGGTGAAGGGTTATACGTGAGGGGAAGATCTGATCGCAGGAATTCGCATCAGTCTAGGGGAAAGTCAAGATCGAAGTCTCGAGGTGGAAGACTCAAGTGCTATATTTGCCAATTTGAGGAGCACTTGAAGAAACTGTCCAAGAATAATCGCAAGAAGTCAAATGGTTTCGTCAAGAAAGATGATCAGCCAAGCTCTAGTGGTTCGATTTATGACGGTTCTGAGGTAATGATGGTTATGAGTGCGAGAGGCTCGCTAGATTGGATCATGGATTCAGGAGGTTCATACCATATGACACCAAGGTTAGATTTATTTTTGATTTTCGGAATGCGATGGGGGAGTCTGTTGGGTGACAACAGGAGTGCAAGATCGAGGTATTGGCAAGGTAAGGGTACAACTGAAAGATGGGTCAAGTTTTGTACTACACAATGTCAGGTATATTCCTGAATTGAAAAGAAACTTGATATCGTTGGGAACTCTTGAAAAAGAGGGATATACCGTAAAATTGCAGTCAGGCAAAATCAAGGTGATTAATGGTTCCGGGGTTGTTTTATCGGAACCCGAAGGAAAATTGCGTATACTCTTTGGATGGCCATGCAGTGGCGGGTGAGCTTAATGCTAGTGTTGAAGAAAAAGACAATCTTGCCCAGGTTTGGCACAAAAGACTGGGACATATCAGTGAGGCGGGACTACAGGTGCTGGAAAAGCAGGAGTTGTTTGGCAAGAATAGTCTAGGTAAGCTCGATTTTTGTGAGAATTGTGTTCTGGGAAAGTCACATCGAGTCGGTTTTTGTAGGAAGGCACACTACTCAGGGAGTGATAGACTATGTTCATTCAGACTTATGGGGTCCGTCTCAGGTGGAATCATTGGGAGGTAAGAAGTATTTCTTATCTATTGTTGATGATTATTCCAGGAGGGTATGGGTTTATATTCTCGAGTTCAAACACGAAGCATTTGGAAAGTTCAAAGAGTGGAAGCGGTTAGTAGAGAATCGGTGGGAGGACGGTTAAGAAGCTTAGGACGGATAATGGTCTTGAGTTCGTAACCGGAGTTTGAACAGTTACTGAGAGTGGGATTGCTAGACATTTGACAGTTGCCGGGACGCCGCAGCAGAATGGATTAGCAGAACGGATGAATAGAACTCTCATGGATAAGGTACGCTGTTTATTAATTGATGCGATTGCCCAAGACCTTCGGGCGAAGCGACATGTACGGCTGCATATCTCATAAATAGGTCACCATCAACAGCGATTGAGAAAAAGACACCTATGGAGATGTGGTCGGGACATCCAAGTGATTATGGGATGTTGAGGATTTTGGTGTGTCGCATATTCACACGTTAAACAAGGTAAGCTCGAGCCGAGAGCAGTAAAATGCGTTCTTTTGGGGTATCCCGAAGGTGTGAAGGGTACAGGCTATATAGGCTTGATAATGAATCACCTAAAATAGTCACTAGCAGGAACGTGGTCTTCAATGAAAGTGTCATGTACAAAGACACGTTGAAGAATTCAGTGCGTGTACTGATAAGTCTGTTGAGGAATTACAGGTTGAGGTAGAACTGCAAAGGTTAAATAATCATACGCAGGAAGATCGGACAAATGATCAAGAAGATCAGACAGATGATCGGGAAGATGGCGATGATGAAGATGCAGGGATCGGGATCATGATCAAACACCGGATCTCACAGATTATCGGTTGGTTCGGGATAAAGAGCCAAGGACAAGAACGAAACCTTTGAGGTTTCGGGATGAAAAGTAATATGGTACGCTTACGCGTTTGCTGCAGCAGAGGAAGAAGATACTCATGAACCATTAACATACCAGGGGCGGTTGCTTGTGAAGACAGTTCTAAGTGGAAAGCTGCTATGGATGAAGAGATGGATTCTCTGAGGAAGAATAAGACCTATAAGTTAGTAGATCATCCACCGGGCAAAAGCTGGTGAGCTGCAAATGGCTGTTCAAGATAAAGGAAGGGATTGAAGGTGTTCAAAAGCCTAGGTACAAGGGAGGTTGGTGGCTCGTGGATTCACACGAGAGGCGGTATTGACTATAATGAAGTATTTTCGCCGGTAGTTCGACACACATCTATTCGGGTTATACTTGCATTGACTGCGTGTAGAGATTATGGTGGAGCAGCTTGATGTAAAGACGGCATTTTTACATGGTAATCTTGAAGAAGTGATCTACATGAGACAACCACCGGGTTATGAACAAGGTAACAAGGTATGTTTGTTAAAGAAATCCCTTTATGGATTGAAGCAGTCACCTAGGCAATGGTATAGGAGGTTTGATGAGTATATGCTGAGCAATGGGTTTAAGCGTAGCGATTACGACAGCTGCGTGTATTACAGGAGTTATGCACCAGGTGAGTATATCTATCTATTGTTATATGTAGATGATATGTTGATTGCTTGTAAAAGCAAGGTTGAGATTGGGTCTATCAAGTCTTTGCTTAAAAAGGAGTTTGACATGAAAGAGCTCGGGAAGCAAAGAAGATTCTTGGTATGGAGATCATCAGGGATCGGAGTCACAAGATTCTGAGGGTGTCACAATCCGGGTATGTTTCTAAGATTTTAAATAATTTTAGAATAGACAATGGGAAATCGGTTCAGATGCCATTGGGTGGGCACTTCAAGCTGTCGTTGAAGGATTTCCCGGTTAGGGATTGTGATGTTGAAAGGATGAGTAAGGTTCCGTATGCAAATGCGGTTGGGAGCTTAATGTACTTGATGGTGTGCACGAGGCCAGACATAGCGTATGCGGTAAGTGTAGTTAGCAGATATTTGGCGAATCCGGGTAAAAAGCATTGGGAAGCAGTGAAGTGGATTTTGAAATATTTGCAAGGCACTGCAAACGTGGGTTTGGTGTATGGGACAAATCGTGGCAACCATGTGGACGTAACAGGTTTTGTTGATTCAGACTACGCTAAGGATCCGAATAAAGGTAGGTCTATCAGTTACGCGTTTTAGTACAGGGATGTGTCGTAAGCTGGAAGGCAACGCTACAACACGTGGTGGCTCTTTCAACTCAGGTGGAGTATATGGCCCTTACGGAGGCTGTGAAGGAAGCTATTTGGCTAAGGGGACTCTTGGAAGAGTTGGGCGTGGAGCTTAACAATGTGGCAATTAATTGTGATAATCAGGGCGCGATTCACTTATCGCGGAATCATGTTTTTCATGAAAGGACTAAGCACATCAATGTGCGTTATCACTTTATCAGAGAGGTCTTGGAAGCGAAGACGGTTGAAATTCGAAAGTGGGTGCGAACACAATGCTGCAGATGCCTTGACGAAGGTGGTACCTGGACTGAAGCTTCAGCACTGTTTGGAGTTGCTGAGTGTCGGAGTAGGCTAATATAAACCTAAGGTGGAAATTGTTATGTTTTAGTCCTTATATTAGCAAGAGTCTAGTCGAATAGAGTTAAGGGTCGTTGGGTTGGCTTGTGTTCCAAGCCCAACCCGTTTTCCTTTTCTTTGTTTTACCACCGACTTAGGAGACCATGTTAGAGTTGGTTGTTCTTCCCCCCTCATCTCTATAAAAGGAGGTGAGGGGGGGAGGGGTTTTGTACGTTATTCTTTCAATACTAATCATTCGATTAGGGTACTTACTTGTGCATATTATTTTTCTGTCAATCACGTCTTCAAGATCGAGTTATCCGTTGCTAGTAACCAGGTTGTTAGTCGATCATAATCTAACAAGTTTGTTCTTTTTGATATATCAGCCGTTTATATACTAATGTTTATTTGTGATCATTTGAAATTTGTAACGAATACATGTTGTAATAGTCTTAGCTTTGACAGAACGTACACGTTGTAACTTTTATAAAACTAGAATGTTAGACACAGTGCGACAGATGATATTATACTATTCAATCTAAAACGATTAACAAATTGGTTTTAGATATTGTATGATAAGTTCATCTATAGGGCGTGCTTTGTATAGCTCTCCATTTGGTTTTTTACCCAGCATCTGATGATAAAATAAAAAAGGAGCTTAACATTTTCACTCATTGCAAAGCAAGCAAGTAGCGGTAGATATTTGGTCGGATACTTTTTAGAGGTGGATCATTATTAACCACCATTTCTCCAAACCACCATATGGACTCTTTGATGTTAAAGAAATGCACGTTTCTCCGAGACAAATTAATATATCAAACAAAGACCTTATCCTAAGTGATATCAAGAATCTCTCATAATTTGGTCTCGCGTAAAAACCTTTTTGCAGTTGGATCCACTGGTTTAACGACCCCCAAAACACTCTTCTTTCTTTGTTGTAGTTGCGGTTCCCTTTCCACTAGCGTCTTGCTAGGTGGTGTTTTATATAATTCTCATTTTGCCGTTAAGAAAAAAAGCTTACATTAGATTTATTACGGAAACGTAAAAGGACCCATCAAAAGGATTGGTATATTTGTGTTAAAATGATGTACAACATGCATGTGTTAAAACACATGAAACTTGGCCATCATGGTTGAGTCACCTATAGGCAACAACTAAAGGGTGACATTGGAAGTAAACCAAATTTTAGGCCTTGTTGACATATGAAAATTGAAGGTAACCCCTAAAACATGATTTACTCAGCAGGTTTGAATGATCACATGCTGTTATATATTTGTGTGTATACACTCGATCATGAGCCTATTGGCTAATCGCTCGTAGGAAACATGTCAAAAACATTCATGCTTTTGCTTCTGTAACACCATATTTCTGAACAATTTTGAATTCTAGCAGTTTGAAGAAGTTATTATTCTACGGACTTAGGGAAGTCGTGTGTCTTTAGATATGCAATTTTAATTTGATTAGTTACTTAGGTAACAACAATTGCATTTTCAGAAAGTAAAAATGATTGTTATGCCTAAAATGCATTATTAGAAACATGCCTAAGAACAAGATGATTAATGCTAAATAGAAAAATCAAAAGTGAAGATATATAATGAGAAAATGCATGATTGATGTGTCAAATTGTTAATGAAATATGCATGAGTTTAGACATATATATCTCACGTCTCTCTATCATTACTCTTTCAGAAAATACATGGTGTACTAAGTAATAGTAATCAAACAACGGCGATTTACTTTTTAAGGGATAAGAAGCAAGCAAAACATGTTTTAAGATTAAACAAGAGTAAATGATTTTTTAATTCTTTTTGAACGGCAAATTTATGTTAATAAGACCAAGTTTCTTTTAACGGCACATTATATTAATAAAGAGCTTTAGCAAGTACCTAGAGGCACTGAAGAGAGTTACAAACATCAAATCGCGCAAAGAAACACTCCTACCTTTTACCAAACAAAACGAACCCCGAACACAAGTACGCAACCACACCACACAATTTGAAAAAATTACCTTAGACAACCCAAAAAAAAGTCTTGAATGATATCATTAAGCCACAAGTTAAGAGACAAAACAAACTACGTCATATGACCGAAGCAACTGATCAAGAGCTTAAGACGACATTAAAGTGAATGTATAAATGATAGCCATGAATCACGATATAAACGGATGCAGATAGACATAAATATACATTTCATAGAAGTCACATTGCATAACAAACTTGGTGGGTTAAAATTATGCATCATATCCTAAAGTAACCCATAATAATATTGATAGTCACAATCAATGCCTTTTTTCCTTGGTTAATATCCAATCAAACTTCCCATTTTTATACTATCTATCTTGAGAAAACACATTTGCAAAAAAATCAAAAACTTAAATAATGAGTAAAGTTATTAGACTAAAATACCTTTAATTATAAAATGCAATGCAATTTATTAAATATTTAAAAATTTAATTACAATTTAAACAACTAACTATCTTCAGTTTCACTTACTTCAAACGCAAATGTACACAGTTGCTGCTATATGCGGGTGATTGTCTACTCGTCTAGTAATATACACATACGTACAAGTCTTGTTTTCGAAAAACTTATACAGTGGAAAATACAATCCAAAGTCAAAATACAACTCTTTTTAGTGGAGCATTTGCTACAAAAATACCATCTAAATGCCTAACCTAGACTACCATGACAACTACAATTTTCAAACTGAGTCTCATTTCCCCCCTATAAATACTGTCTAGTTAATATAATCTATTACACCATTCAAACTTCTATAAGTTATAAACATAATATATACACTCTTCAAAACACCATGAATACTAGCATAAAGAAAATCTTCATAGCCCTGATCATTGTCATGGCTATGGCCATTAACATTACTGCAACACCAATCGAAGAGGAAGATGAAGATCTTATGCCTACTTATGGTTCACTAAGAGGGGCCAGTCGGTTCCTTGCCCAACACTCAAGTGGCTCGCTAAAATGCAACAAGAACCCAAGACTATGTAGGGCTAAAGGTAGCCCCGGTCCAGATTGTTGCAAGAAGAAATGTGTTAATGTGAAGACCGATAAACAAAATTGCGGGCTTTGTGGGAAAAAATGCAAGAATCAAGAGATATGTTGCAAGGGAAAATGCGTCAACGTGATGAAGGACAAGCGTCATTGCGGAGGGTGCGACAATAGATGCAAGAAAGGGAATACTTGCGTTTATGGGATGTGTAGTTATGCATGAAAGAATAAGTATTGAGATACCTGCACATACGTGCATGCATGTTGCAAATAGCAATTCAATTTGTTTTATCTTACAAAGTTGATATGTATTGAAGACTTAATGTATACATGTATCTATATGAAAATCAATGAATTACTTTCATTTATCAAGCAATTGTTTTTTTCAATAGATGTCTATGTAATGTTTAATTTGGTTGCATCTGGGGATCAAGAATAGGAAAACAAAAAACTTATTTGAAATCTTGATCACTTACATTGCGATTAAAAACCCTCTAGTTTTGATATATCAGACACTTAAAAGCTACTACTTATTTATCATATAGAAAATTTTGTAACGATTACATGCTAATTAATCAGTCTTAACTTTGAAAAAATGTACATACTGTGACTTTCGTAGAACTAGAAAATTATAGGATCAATCCGAGACAAAGTTCCAAGAAGTACAGTTCATTTCTAAATGTTGTATGATAAGTTCATCTATAAGGCGTGCTTTGTGTAGCTCCCCATTCGGTTATTTGCCCATTTGTGATGAAATCGAAAGGAGCTTCACATTTTCACTCACTGCAAAGTAGGCGCGCAAGTAGCGGTTGATACTGTAAAGTGTAATGTGATTGATTGATTAATCATCAATGATATGTTACAATATAAATACTATACTTAATCAACACATATGCTTGGCCCAACATAAAATATACGATCTACTAACAGCCCCTCACTGTTGGAGCGAGAGGAAGCTGAACGCTCTAACTGGACTGGAACACTTCAAATAAAGCAAATGGAAGACCTTTGGTGAAATACAATATAAATGTAAAGTGTAATGTGATTGATTGATTAATTATCAATGATATGTTACAATATAAATACGATACTTGGTTGGATATTTTTAAATGGTGGAGTATTCATAATTAATCACCTCCAACTCGATCTGCGGATTTTGGCTTTTTTGCGGATCACGCTGACACTAACACGCCATTGTCCACCTGCTTCTCTCTTTGATGCCATGGTCCAAATCACCATCTGAAATCTTTGGCGAACGTTATAGAAATGCACGTGTTTTCGAGTAAAAAAGAACAAACAAAGGCCCTATCCTAAGTGGTATTAATCTTCTCTGAATATTGGGTTTAAAGTAGGCGTAAAAAACCTTTTTGTAATGCTTTAGCGACCATAAACGGAACTTCAATAAATTTACTGGAAGAGCCGAAATATATAGATATATCATTTAGTTTGGGCATGCCAAACTTGTATTTTCTTTATACACTATACCAAATATATATGAATAGTATTAATTTTTTTTTAACTGAAAATAAGTAAAACTCCAATAATGTTTTTTTTTGCTGGGTGGGGGCGGACACAACCCCGCCGGTCTCTACTAAGTTCCGTCCATGTTTGCGACCTTCAAAACACTCTTCTTTCTTTGTTGTAATTGTGTCTGCGTTTCCATTAGCGCCTTGCTAGGTGGTGTTTATATATAACTCTCATTACTATTATAAAACTTGGTAAAGATAGTAAGGTTGCTAGTATTGCATCGGTCTAATTAGTCTATGCACATAACGGAGCTTTTATGCTCGCTGAATCAATCCTCCATCAAAAGAGTTGAGTATGATATGTTCTTCGCCCCTCCATTTTTGATTCATTTCATGTCAACAATATACTACAGTTGTAGCTTTCAGGTCACATTATTTATATGTTTTTCAGCAAATAAATATCTTAAAATTTTCAATAGATATTTACGAGGAACAGACAGATTAACTCACGGCCTCGTGCATGCATGCGTGTGACACTAAAATTGCATAAATATAGTGGAAAAATAGGCAACTCAAAGCAAAGATGTTAACCTTTAATTTTAGACAAGTCGCAAGGAAGTTCAAGATAAGTTCTTTGTAACTCTAATGTTTATGCAACATAGATTAATACAGATTTCTCTTGCAACGTATGTTTATACCATATGTTTATGCGTGCAGTATAACTTTTTTATTTATTTGTTTATTTATTTTTCTAAAGAGACGTTTTTAACCATTTAACTGATTATGAAATCACCAATACACGTACTTACACCAAATCAGGTAAAGTCCTATTCTCCAATTTCGACGTTACTATTAGATGATATAACAGCCCATGGGTTGGTCCATTAAGGTTTTTAGTGTCCTAATGTAATGCACTATAAATAAGTTGAGCCGCCGCCCGTCAAACCCTTGTCATCACCCTTTGTCCTTTAAAAAATAAATAAATTAATTAATTAATCTTAGTTGCTTACTGTTTTGACCGTAACTTTTTAACCGTTTAGTGTTAACTGACACGGTCAACACCATTCTTTTTGTTTTTCAATTATGCACAAAACCTAACTTGAATCACCTCCGTTGGCCGCCAGACCTGCCGCCGAAAGTTGACTGCCGAAAAAAAGGTTATGCTTTGCTTATATTTTTTTTTGCAACCACTTTATTTCGCTTTTGCTGCTTCAAATAAAGATTTGTCTCCGCTAGCAGTCAAACGTCTTCACCAACAAAGCTTTTATTGCTTTAATGTGTATTAAGTTTTGTAATCCAATCCGAGTTTATTCGACGATATAGCATCCCAAGCCTGAATGTGAATTGTGTGCATTAAAATTTCTAGTATCTTCGATGTAATATACTATAAATATATATCAATGATACAATACTTCTCACAAAGTGTTCATCATCTAACAATTACATTATTTGCAGAAAGCATGATTTAAACTCTAGACGTATCACATTTAAATGTTCATACAAGTGCACTATATAATTATGGGATAATACTTTTAAAAAACATCGTACTTATCTAAAAATGCTCCTCTTAGATATTGAACAAATTTTTTTACTTATACAGCACAAATACTCAACTTTCAATTTCAGACTTTTAAAAGTACTAAACACCGAATCATTAAGCATATACAACTATAGTTACTACACTAGGTTATTCACCTAATCACCTAGGATTCTCTAGCTATGGTTCTAGGAAGAAAGATATCTAGAGTTATCTGGTTCCTTATACTGTTTTGTCTTAAATAGTCAAAATAAACAGAAACGCAAATAGTTTCAAGCTTCTAATCTAATCATTTGGACACTTTTTAATTCGTAATTCTTCAAGTTGCTTAGTTTGTTAGTCTTTTACTACATGTGTTTATGGATAATAATAATACTATACAAGTTTTATATATAGATTACACAACCAATCAAAATCTAGCTACGTACGTAATTGAATTTGGTGGGTGTTCAAATACCAACAAATCCACCAAACATGTAACATAATTTTCAATCACATTCAAGAAAGCCATGTGATTTTATGATCTTGGTCAATGAAATCTGAGTCAACTCTTCTCCTATCTTGATTCTTAGCTGGGTATTGGCTACTCGTTTTCAAAGCATCGACCTTTTTCTTGACTTTTCATTATACTTTGTTGAAAGAAAAATATTTTTAATTCAGAAAACTACACAATTTAAGCGAGAAGATTAAACACACAACCTGTCAACACGTTTTTTTTTGCCATTTTCAAAAAGTACTCGCATTAAAGTAGGCGATTTATAAACCAACTGGCTTAGCTTAGTTGGCCTACTGACTTTTTTAGAAGCTTGGACGAGGTTTTATACTTTTATCCAGGGTTCGAGTCTCGTAAGAGACAAATAATCCAGGTTTTCCTCTTAGTGTGAAGCTGTGAGTTCTAGAGGTTTCTTTCGTGGGTCTCTCCTAGTAGTTCGTATCCCGAGGCTTGTCCGTTTAGATGGTTTAGCTCGAGCGTCGGATTTTAAGTGTGATGCCGTTCTAAAAATAAAATAAAATAAACTAGGCAATTTATACTATTCAGTTCAAGTCCAATGAACATTAAAATGAAAATGAATTTACCAAGTACAAATATATCACTTATTTGATACTTTTTATAGAAAAAATTTGGCATATGATGTCGATGGATTTTCGTTTGATTGAAGTATGTACGTTTTTTTCTTCATGCAGACTACTTTTTTCAACTTTAGGCTGTCCACTAACTCTCATATAAATTTCATTTTTATTTATATATATTTTGTTGAAACGAGCCGCAAGTCATGCATTTAACGAAATTTACGAATCACAATTCCACACGCATCGATCACTTTTCTAGCATCCATATTGACCATATGTCATATTCACTTCAACTTTTTTACTTTCAACAAAGGTTTCATTAAAGTACTTGGTTTATCTTTTTCGGGTTTTGCTAAATGCATAAGAACAAATAGTAGTGACTAAGAGGTGTCTCACAGTGTCATAATACCTAGATGATATGTTTATTTAATTTTAATGAAAAAAGTATAACCTCTTCTAATTTTATCAAGTCCAAAAGAATTTACGTTTCTAGTATACGTTTAGTTACTTTGTTGATAAGTGAAATGTAACATTTTTTATTTTTTCTAAGGTTTATGTCATAAAATAGCAACTAACTTTTTTAATGTCTTGTATTGATAACTAAAGTATAAAAATATCATTAAAAGTCATAAATTGTTCAAATATACTTATTTTGATACATTGTCATACCATAGTACATGACAAGTGTTATCATTCTTAATGTGACAACGTAAAATATGCATACATAACAATTTATAAAAGTTTGACTAGAGTGTGTGTGGCTTGTAGACGGTTTAGGATTTGAATTTAGATTTGGATTTGGTTTTGAGTTATTATTATTGATGATTAAAGAAATATTAAATAATATATAAGTGTATTTTATGTAAAAAAAAAACATTTATAAAAAATATTATGCTATAATAGTAATGAAGAAATAGATATAGTGTAAAGTATAAGCCCTGCCCGAAAAGAAAGTAAGTCACATCTTACTAGATGAGAATTACTTTTGATAGATCAAATCTTATTTTTGTAGCCAAACAACAAACGAAACTGGTTCTTTAGATGTGGAGCCCATAATAATACCCAAAACCCACGAAACAATCGCACCCTTAAGGGGTGTTTAGTTGCTAAAGGGAATCACTATCGTAATGGGAATGAGAATGAGTTTTAATACCCACCATGGTTGGTGGGTTTAGAAGATACCTATATTTGAGGGTTTGATACCCACCTTTTAGTAATAAACATACTAATCAAACATTATGTATTGGGAATAAAAGTCATTCCTGTATAACCCTTAAATCAAACGCACCCTTAATGATATTTGAGGTTGGGTATAAAACCCTCGTTTAGCTTGTAAACTAATTATGTAACCTCTCATTTTACGCTCTGTTTTCAAGTCGAAAATTTAAAGAATGAAAGGGGATGAGATGGGAAGGGCAAAGTAGAGGATGACATAGTGAAAAAAGTGATTATTTATTTATTTATTTATTTTTATTTATTTATTTATTTATTTTTAAGCAGCAAAGAAAGGAAATGAAGCTACACAAATTACCAATATACCCTCGTGGATGCTGATTTCAACTGCTTCTCTTTCCTTCTTGTGTTTAACCAAAAATTTCTTATCTTTATGCTTTGTGGATGCTGATTTCGATTGCTTGTCCTGGCACCGAGTCATAAACTTAGTATTATTGCAAACATTATTGTTAACATGACTCAAATGTGAATAATTAAACCACTTACTATCCACGCTACTTGCTCTTTCAACCCACTAATGACTTCTGAGTCCTTTGCTTTCTTCATCTGGTTCTTCAATCGCTATTGAAACCATTAAAAGAATATTCAACAAAATGATTCATGAAACAATATCACGTATAAAGGTACATGGTTTTGAACTCTGTAAAAGCACCTCTTTTTCAGTAGGAAGCTGACCTCATAGAGTGCTGATTATCACCTTCTTAAGTCTGATGTCTTTTTAGCTTTTATTGTGTTTCCTTTCTAGGTGATTTACGTAAATTTAGTATTCCATGTAACTGGCGTGGAGTTTAAAATTTCTTCAGTTAGTGTAAATCTTGTGATCAAATTGATTAAGGCATCCATACACATCCACTCAACTTAACACCCGAATTTTTTGAGGCTACTATGAGCCAATGTTTCATGTTTGACATGTTCGCACCTCGATTGGCTCATTTCGAGACAATCCATTAATAGACAACCTGGGGCCAGATATTGATCAAATTATTGAAATATAAAACATTGTAATACAGACGCGAGATGAAGAATCGTGAAGCACAAGGATCTGTTATTGATTAACGATACATGGGTGCACAGATTGAGGACAATATTGTAATTTTACAAATGCCTATAATGTTTAAAACCTGTTTTCCTTCCCAATCCGCCCAAAATTGGACGGAACAAAATAACACTCAAAAGCCCATCCCTTCTCTCCCTCCACATTCCCGTCCTCTACCTTTCCATCTTAAAAAAACTCAAGAACACCATTTTTTTTATTTCCCTTCCCCTCCACTTAAAATAAATAAATAAATAAATAAAAAACTCGAGAACCGAACGTCAAGGTCTAGCAATATATTAAATTTTGCCATTCATAAACAAAAATCATGGGTGCTTCATGTCGGCCATCCAACACCTTAAAGTAATGTACTCAAATCCTTCTTGATTAGTTTGCCTGATCGACAAAAGTTAGTGTGTAAGTTGGTTCTTAAACATGCATGCTAACTGCTAAGCTAGCTAATAGACAAACTAATCATATGAATGTGGTATGATCATGACCTCTATAACTATATTTAAATTCGTATTTCGAGAGGCGGCGACTACGGTTCACGAACGATACATACCTTATTCCACAAATCTGTTTCACAAACAATTTTTTGGTCAATAAGATACAAATGTTTGAAAATCTGCTAGGACTATATTCAACATTGTGTGCATGGAATATGTTCTTTGGATGTATTGGTGCACAAAGTTTGAATTTGAGCAAGTTGGGTGGCTCTTTCCAAGACTAACGTACCAAAGAGGAAAACACAACCTACCAATGTTTGGTTTGGTTTTACTTTGATAATTGAGTGAGAAATAATATTAAAAAGGGTCAAATAAAGGTATGGGTCCGATCCGAGAAGTTGACCTTTTTTGTCAAATTGTAGGTCACACGTGCCACGCGCCGCACCGCTCGGAGAATCCCACCACCCTCGAGAAAAAAGATACATTTTACCTTATACTTAATCAAAGTTAATGTGCAGTTAATGTGATTAAACTCTACAATAAATACAGTAATGTTCAACTTTTCAACGTAGACATTATCACATTTAAGTTTTCTGGAAAGCCGATTTATAAAAAGTCATATTTTGATAAGTTAAAAAGAGGTTGATGGAAAAACCTTATTTCGTCATATCTTTATCTTTTTATAGTTAAGAAAAATAATTGATACATCTAAAAGTTATGTCTAATTTTATGCCTAAATATTGTGGTAATAATTCAATGGTTGTATCAACTGGACCAATTTCTCACAATCCAATGGAGTAATGACACATATGTCAGACACAAAATTAATTATGACAAGTATGGTGTATAGCGACGAATTATAATACAGTATTGTTAGGAGTATCTCCTTAAAAGTCGGTGGCACCACCCCTAAGCCACTTTTACCCACTTTGTATACTATGCGAACAAGAAAAGACAACTTTTTACTAGTTTTATGTTATCTATTTTCTATTTATTAATATTTTTAACTTATCAAACTTTACATTTTTATTTCGTATTTTTAGTTTTGTAATTTTATAATTAAAAAATTATAAAAATAAACTAAAAAATAAATAAAAAGAAGAAAGGGGGTTGCCAATATTTATTTAGGGGGTTTGTATAATCAACCCCATCTATAATTATACTCGCGGACTTATGTTTTCGCGTGACTCTTAATGTAATACTTACAAGTTCAATGTGAAGTTATTGCGAGAAAACAAATCTATGATTATATATGAAAAATGATAAAAGTCTTAGGATTAAATAATATTTAAATTATTAATTTACTGACGAATGTTGTTACCATTTTTAATCAATGATATTTAAAAATTTTCATTAGTGTAATCAAAGTGGCAATTTAGACAAAACACTTTACTCGTCTAGAGATAATAATTGATAAGTCGTAACAACACTTTACCCACTTTTAAAAATTGACAGTGTAAGTTGATTAAATTTTCATTTATTAAGCGTGACATTTAAAAGTTTATTAGAGTACCGTGTAAGTTGACTGAGTTTTTATTTATTAAACGTGACATTTAAAAGTTTATTAAGAATTATTAAGAAGTAATTTAGTCCAAACGCTTTACTCATTTTTAAGCAATTCTAAATTTTAAAATTTTAAAATAAACTCTTTATGAGTAGTAGAGATAAAAATGTAAGCAATGCTCAATTATGTCAGAAGAGGTGTATAAATTATAAAGGGTCCTATGGTTTATACCCCATTCAAAACTTTTGACCTATTATTGGTCTATTTTTTACAAATACCAATGTTGTTTCAACCGACTTAAATGATTATGACAATAAAGTGTTTCTCGTATTTTACAACTAAGAGTTAAATAAATGAGGCCCTCAATATACATCTTTATTTATAACCTACATCCTTATTTATAACGAGTATTAATTTATTTAATTCACACCTATTTCTTTCTAGTTTATGTTTACTTTTTCATTTTTTTCCGAAACCAATCGTTTATGGCTTACGCAGCTATTTTAATGTTTTTTCAAATATTATATTTCATACCCATTTCTCAATAAATTTTCAACTTATATTTCATAACTATTACGCAGCTAAAAACTAAAAAAATAATAAAATAAAATAAAGTAAAACTAAAAAAAAGGATAAAAGAAAAAGAAAAAACAACAATGAATAATACTAATGAAACGAAAAGATGTTGTAAATCAAAGAAAGAAAATGATTTTGTAGAGTATAATTTGATTAAAAAAAAAGTAGTCGCTGAGAAAAAAATGTATATTTATAAGATTAATTGTAAAAGAAACAAAATAATAAAAATACAATTAGTTTATTATTATATAATGATTAATTGTAAAAAAACTAAAAAATGATTAAATATGATAGCAATGATTGTTTAATGATTGAGTTGTGTTATAAATGAAATAAATTATAATGATTATTTGTAATGATTGGTCTATGATGGAGTGGCTCTCCTAAATTGATGGGGTAGAGACCTACAATGCCAATATAAATGCTCGGTTCTAATAAATTGTTCAAGAAGTACTTTGGATAAATTGTTCAATATCATGCATAGCGACGATAGTATATGATAACGTCAAATTGTTTGTATGTGTGTTTATTTTCTTCTTTTATATATATAAGTGTAAATGCTCAGAGTGGAGAATTTTGTGAATTACATTATAGTTAAGTATAAATAATTAATAAATTGTATTAAGAGTATTTTTGTTAAATAAAGTTACTTATTTTGTAAATTTTTAAATTTTTAAATTTTTAACTAAAAGAAAGTTTGACTATTTCTAGTATGTCGATCTTGCAACTTTAAAAGATCAAGAAAATCTTACAGAATTTATAAGGTTATATAAAATATTGGAAAATTTAACTTAAACTAATATGGTACACATAAAATTAGTCAACAATTCATAATTATATACATAGACTTTGATCGTGTAATTTTAATTAAGGGGATTGATATGTTCACATATCAATTTGATTGATACACATAAATACAATTGTAAAAAGACTCTTATGCCCTTCCTTATATTTAGTCTACCATTTGACTTTCTTTTCAAAGCAAAAACGCATCTTTTGTTTGTGCCTCTCATTATTTTCACCGGTGTTGATGACCTTTCCATTCATTCAAATTAATTTAACACCTTTTATATCAAATAATTAATCAGAAATGTTATTCGTTAAGGTTTCCATTCTCTTTGTTCATCTGCAAGTCATAGGCATTCACAACTTCGTTCCATTAGATCGATAAGACAATGGTAGCAAGCATAACTCAAGAAACCAACTTAAAATATACAATAGTTTACCAATCAAGCCACACATTAATCTAAATCATAATATCAAAAAATAAGTTATGCAACCAGCTTATTCATCATCAAAAACTCTTGGACAATATTATACTAGTAGCAAGTTTTAACGCATAAGCAGGTTCAATGCAATATCAATCTTCGACTTTACAAATTAAAACATATTTACAAAAGTTAACAAGCTTCTCATGAAAATTAAGAAAATAACAATCATTTTAAGAGTAAAAAGGATCTCACATATGCACGTCACATGGCAAACTTGTCATAAAACTAATTCAATACAATATATATATGTTTGATGGTTATACAGTAAGAACTTAATGATTATTTAGTATGTTCAAAGATAAATAAGTCAATTATATGTATGCATGTGATTCTTGATGGATTAGTGGGCGACGTTGGAACTGATCGGTAAAACCGTAGAGGAGGCAATCTCATGTTAGGTATGCAAAAAAGGGTTAAAAATAGAGTAAAAACTAGTAAAAGACAACATAAGGGCATAACAATCTATTTACATTATATTTATGTGTACAAATCAAATTGATATGTGTACATATCAACTCCCTTTAATTAAATATAGTGACTTACACAACACACATATAGAAAACTTTAACAAGTTTTATATTCAGTAGCTAGCTTATACTATTCTTATATATTTTTAGAAAATATTATCATTGATAGACATGACATAAGTAACACGTCTTGTCTAAGTTAGAATCGTTGACATAGTCAAGTGTTGAGAACTCATGATTCATGAAATATCTACTCCATGCATTGACAACTACTTGCTTCAAAAGTTATTAATGTCATTGTTATAATAAATATGATAAAAGATATTTTGTATAGAAAATAAAATGACAGTCAATTCTTAATTGTTCTTTCTTGAATACAACGTTGGTTAACGAATATATAATCATCTTCCATGTCTAACAAAACACTTTATAAAAATAAATAGAAAAAAAAGAGAGTTGTTTGTAACTAACTTTAATTATAATTAAAAAAAAAAAAAAAAAAAAAAAAGCTAAACAATTCTTCAAAACAATTTGAGTCACAAAAGACTAAAAAAAGTGGGGCAAAAAAGTTTGGATAGAGTCAAACTTAGTCTTTTTTAAGAAGTTGTATACGAAACTTCTACATGGGCCCACATTGCCACGTGGACAAATCATGACGCAATACCATACGTTTTTGGACAAAACCCTGATTTATATACACACATGATACACTTTTACATTCACACACGTATCAAAACCATATATAAAAAGTCAAAGGTTTGGTCCTTACGACTCTTCTTCTAATCTTTATATATACCATCCTCAATTCCACCACTAAAAGACTCTTGAAATCTCAACAACACAAACAACATCCATCTCTTTTTCTCACTCATATTCACAAATATACGTTTCATATATATATGACCAAGTTCAGTTTTGGACCAACTTTGGATACATCCGAGCCATTGGTGTTATTAAACAAGAGTTCAAGGTGGAACCCTTTTGCCATGGTTCCAAACAGCCCCCCTCATGCTGCGGTAGACGGTCACGATCGAAAAGTCTTGGCCGAGATGGATCTTTTTAGTACTAAAAGTAATAGTAATTTGGTCGTTAAGAAGGAAGATTTTCATGCTAGTGATGATGTAAATGTAAGTAACTCATATAAATACTTCATAGCTGTTATGTGTTTATTTATTTATTTTTTTCTTACTATGGTTATAATTTTCTTAATTAATAGACGGGTTTGGATCTTCTTACACGCGTAAGCGGCGATCGATCATCAACTGGCGATATTTCAAGTGATGACAACAGATATACTAGCAAGGTACATACTTGGAAATTAAGCAAACTTGTTCAATACTTTACTGTTGCATCCTTTATATTACTGTATTATTTGATGGTACTTTTGCTTCATTAGTCAATTAACTAGTTTTCTTAATTATCTTGACTTTGTGTGCTTCAAGTATGTTCTTATGTCCTTAATTATTTTGGTGGCACAAAAGTAAAATAAATTATATAATCTTGGTTAGAAGCTACAATGGGGCTTAGATATATAGTTAGAGTCTCTCTACTGACTATTAAGTACTCCGTAATAGATTAACACTAATCCCTTCTAGGAAACGAGCAAATTTATTCGAAACCAATAGATATATTTGGGTCAAGTGTTATCTTTATATATTACATGATCATTTTAAGTATATTACGTTATTTAAGTAGTATTTGTTCTATATATAAATGATTCTACATTATTCAGAATGATTCTATGTTTATGAAATACCTCAGACAACTAATGGTATCACAATTTAAAATCGGATAATTATGTTTTGATTTTTAATTTTCAGTTGGCAAAGATACAAAGCGAGCTAGAAAAAACGAACCTTGAGAACCAAAGGCTAAAAGAGATGTATCTACAAGTTAGCAACAATTACAGTGCCCTACAAGTGCAATTTGTGGCTCTAATGCAACAACAAGAGCAAGGCATGAGAAATGAAATCATCCAGAAGCAAGATCAGAAGGTCGATAATCTTGCTCAACAGGTTTCGGTAGCTGTTCCTAGACAGTTTATGGAAATGACATCTCATGGTTCTTCCTCGGAAGAAAAGACTTTATCGGGTTCGGGTCTAAACACAGCTGAGTTGTCAAAGAATGCTGATATAGATGGTAAGACTGTCCGCCGCGAAGACACCCCAGATTCAAATGTATGGACATCAAATAAAGTTCCTAGATTAGCTGTCCCTGAAAACAATGAGCAGACAAATGATGCAACAATGCGTAAAGTTCGTGTTTCAGTTAGGGCACGTTCGGAAGCACCTATGGTAATATATTTGCTTTGTACAATCATTTATACGTATTTGATATTCAATTGACTTAGCCTATTAGACTTTGTGTTGTTAATTTATTGGTGATCTGATTGTGTTGTGATATGATCGGTTTGCAGATTACTGATGGATGTCAATGGCGAAAGTACGGACAAAAGATGGCTAAAGGAAATCCGTGTCCACGAGCATACTATCGTTGCACAATGGCTACAGGTTGCCCAGTCCGTAAACAAGTTCAACGATGGGCCGATGATCAGACTATTTTAGTAACAACCTACGAAGGGACTCACAATCATCCTCTCCCACCTGCAGCAGTAGCAATGGCATCAACTACTTCAGCTGCAGCTACTATGCTGCTCTCGGGATCAATGTCGAGCTCAGATGGTTATATGAACCCTAATCTATTGGCTCAGGCAATTAGACCAGGCTCCTCTAGTATTGCTAGCATATCTGCCTCAGCTCCGTTTCCAACAATTACGTTAGACCTAACACACCCTCCAAACACATTGCAAACACTTAATGCAACCCCATTTGAGGGTCACCCATCATCACAATATTTCCAACCACCATCTGCAATGCCTTTACAAGCGTTTCAGCAAGGAGGCGCAGCCGCCTTATACAACCAATCAAGATTCTCTGGCCTTCAATTTTCTCAAGACAAAATCTCGAATCAAGTATCACCACAAAACCACCAATCTCAGCCAAATACATCATTCTCGAATTCACTTAGTGCGGCTACTGCTGCCATCACTGCTGATCCAAACTTCACTGCAGCCTTAGCTGCCGCGATCACATCCATCATGGGTGGTAATGCTAGCGCCATTACTTCCAACAATAACAACGACAACAACAACAAAAACGACGCTTACAACCACACTCGTGATCACTAGCAGTTTTCATAGGATATGAAAGTGAGGGAAATATGTTTTTGCAAATTCTTTTGTTCATTTAGTCACCATTTTTTCATATCTAGGAGCTCCTAATGTGAAGGTACAAAATTTGTAATATCATACATTCATTTCTTTGGTTACATAAAGTATGCAATTGTAGTTCTCATATACTTTTGGTTTAATGGTATAAATGTGGATACATTTGGAGTCTAAATTTTGAACTTTTGCTTTGAAATTTGGGATACTTTGGTTTTCTTCCTTCCAGACAACTTCTTAAATATTGGTGGTCTAATTTCATACTCCCTAACAAGCTGACTTTACATATTAATTTTTGTATATGATTTTACTTTTTTTTTTTCTTATGTCATCGTTATGGAATTTCTTCTTCATTGTCATGGGTACAAATTTTTTGGTAAAAAGGGATCACCCTGGTAAATATATTACTCCAGAAAACGTTTAAGTATAACGGATGAGAGTAAGTCTCTTATCTCGGCCCGTTACATCGCATTGAACAAGCACCAAATGTGCAACAACCAAAATCGCTACATAAGAAAGACATGCCAATCTTATGACATACCAAACATACAAATTTCTTCCTACCCCGACCTTGAAGCTTGACATCATACAAGTCAAAAAAGCATCCAATTGCCCTGGTAAATCGTAGACCTGAGCCGCATAATCATCATCAAAATAATCTTCAAGCTGATGATTGCCACCAGCAAGAAACTTTGCAATATCGTTATCTGGCTCAAGCTTCTCGTCCTCGTCACTGTCAGTAATAACAACTTCACCCGCTTTAGAGTACATGTTACCCACCATAGAATATGGTGGAGAATAACTAGGCTTAGTAGCCGTAGTAGTCGCAACCTGCTCCTTCTCTTTCAAATCAATCTTTTTAGAGGTTTACCATAATCATCCAGAAGAGTAATTTTCCCTTTATTAGGTTTTCAAACTTATCAATTTTCTCAAAAATAGGAGTAGTACTTTCCTCTTCCACCACCTTAGCTTCCTTATTATTACCAAATCTGAATTAACCCTATCATTAGTCAAATCAACAGTTTCACTAGGATTACGAGCCTCATCATTGTCATGGGTACGAATTAGTTTTGGTTTATATGGTTCAAGAAACACTACTGAGGGATGCATGCATATTTGATTAATTAGTCTAATATGTTTAAATTAGTTAAAATAGACACGCTGCCAAGTTTGTATGATATGAGGCACTTGAAAAAGCCCAACACCTCTTAATCAACCGCAGTATCTAGGGATCTTTGGTCCAAAGCTTCGATTTGGTGTGGTTTGTTGAGTTACCCTAACAACCTTCGTGGTTGTATTTTATGGGCCGACTAGTTGTTCTTTAACATAGTAGGGTTGGATTAGTTGGAAAATCATTCTTTTTTAGACATAGAGGTTGAGTGTTCGATCCCCAGTCCTTACAAAAAGGCCAGAAGTGTCTAAAAGCATCCTCTAGCCTTTAGATAGGGGTAAGGGTGTATACTTTTCACCTCCTCTATACCTCATGAGATACGGAATTGGGTTAACGATGATTTTACTCGTTCTTTAAGATTAAAGTGTAATAAGAAATGACCGCGATCACCAGTGTCACATCAACGTCTACTCAACTTTCTCTCCCTACATTCAACTTTACAACAAACTTAGTGTAATAAGACAACCGCGATCACCATTTTTTTTCTTCATTTTCATTTTTTAAACATTGAAATTAAAATTTTATTAATACTTAAAAAACATTAAATTAATAATCCAAATAAAATTAAAAAACATTACAACAAAAATTAAAAACTTAAACTAATAGTTTAAAGAGAAAATTACATAAACCGTCCTTATGGTTAGGCCAAAATTGCACGTTTTGTCCTTAACTCTCACGAAGCACACATATCGTCCTTAATTCTCACGAAGTGCACATGTCGTCCTTGTGGTTGGATTTTAGACTGACCCGTCCTTTGACCGGACGAGCGTTTGTTTCTGTCGTTAACTCCGGTTACGTGCGCCTCACGTGAGGGGTCCATTTACGCTGTGAAACCACAGGGATGATCCTTGTAACAAGTTTATCTATGTGTTTTTTTTGTTTGCCGCGTTTTTCATCGGGTTATACCCAACCCGTAAAGTAAATAAACACAAGCCTACCCTCCCCACCCCCAAAAAAGGGAGATGATTTCACACTTCGATTGGGACACTCATCTGCACAACCGGTTAAAGTAGTTTACATTAATAGTACAATAGTTGAATGCACATGGTTGAGTGTCCCAATCAAAAAATGAAGTGTCCAAATCATTCCCCCCACCCCCAAAAAAAACAAAAAACAAAATGTGGAAACGTAGAGGGGGGGGGGGGGTGAATACGTTACCATTTAAAAACTTTAGATCTTTAGTATCAAATCGCTTATGAAGCTTGTTATAATATGAAAGTATCAATTATTGTTTGTGACTAATATAAAGGATAGTAAACCAAGTTGTCACACAAGCATAAACATCAAACCACATCACAAACAATAGTATAGTGCAACTATAAAGATAGAGAGATAAAGAAAGGAAAATGCAAACCGAACACGAGGATTTATAGTGGTTCGGTCACGGATCTCCTCTCCGCCCTACTCCACTCCTCGAGTACCCAACTCGAGAGTTACTTCACTAAATCAACAAGCTCCCTTCTCGGCGGAGAAAACCTTACAATCGTCGCTTACACTTTTTCCGGTACAAAGCTAAATACCGGGTTCTAGTTCGAGGTAGAACCAACCTAACGTCGCCTATACAATATTTCCGACACTAAGCTAGATGTCGAGTTCTTTTACAAGGGTACAACCACTCCCATTATATTTTATGGCCCAACATAACAAACCTTGTGTTTTATGGCACAAACACATAAACCATCTAATCTAGTTTGGTGAAAGTGTTGTGATGATGCAATGATATTCTACACTAATGATCCATGACACAAATGTGTAATGGATATGAATAACTACTTCTAAATGATCTTCCATTGATAGGAAGCCTTCATGATGAAGATCACAAGTTCCGTAAACTTGTTGTGATAGATCTTCAGCTTGTGGTGAGTGGGGATGGCTAGCTCTCCAAGCTTTCCTTGATTGATCAAAGAGTATGCTTACAACAAAGATGAATGTTAGAAGCATTATGATCATGATCATTAGGGTGTTTAATGTATGTTACTACATTGTTAATTATTGATCTAAATGTATGCAAGAAGGTGGAGAAGATGTGATTTGAAGTGGTGAAGAAATGGGAAAACAATGGGCTTGTATTTATAGACAAAAGTGGTCAGGAGCGTCCACGGACCAAGGAGCCCTTAAAAGGGTTCCGTCCTTTATACAATTTGGTGCCGTGGGTGCCTGACAGAAAATCTAAAAAATCTTTCTTCAAATCTTTCCAAGATATTACCAAGTCTTACTAAGATCACATTTGATATATTGAGTATCAATCTAACCAAAATATTCAAGTGATCTTCCAAGGATTTCAAAGATGATGCATGACATGATGTAACATGTATTTCCATTTTTAGATTAAAAGGTTTATCAAGGTAAACTTGTAAAATGTATTATGTAACTAGTTAATAAAATGTCTAGTTACCTTTTGTAAAAGAGTGCTTGTCAAAATAAAATATATTTTGTCAAGTGTAAGTAAACTTTAGTATTTGTATGAAATACTTGTGAATACAAAATGTAAAATGAGGTTCGAAATAAAATGGTTAACCTATTAAAATACTTAGTGACTCTAAACGTATTTTAAATATTCTAAATGATTTGTTAGTGGGTTTTATCATAATGCCACATAACAAACATGTACGAACCTGTGTTGTAACATACGAGGACTTGAGACATCGAGAGGTGTTGAATGTATGTTGAGACAAAGTGTGATTACAAGTAACTTGTACATTTTACGTTATGTATTACAAGTTACATGTTTGTCATCAATCAAAACAAACGAGACTGTATAGATTAAATATCGTAATATTTGCACTAACAATCTCCCCCTTTTTGATGATGATAAATATATGTAAACTTAATAGAAAGTAAAATGTAAAAGGTTACTTGTATCCTTACTACCTTTACATTATCTTCTCCGTTTACACTCTTCTCCCCCTTTTGTCAAAACAAAAAGGGCGTGTCCTTGGAGTTTAACTTTATTTCTCCCCAAAAAGGCGAGCTTGCATCATCCCTAGTGAAATTAAATCGTCCACTTCAATCCGTCCCTTGTTTGGTAGCGGATCCATGGATCAAATAAAGAGGCTTAACCTATATCAAGGTTAGTTTTATGCAACAAAAATTATGAGAAATATATGAAAAAAGAAAAATGCATAGTAATGTTAGCCTATTTTCTCCACTTTTTATCAAAGCACAAATGCTTGTTGAAAAGTGAGAATGATGCTAAATGCGTGCATGCTCCCCCTTGACGGTTGCTCCCCTTTGTTTGAGGGGTCAGGGTATGATTAAAAACCTACAAAACAAATATTAGTGCAAAACTATATTCGTCATTGGACGAGTAAGTCATATACAACAAAGTGTGTATAAGATGCATTCAGTAAATTCTTGACGGAAGCTCCCCTTGCTCTAGAGCGTCAAGATGAACCTTCAAAATAAATATTAGTATAATAGAAGCTTTGTCTTTAGACAAATATGTCATATACAACCAAGTGTATAGACGATGCAATATGAGTGCTTAAAGGATATTCCTCCTTGTTCTAGGATGTCAAGAAGCACCTAAAATAAGAAAAATAATTTATGTAAACTTCATCCTTAGATGAGTAAGTTATATACAATCGAGTGTATATGATGATGAACCTACAATGAAAAACATTAGTGCAATATATTTCATCTTTTTCACAAGAAAAACAAGATGTATATATGTGATAAATGATATAATCAAAGATCTCATGAAGTGTAGTCTCCTAATTACAATCATAAGAAAAGTGAGAATATAATATGATAAAAACCTACAAAACAGTTCCTAGAAAGAAGATATGGAGTCTCCCACCGGGTGTGCCACTAGTGGTGCTAGTGTTGGTGTCGGTTTACTAGTAGGATTCATGTGGTGATGGTAGATGACTCGAGATTTACAAAAGTAAGTTTTCGCTAATCCATGGTGGTGATGATTAGTGAAAGTGGTGATTGGAAGGTGGTGGTGATTAGGTAGGAAGCTATTAAGGAGTTAGAAACTCGTATGTATAGCAAATATAAAAATATGGATTCATGCAATCCTTTCATCATGTCAAGTAACCAAAGCTAAGAGGAAAAAAAAATATGAATGGACATTGCATTTCAATGATGCATAAGGGTTATGATTTGAATGATTTATTGATGCTAACAACCTATTGTTTTGAGCAAGTTCTCATATGCTTCAACCCAAGAGTAATCAATAATGCGTTCTATCTAAGAATATTATAATGAATATACCAAAAAATATAAAAGTGATAACATGAAGGTAAATTCGTTCATTGATTGACACGAATTATAAAGATGACATATTCTAGGTGACAATGGGAAAGGTAGCATGGTTTTGACCGTCATGGATGATTATCACATTGAAAAGAGGTGAATATAATATGAAAAATACTAATAATAATAATGAGTACCTATATGAGGATGACATCATTTGAGAGTTGAATAGACCAACGTGTTGAAAAGGTATTGGGAATGGCGGTTTTGATTAATATATCATTTGCACTGACAATGACATGCATGATATCGGAGAAAGGATAAGATCCTATGATGGTGTTCTAGATAGTGAAGTTGTAAGGTGCTAGTTTAAGGAAAATCCTATATGTGGAGATGAAGAAGTTTGTAAAACACATGATGCGTTTTTCACTTGATGAGGTATTGGTGCAAACTTGTGATAAAAAGTTAAAACGGTTGAACTAGTTGTGGTTTCATGAACGGTTTTAGCTAAGTGGTGTTTACCTATGTGTTGGTATTGTAGAGTCTAAAAGACATAAAATTTGACAAAAGACAATTATGTGAATGGATTTCTCTCCCCCTTAATTGGTGGACATCCAACATAATGTGTAATGTATCAAATAAGGAATGACAACAAAGTGTTTAGGAGGTTATTCGGGTTAACGAAAGAGGTGAGCTTAGTGATGTTTTTCTGGATGATGGTTAGCATACAATGAACTTCATCTTTAAAGTCACGTACCTCTTCTCGATTAATACGAGATGATCGTATGATGAGGCATGTGGTTTCCTAATAGGAAGTGAAGAGGATTAGAGTATTGTTATAACTAAATAATGATGGAGATGATTTTTGGAAAGCGGAAGCAAAAATTAGATTTGGAAAGAGGTCGGTTGAAAGACAAAAAATGCAAAGCCAACCCTCTAGAACTTAATTCTATATGCTTTTAAACTATATGCAAGTGTAGGGGTCCCATAAAGCATAGTACTAATCTACGTAGCAATAAAGGGGATTATGCAAAATGAGCATATAAAAGTTAGAACCAAGTGAGATAACAAATAATTTGTTATCAACCTACAAAACAAATTTGTTAGTGACAAAAGATGTTAACATGATAAAAATCAAATGATAACATATTATATAAGCAAAAACAACACATTGCACTTAGTAGACAAAAAATCACCACACAAGATAGCATCAAAACAATCATATTATGCAAGAATACGACTATATTCAAGACATTTCATTTATGAGATTGTTTTGTCGTTAGACTTAGACACTTAAGCATACTTGGATATACAATAATCTATGTGATTAATTTGTAAGATAAAAAGGCTTCTAAAAGATTGTCATAGCAAAAGCATTTTGACAGATTATATGTGCACACGTAGCAAATAAATAGTGTGACAAGAAGCAAAAGAAACAAGATGAAAGATTCATGCAAGCCATGTTTAAGACATAACAATTTGGAGCATGTATCATTTGGATCGTACTACACATAGATATAATGAATGCCAACTAATAGCGTTCAAACACAAATATATCATATCAAAATTATCATGTATCAAAATGACATATTATGAGTTCATAAGTAACATGTTAATCATGCTAAAAATAATTCAAGAGTAAGTATCATGCAAATAAGGGTTTAGGTTTAAACGTTTAGTAGCATGAAACAAGAATACAACCATTATAAAGATAAAACCGTACTAAGGTTTACACATTTGACTAGTTATCAAACACTAAGATAATGTCAAATCAACTTATCGTATCAAACAAGAACATGTAATCAACACATGTAAGTGCAATGCAAGTGGTTTTAAAATAAAAGTCATATATACTACTTGTTTGATTAGTATTCCTAAGGCGAGGCAAACTATCAATGTTTTAACACTTACTTTAGGAAAGTATAGGAAAACGGAGTTTTCAAGTTAGAGAATGAATATGAGACTATTACTAGCGGTGCTCAATTAAGGCTAAACACGACCATTTTTACGGGTGATTCCACATACCCAACTTCTCTTTAGGAAGCAATTCAACCGTTAGGTCAAATTGAGTTTCTAGTGCAATAGGTTCTCCAGTAGTCATTCTCATGTTAGAAAGATGGGAACTCCTACTTTTTCATATTAAAGTGCATAAAGGATGATAGTTTACCAATACTTGGCTTAATGCGACACACCTAATATGCAATATCACTAAGGTGATGAAGATGTCATGTTATACACATGAATTTTAACAATGGTGTGTTGATAAACAATATGTTTTCATCTTGTGTTTTGAATCTAAGGTTGTTCAAATTACAAAGCTAATTGTATGATCTAGCGGATGACATCTTTTACGTTGAAGTGTATACCTTAAAGGTGATTTGATTATCTAAGACTAGGGAATGGAATATGAATGTTCTCAAGAGAGCTCTTTGGAACTTTATTTGACAAGAATCTAAAAAGGTTACTAACTTCAATAGATCATGTGAATGTCCTAGAGATGTGTAGTTTTATCCTTGGATGTGCACAAGGTTTGAGCAAGGTTAGGTTATGATGTACGCTTGAAAGGAAATGGATACAAATAGTATCTTTCAACAAATGAAATTATCACATGGGATAAAGTTATCATTCTTATAAAAATAAGTATGACAAGATGAATTGGATACGCTAGTTCATAGAACTTGTTCGTTTCAAGATCATTTAGCCAATGAGGTGTAATGAAATCTCTTGTAATACAACCGTTTATGTCGCAAGGAAAGAATAATGCATAGGATATACAATATCCTTTTAACAAGATGAATACTTAATGCATGATTTCTTAGGCATAATGTTTTTCAAAACATCATGTTTTCCTAAATGAAGATATGAAGCCAAAGTGTTTGAATCAGATAGTCCCATCTAGATAAACTTGGTCTCAAGATTATATTCACTAGATGATGACAAGATGAATTCACTCGAGTTTCTTATGTATACTCCTCAAGAGTCATTGTTGCTTGGGGTGTATGATGTTGGCTTTGAGATTGCATTTTAACATATGTTGTTGAAATGTTGATTTGAGGTTTAACGAAATTTATGCAGAAGTTTAACAACAAAGTATTACTAATACTTTGATAATTTGTGAAGGTAGTACTACTTATACCTAGTGGAAATTGACAACAATTACCAAGAGCACCATGCTTATTTGATAGTTGAGGTTCTAGCCATAATGAATTATCTAAGTCCTTATATGTGGGAAAGGATGTTTGAGTTTGTTCAAACGTGCATTTGATTCAGTACCAGTGTTGGACACAAGGGCTTTTTGAGCAATACACTCAACGAATTCAAATGATGGTAAGGATGGTGGATTGGTTGATCTAGGTGGTAGGTCTTCTAGTGTGTCTAACTAAGGATGTGGTGATGTAGGGGTTTGTTGTGCTATGGGAGTACTTAGGTTGATTATTTGTCCATAGATGTTGAACACAAAAAGTACGGATACCAATTCTTATGGTTCATTGGTTGCTACAACTAGTGGGTGAAGTGCTTGAAGTTTTGGTTATGTCTATGAAGCTTAGGGGTTGAGGTAAAGGTTCACCTTGAAAGGGAACGTTTGATTTAAAGGATGCTCTTGGAATTTCATGAGCAATACGCTTAATGGTGCCAAAAGATGGAAGAGGGATAATAGGTGTCAAAGAGGGATAAGTGGCACAGTGGGTTGTTTGTTTTGGATAAGTGTTTCAACATGTGTTGTTAAAATACTTGGGTGTTGATTTTTCGGATATGACTTTTAATGACTACAATCGTAAGTCGCATATTCTTGAATATTTCGGATGAAATACTTAAGTTGTCAATCCTAATTTGTTGAGATTAGATTGAACTCAAGGATAACAAGACTTGATAGTATGTCTTTAACATACGTGTGAGTTATGACTCTATGTAAATACTTATCGTCTTGAAGGATGACACATTATTTTCATGTTGACCGAGTGAGGCAATACATGTAGATACAAAACAATATCTATAGTCATATGATAGACTTGTGTATGATATATTTGCAAATAATTAGTCCAGATTTGTTAGTCTCGGTAAGTCATCTAAGTCATCCGCAAACGGGTGAGGAGATGTTGGTGGTGTTTGCACAAAGTACAAGTTTTGGAGACTTTGGTAGTGAAGGTGTTTTGGATGGTTGTGAAGTAGTCATAACGGTGGGTTATTTTGGTGGTGGAGTTGGAGCACTTAAGTTTAGAAAGTTCACATCTTGAATGGGTGATGAGATGTTGAGAGGTAATGAGTCTGATGATGAAGAGTTCAAGTTAATGAAGCAACAAGATTGAATGCTAATCCTAGTGGTTTTTCTTAAGTGGCTTATTTGAGGTTGAAGATTTAGCCATTTTGACTTTGCTTTAAGAAATGCTAAGCTTAAGGAAAAGTAACAGTGAAGGTGTAAAAATGACCAATCTGAATGTGTCGATTTATGGAACTGAGGATTCACGGATTGATGTTAATCCATACAAAGATGGTAGTTTCTAAGGAGATAGAAGTGTCTAAGATCATGTCAAACATCCTAAGTTAATCCATTGAGGATGTGTTGAGTGAGATATGAAAGATATGCATTAACAACTATCCTAGAAACGAAATTTGGTAAATTAGATTGCGGGATTTAGTAAAATTCAACAACTTACATGTAGGATCCACGACACCATTTCTTTACACAGGCGGAACCCTTAAATTGGTGCCGCCTGGTCCACCTGTACAGGTATGGCGGTACCAAAATCCATAACAGACGGAACCAAATTAATGGTGCCGTCTCGTCCGTGGAGACCAGAAATCTTTACAGACCCATTTTTTAGGTGTCGGGGACTTTTCCGAAACCTAAAATTTTGCTTAAAACATGTGACATTGATTATTTCTAGTTAAGAAAAGTCGATAACACATATACAAACATAGTGGAGCATAGACTTTGACCAAGGGCTAACGATTTTCATATGAAAGTGAAAATGGGTAAAATTTGATAACACACTTGTGCTATCCCCTTGCATAAACGGTTAGCATACAACATTGTTTTAAGTCATATTATCATCCTACAAAGAAAAAACATATAAATTATATCATATAACATTGTTTTTGTCCTTGTACCAAACACTCTCTTAAAACCTTTATTTTTCAAAGTACTTGACTAATTTACTTAGTACTCATTGCTAAGTGAGTTATGACATTTCATAAGTTATGCGAGATGTTAGTATAACGTATGCAAAGGAAGTGATCTAATTCTACAAGCGATGGTAAAACAATTTTCCAACTTAGTGCACAAAATCTAGCAAATATCCTATTGTGCATAAACAAGAAATCGTCAAACAAGCGAATAAATAACATTGCAACACTGAAACTTATATTATGCAAACGAATAATTGTAAACAACAAATTGAAAATAAGCAAGCAACATATATTCAAACAACATAAACAAGTGGTCATTTAGCATAGCATAACGATAAAGACACTTTTCATCATTTTACATTTAAATATGACGATGTATACCAAGCTTGATTAGTTTTCTTTAAACATATTACCAAATTATTTAGTTTCAAGAGAAATTGTATCAAAGTTCTAAGAATACCAACTTAAATTGCTTGATTCAAAATTTTGAGTTTTTATGTTAAAGCGAAACTCAATATCTTAGACATACTATAGTATTTGGTCTATTTCACTTATTTAAAATTAGACTCAGGCCATGAGAGTATTTTTAAATGAAAGTAGACTCAAGTCCCTTTAAAATGATGGGTGGCTCGACTTGTACGAACTTACTGTTAATTAGTTATGATTTTTTGAAGTTGGCCAAAAAACTGCATACTGTGCAGACGGATTCCACGGAACCAAATAAAGGGATCCGCCCTTTATAAGATTGGTGCGTGGTCTTCTGGACAGTTCTCCAAAACTAGTATTTGACATAGAGAAAACGTGTGTGACTTACTAGATTTCATAATAAACATATAATACACATATTTAACAACATATCTACTTATGTAACTTATCTTAAACATTTACGGAGGTGATTTTTCAACTAAATTTATAGTTATCCCAAAAAATCCTTTAAAATCATATTTCTTTGTAAATTTCTAAGCACACAATATAATACTTACTAGTTCTTTCAACAAAATTTTATTTTATTTTTCAAGAAAACCTTCAAGCTTGTATACAAAGTTACATTTAACAACAAAATTTCTAAGTATAACAAGCAAAGCATTATCATATTATTTTTCGCTTCAATGGTAATTTGATACATGGATCGTACTCTATTTTAAAAACCATTTGTTTTGAAAATACGATCTACGTGGCTCTGGTACCAATTGTGGAAACGTAGAGGGGGGGGGGGGGGTGAATACGTTACCGTTTAAAAAATTTAGATGTTTAGTATCAAATCGCTTATGAAGCTTGTTATAATATGAAAGTACCAATTATTGTTTGTGACTAATATAAAGGATAGTAAACCAAGTTGTCACACAAGCATGAACATCAAACCACATCACAAACAATAGTATAGTGCAAGTATAAAGGTAAAGAGATAAAGAAAGGAAAGTGCAAACCGAACACGAGGACTTATAGTGGTTCGGTCACGGATCTCCTCTCCGCCCTACTCCACTCCTCGAGTACCCAACTCGAGAGTTACTTCACTAAATCAACAAGCTCCCTTCTCGGCATAGAAAACCTTACAATCGTCGCTTACACTTTTTCCGGTACAAAGCTAAATACCGGGTTCTAGTTCGAGGTAGAACCAACCTAACATCGCCTATACAATATTTCCGACACTAAGCTAGATGTCGAGTTCTTTTACAAGGGTACAACCACTCCCATTATGTTTTATGGCCCAACATAACAAACCTTGTGTTTTATGGCACTGTTGGATATTGGTTTTCACATACACATCAAACCATAACACTAGGTTGGCGTATAAGTGGAATTCTAGAGAGAGAAAGTTAGAGGTTTAGGGAACTTTAGTGAGAGAAAGAAAATTCTTATTATGAGCTCCAACTCTCTACCTTGGAAGGTAGAGAGTATTTATAGTTTTACAATAAAACGCCAACAACGGCGTGGATCAGGCATACAGGGGGTAAAGACCCGTCCGTCCTCCACGGTGTTACTAAACTAAATACTACTTAACATAAAAGTACTATGACTACGAGCTTTCTAACGATTACATATACTTGAGGTGACCGACTCTTTAATACCTGGAATTTCTAATTCCTAACAATCTCCCCCTGAGGGAGGTCACCTCAAACATATACTAAAATGACATTGAATACAATCAGATATTACATTAACAATTGATCTTGCATTCTTGATTTAGTACTTTGCTCCGAAGCTCGTAGTCATTGATTCCATTCATTGCATGTTTGGTTAATCCAAGTGGAGGTCTTTTACTGATCCACGTGATAATAATGTTGAGCCAGCTTTTGAGATCATCTTCTAATAGAAAATCTCGATACATCCTTGTGGTGTTGGTATTATGTGATGTTGTGACTTTCGGACCGTCATCTCACATTCTGATCATGATATCTTCTCATCAGAGTAGCGGAAGCTTTCGTTGATTCATGATATTGGCAGCAGCGTAGCAGAAGCATAGAGTTAGAATATCAGAGTCATTGATGCACCAATCATGATTTCTTTCGAAATGAATGTGTTGTGTGAGCATGCGCTATGGATGACCGCTCCATTCTGATCAGCTGCCAACGTCGGGGTGTACCTGCATAAGACAGTTAGCAATAAAGCGCACGAAAGTGTCTTTGATCACTTTTGTTGAATTGAGGTACACGCCCACGTTCCCCTTGATCATAAACAATTCTGCCTGTGATCAGTATATTCTGAAGAATTTCCTTGACAGGGTTTCGCAGCTTC